>JAODKN010000063.1:2738982-2751403 GCA_026774425.1 Petrocephalus zakoni
CTCTTACTCCTTACCTGGTCAGGCACTCTTACTCCTCACCTGGTCAGGCACTCTTACTCCTCACCTGGTCAGGCACTGTTACTCCTTACCTGGTCAGGCACTCTTACTCCTCACCTGGTCGGGCACTCTTACTCCTTACCTGGTCAGGCACTCTTACTCCTTACCTGGTCAGGCACTCTTACTCCTCACCTGGTCAGGCACTCTTACTCCTCACCTGGTCAGGCACTCTTACTCCTCGCCTCAGTGACCGAGGCTTGCGTCTCTGCCCTGGCTCCATGTGTGTGCAGTTTGCGTGTTCTCCTTGTGTTGTCTTGGGATGTCCTCTGGGTACTCTGCTTCCCCCCCTGCAGGGAGTTGGCCACAGGTGTGAATGTCTCATTTGGGGAATTGTGTGCCCTATGATTGGTAGCTGGATGGTTTATACGTTTTATGGTCATGTTTCCAGTGGCAATTTCTTTTTAACGTGTGGTTTGAAAACAAAATTGTAAATTAAACCTAATATCCAGAACTAAGGCAGATGAGATCTATCTCACAGCACAAACTGTCTTCATCGGCAGATGATTTCACCAACCCGGTAGATCATGGCAAAGCCGATTGATCAACCTCAGTGGGTTATAGTTGATCTTCAGTATTTTTTTTACCAGGATTAATTGTAAGGAACGTGTAAGAGGAACCTGAAAACGATTGTAATACAATTCCTCAAACTAAGCTTATGCATGTTCTACAAGTGTATTTGAAATATTCCATATAAGCATATTAACTCTAACACATTCTGAATTTATTGATCACATGTTTAGAATAAATTTGTGGGTGGAGCTAAAAGTGCATGCAGGGTGTCCAGTTGCCACACACATGTACCCACCTGATTCTTTTTTAAACAGATTTCCATCCCAAAGGTACCTGACCATCAAGCTTTCTTAGTAGAAAAAGGCATGCCACAGGGGTTGTGATGCAGTATAGATAATGACCCCTGAGACAGCCCCCCCCCCAACCACAGATTGCTGGGATCAGACATGGCTTGAATGGAACATGTGAGACGCACACTCGTCCCCGCCAGGCGCACTCAGAGTCAGACGCACACTCGTCCCCGCCAGGCGCACTCAGAGTCAGACTCTCACTCGTCCCGCCAGGCGCACTCAGAGTCAGATGCACACTCGTCCCCGCCAGGCGCACTCAGAGTCAGACTGTCACTCGTCCCGCCAGGCGCGCTCAGAGTCAGACGCACACTCGTCCCCGCCAGGCGCACTCAGAGTCAGACTCTCACTCGTCCTGCCAGGCGCACTCAGAGTCAGATGCACACTCGTCCCCGCCAGGCGCGCTCAGAGTCAGACATACACTCGTCCTGCCAGGCGCGCTCAGAGTCAGATGCACACTCGTCCCGCCGGGCGTTCTCAGAGTCAGACGCACACTCACCCCCACCAGGCGCGCTCAGAGTCAGACGCACACTTGCCCCCATCAGGCGTGCGCAGAGTCAGACGCACACTCGTCCCCGCCAAGCGCGCTCAGAGTCAGACGCACAAATCATTTGGTTGTGAGGCAGTTGGCAGGAGGGCGCCTCCCTGTTCAAGCATGATGCGCCGCGGGACAGCTGATGTGTTTCTGTGTCACTGAGGCCAGGAGTGACATGTTTTATGATACAGGGACGTCTGAGCACCCTCATGGCTGAGGTCTGAGGGCCCTCCATGGACCCGCACAGGGGTGTTCGAGTACCTTTATTGCTGCATACTTTTCTGCTAAAGGTGGTGGTGGGTGGAATGTGGTTCAGAAGATCACTGTTGGGCCCCTGAGCAAGGCCCTTAACCCCCAGTTGCTCCAGGTACTAACTCCTGGTACTTTCACAATTGATCGTTGCTCTGGATAAAAACGTGCTAAATAAATACATGTATATGGTAACGATAATTCAATAGATCAGAGTTCCCCTTTATGAAGGGGTACAGGGACTTTTGCATACTTTTACATTCATATCCCTTTGTAGTAAAGGTAACCCGGCAACTTTGCTGCCCCACGGCCAGCATAAGCAAACTCTCAGACTTGCCTCACCCCAGCGAGCTCCACGCATTGTGGATAGAGCTATTCCAACTGCGGCCCATGTCTCTCGGAGCTCAGTCACAGCGTTAATGCAATCATGCCAAAAATTAAATGGATTACGTGCAAACCACTGGGAAACATGCTTGTTTAATTGACAGCGATGATTTAAAACAGAGTCTGGCAGGGGCTCCGCGGTCAGGAAGCGCACACGTTATTTTGATGGAGTACAGGGCCATCGCGTGTCCCCCGGGGGGGCGTGCTTTCACAGCTGCCAGACGTCCTGCAGAGATGTTTTGAAGGTGGTGCTGAAATCGCTGATCTCCGGGGCGTGACGTGCGACTCATTCGAGCTGTCAGGCCTGTCTGAAGTCCCACCGACTTTTCGTATCAAAGTGTACTTTGTGACAGCGACAGTTGGCACCGTTTGCCCGTATCCCGATAAAAGCTAAGTGCCATATTTACAATCTGACAGTGGCCAATAACTACTGCGGACGTGTGCTAAGGCCGGCTGCCTCGATTGATACACAGGCCCCATGTCACCACCCAACAGGGTATCTGGCTTGTAGGGATCAGGGTTACCATGAGCTGGGAGCTCTGTTAAAAGTGCCACCAGTTAACAAACTTAATAAATGACAGCACAAGGTGGATGCTGGGATGCGAGCACATTGTCTGTAACCCCCACAATGTCTGTAACCCCCCCCCAGCCTGGTATTCAGACGCTGACCTTAACAGTGGGCTAATGATTTCACCCATCACCTCTTTGCTTCCTGATTAATGCGTTTTGATTAATGGTAGGCAGACAAGGAACCTGCATCCCCAATTAACCAAGCCAGATGACCTGCCTCTAATAAATCACAGCGCTCTCTGGGAGTCTGTGAGTAGAAGTGAACTTTGACCCCTTCTGGGTGAAAGAAAGAAGTTCAGTCTCAGTATAAAAGATAGTGTGTGTTATAGTGTGTGTGTTATAAATAGAAAATATTTATTCAATCAAACTATCCATTTTGAAGTCTGTTCATCTATGCGAGGCCTTTTATTAACCACTATTTAGATTTACGTGAAGACAGTGTGTAATGCATAAATGTAAAAACTACTACACTGATCATTTCTTTTTGGTGAATGTATGGAGTTCATGAAACTTTTATTAGACTTACAAAGGCATTCAAGCCTACATTGGCAGAGGAGGTCCGGGGGCAGCCAGGTGAGACCTGTGCGCCCCACCACGCGAGCATTACAGTATGAAAAACAACCGTGTTTACAGGTATGTGTGCGCATGCTTAGATCAACTGGAGGAAAAGTGTGGTTGAGAGGCAAATAGATTTTTATTTCGCTCTTTTCATTTGGTCTTAGCAATTCCATGGGTCATTTAAAAACTGCAAAAAAACATGTTGTTAAGTCTGTAGTGTGATTTTTTTTGCCAAATGAATTGTTATGGGACTGGCCCACTTGATTTTCTGCCAGCCCACCCATGCTATGATTTCTGGCTCTGCTATTTTTACTAACAAGAATTGAATCCTAAATATTTAAAGCCTACATATAGTTTTGCAGCCGGTGATGCTTAATGTGATTGCTTTTATTTTGTGTGCCTACAAAGTGTTTCAGTTCCTCCACAAGAGGAAAAAATAATGGTGTTCTTTCCTTAAAGGTCTCACAAGGTCATAAGAGTGATTTCCTTACCAGAGTAGTTCCGCACTCATCATTAAGCTCACTGCCAACATGCTAAGCTTATTTGTGTCTCTGGGTGACATTATCTCCAGTCATGCTGTCAGCTTTCAGAGCCTCTAAAGAGTTTTATGAGGTTCTGCCTTGGATGCCGGCCATCTAAATACAACATGCCATCACAGTTAAACCCACAAACTACAACACACAGCTCACGTGCCGCCACTCAGAAAGACCAATCAGATTACGGCTTTCATTTCCCACAATCCAATAAAGTTGCATTTTACCTTTACTTCAATGCTAACAATGTAAGGTCTTGCATTTGACACGCATTATTCAAAGGCAAATGAATCTGCTAAGTTTTTAGTGCTGCTGGTCTGTCGGGAGAAAACAGGCAAGTGGAGGGATAATTATGCGGTAAATTCTCTTTAGCAGAGGACAAAGAGTCCAGAATATTCTGTGCGAGAGAAACTCAATGCAGAACTGTAGATTAATGGCACAACTAGTGTGTATAAATTAAAATCCTTTTAATTCCCAGTCCAATCTTTCTAAAGTGAAGAAATTCACACAGTGAAAAGCATCATATAAAAATGAAATCAATCGTTTCATAAGAAAAAAATCCTTAAACTGGTTGTATTAATATTCTGCGTTCCAACAGATGCAATATCCTCTATTTGTAAATATTGTAAATTTATGTGTAAAAATTCCATTATATGTATATTCTGTATACTGTATATGTTTTTCTGTATACCTGTATATGGAAAGATGACAATGAAGTTCACTTTGACTTTTGACTTTGACTATTTGGCTGCAATAGGATTAAGCAGTTTTAACATGTCTAAGTGTAAAATTAAACTGTCTTTAAAATAAAACTTAAAATACTGTTGCGTTACTTATGTACTCCGTTACTTTTTGGCAGAGGGACTTGACGAGTCCGTTTTTTAAATGTATTTCTTAGTCAGGATTGAGATAATTTCAGAGAGATGTTTTTTCTATAGCCTATAGCTGAGATGGGATTGGAGCCCACCCCCTTCTGATGTCCACACACGCAAAACGGAAAATATAAAGCAACTGGAGACTTGGGTCTCATTTTGTACTTTAACATAATACTTTATTTATGGGTCTACTAAAAGTATAACTAAGTATAATTAACTTATTAATGTATGAAGACTTTCCAAGGACATCCCAATTAACACTTTAGATTGATTAGATAATCATATTTTCAGGTGTAAAATGGGAATTTGTAGCAACCAACATCTGTCCTGCATCTCAAGACAGTTTAACTCCGTAGTGAACTCCTTGGTGGACCAGCGCCACAGCTTTGCTAGTATCTTTGCGAACTTAGACTAGACCTGAAAGATGAGCAGGAAGAACTGAGTCACGGTTCCACCTCAAAGAGAAGGTAACAAGCACTTCTTCATGGTTAAAGATATGCAGGTTTGTTAAGTGCAAGTGGCTTTTATTAAATTGGAAATGCAATCAAATACTGTTTTGTCCAGCCAAGCGCTGGCCTTTTCAAGGGCCGTGGCTTAATGGAAACAAAAACTCAGATTTTCTTGTTTTCCTGCATTTAAAATGTTAATCGGCAACACACAAAATCACTCGTGGCTTTCGGAGAAATGTGGGACCCAAGATAACTGGATTCTAGAAGGTTATGTCGAGAGCTGACGACGGGATGAGAAATGCCGTATGGACGTCCTAATGACTGAATCTTAAGCTAATGAATGGATCTCTGGATGCAGCCACCTTTCAGTTCCCCTGTTGCCGTGATCCGGACTAACGGTCCCGAATCGATTATTGTAACAAATCAAAGCTTAAATATAATTACACGACTCTCAGTGGGTAACGCAGCCATTAAAGAGAAAGACTTGTGAAGTGCAAGTTGACGGCAAATCCTAAGGGACCTGTTGTTCTACCTTTAATAATATTCATGCTCCAGTTAAATTAAACGATAGGCTTGTTTTAATAAAACACTCATTCATTAGCAAATGAAATAAGTTTATGCAGGCTACACCAACAGCAATGTGAAAGTCAGCTTAATGTGGTTAAAATGATATATTCTAGTTACAGGGTTTTTAATCTAAATGTAAAGGCATTTTCCTTTTAAAAATTGGTCATTGCCGGTCCTCGGTTCGCAGAGGCTGCTATGGACACCGGCTCGCTGAATACCACCCGATTTATTGTAATGAACCTGCGGCTCCAGCGAGGACATTTACGCCGTGACGATGCGCAACCCTTCATTAGGGTAGAAGTGGAGGCTAAATGCCGAGGGACGGATCACCGGCATGCGATGCAGAGGGGGTCAGTGTATGACCGCTGCTGAAAGCACAGAATCAGCCTTAAGAGAGGGCCATCCAAAGCCCAGATGGGAGTCATCCAGCATCTGTACAATGGCGTGCACTTCATCACTGCCGCTGGAGGACAGTGGTGAATTAATTACATCCCTCTTCAGTGTTAGTCCTTTGCCCTTCAAAAGGTTTACATAACATCTCATAGGATAAATGTTCCATATGCACACATTAGGCTGCAGGATTTTGGAACCAATGTATGCGTGCATGGATGCAAAAACGTCAAAGTCACGTTACACTGTAATTTAAAACCGGATTCCTCGGAGACCGGGAAAGAAAAAAACGTGTCATGGGAAATTTGCTCTACAGTAAAGTAAATTTTTGGAGATGCTTAAATGTACACTCGGCAAAGACTGTGCAGGTGGTAAGGACTCATTATCGGTCTTAATCCTGAACCCTAAACCCATCACAAAATCCATGCTGGTATGATAACTGTGAGTTCCGAGTTCTCCAAATCGGTGTGATAAAAAAAAAACAGTCACTGTCATTTAAAAATAACGGAGGCTATAACGTATGCATTATATAAAAACTATGGAAACTACATTATTATTAATATTAATATTTTAGTAATAAAGTGGGAACATTACGCACCACTACATTTCCAAGGCTAGCTGAACTTGCGGAGATTTTTTTTCCCATCACGCGACAAGCAAAGCCGCCGCTGATTGGTCGGCTCAGCAGAGGAGCATCACGGGAAAGCAATATGGCCGCGTCCTTTTGAAAAAGTGGTTTACTGTTTCCTTTATAGCGAATATTTATGTAGTTTTGCGGTTTTCGTTAATCTTTATGTTTAGCAAGTGTCGGCCAAGAGAGCGACGTCTAATAAATAAGTTTGTTAATATACAAGGACTCCAAGAGCCAGCCGTCGACCATTCATTAACAGGTTGGTGACATCGCCTGTCTCCGGTCCTTCTGAGGAAGCGCACTCCATGCAGTAGTATCAGCTACTCAGCTAGTTACACATCATTACACGTCACTAACTAGTCTCCACGTGTTTGCTAAAATATAACGCAATAATTAACGTTAGTACCGATGGTGCAGGTTTGCTGTTTGTCTCGAGATATGCAGGGAATGTGTTTAGCTAGGCAGCTTAGTCATGTTGGAAGTATTTGTTTTTTTCTTATCTCCTCGAGCCCATTATAACTACTGTATTTTCATTAAGCTAAAATAAAATGTTTAACCTTAACTATATGAAGCTAACTGTTCTAGCATGTGGCAAAGTGTATGACTAGCTAGCTAAAAGAAAATTATGCTGTCCGTGTTTAGGTTGCACAAGCAGTACTAAGCTTCCTTACGTGTGACATTTTTTTGTGAGGAATTTGACAGGCAGTCACTGGATAAGAGCCTTCAATTGTCTTTTTTTGCAGGTACATTAGTACCAGTATAGAGGAGTAAATGACATACAGGACACATTTTAGCATAGGCACGGACAAGCATGCAGTGCGTGCATGGTAGCAAAATGTATCTAGTGAAAACAAGGCGGCGCTAAGTGTGTCACGTGCACGGATGTACCTTTTCTGTAATTGTCATACATAAGAGTGTTAAAATATCAGGTTTTGTGCTTTTCATTGTTAAACTCTTTATTACAAATGCCATATTGAGAACTACTTTTCCAGAGTTAAATTTGTTGTGCATTCTTGTACATTTATGTTGTGAGGGACAATTAAATCTGTTGTATACCTTAATGGTAGTAGCAGTTTCATATAAGTTTTAGTAATTTTAGATGTCTTCAGTGGTAAGTATCAGTAGTTTAGTGTGTGAAGGAGATCTTATTTATTTGTCTATCTAATTTATATATATCCCATTTCATTCTTCAGCTTGACATTTGCCCCATTTTATGAAGCTGACGTGTTTTCTTCATCCGCAATATGTACTATATATAGTAGTTTCACTACTCTTGCATTTTCACTTTCCCCCCCCACACAGAAATAATGCTGATATCTGGAACTCATGTCGAACGTCTATGAAGAGAGAGCCACAATGATAGCCGCAGGGGAATTGCAGTGGTTTGTTCCATTTGGCCGTGAGCACTGCAAGAACCACCCAAATCCCATCAACCTGCAGCTGCGCCAGCTTCAGCCTGCCTCAGAGCTGTGGTCCTCAGATGGGGCGGCCGGACTGGTGGGCTCCCTCCAGGAGGTCACACTGCAGGAGAGAGAGCGAGTGCGTCACAGCCAGGACAGCTCTGCCAGACACAGTTGTGTTATCTGGTCACCCCTTAACCTTAGCTGGCCAATGCTTAATTGTATTTCATTTTATTGAAATCCCACCTGTAGAAGGCCAGCTATATATACCAGCTTGTGTATTACCTGTGAACCATAGCAGGTTATACCTACCTCACATCTAGGACTGCAACGATTCATCAAATAACTGAATTAACTCGATTACAAAAAATCCATGACGCAAATTCGAAGCTTCGTTTAATCCACATGACTATGTACTGCTAAGTGATCACCATGTTTCACACAGAGGATAATTACTGTTGCACGGTGTGCTTATGCTACATTACGTGTAGCAGAGTGGTAGAAAAAAAGAGAGCGACAGGGCTGTACAGATCAGGTAGCGACAAGGCTGTACAAATCGGATAGTGACAAGGCTGTACAAATCGGGTAATGACAAAGCTGTACAGATCGAGTGGCGACAAGGCTGTGCAAATCGGGTAGCGACAAAGCTGTACAGATCGGGTAACGACAAAGCTGTACAGATCGGGTGGCGACAAGGCTGTGCAGATCGGGTAGCGACAAAGCTGTACAGATCGGGTGGCGACAAGGCTGTGCAGATCGGGTAGCGACAAAGCTGTACAGATCGGGTAACGACAAAGCTGTACAGATCGGGTAGCGTCAAGGCTGTGCAGATCGGGTAGCGACAAGGCTGTACAGATCGGGTAGCGACAAGGCTGTACAGATCGGGTGGCGACAAGGCTGTGCAGATCGGGTAACGACAAAGCTGTACAGATCGGGTGGCGACAAGGCTGTGCAGATCGGGTAGCGACAAGGCTGTGCAGATCGGGTAGCGACAAGGCTATACAGATCGGGTAGCGACAAGGCTGTGCAGATCGGGTAGCGACAAGGCTGTGCAGATCGGGTAGCGACAAAGCTGTACAGATGGGGCGGCGACAAGGCTGTGCAGATCGGGTAGCGACAAGGCTGTGCAGATCGGGTGGCGACAAAGCTGTACAGATGGGGCGGCGACAAGGCTGTGCAGATCGGGTAGCGACAAGGCTGTGCAGATCGGGTACCGACAAAGCTGTACAGATCGGGTAGCGACAAGGCTGTGCAGATCGGGTAGCGACAAGGCTATACAGATCGGGTACCGACAAAGCTGTACAGATCGGGTAGCGACAGTGACATTCCCATAGGGACCCATTCTAAAAAATGGCAGGGAATTTTTCGGCAAACTTCTGACTCACGGAGATGTTGAATCGCTCCAAACATTGACATTCACGGCATAGCATCACGGTCATTTCCATTGCTTACCAAGCACTTTAAGCGCTATGTTGATAAAATAGATAAAACAGATTAAAAAAAATAAATATACTGTACTAAATATTTAGTCTTTATATGTGCACCGCATTAGCGGTTAATGGTTATATAACGTCCCCCATTTCAGTGATGATTTTGTCAATTACAACTGATGCAGGGTAACATATTAAGAGATTTTAAGAGATCTGTCTTTTTCACTTTTGAATAGTTACTATTGTACAGTAGTAACACAGAAGTATTTCTTATCCAATTACTCGATTATTCGTTGGAATATTTGATAGAATGCTCGATTACTATAATAGTCGATTATAGCCTCAGCCCCACTCACATCATTTTCAGATTTGGATTCTAGTGTTGCTGTGTGCTATCACTTGCCAAATTTGGTCAGAGGGGGAAATTCTGGTGACCCAACCCATTTCTCCTGTTACAGGAGTGGTGGCAGCTGAGGAAAGGGGTGGGCAGGGCCACCCACGAAGCAGAGTTTGAGGAGGAGCTGTACGCAGCGGGAAATGTGGTGATCTGGAGCCGTGGCAGCAAAAACCAGGCGTCGTACGTGTACAAGGCCTTTACAGTGGACAGCCCTGTGCAGCAGGTTGGTATAATATTATATATATCTTAGAGACAGGCAGGTGGTGTAGTGGTTAGGGACGCTATCGAAAGATTGCCGGTTTGAGTCCCCGACCCCCAAGTACCGCTGAGGTACCCTGAGCAAGGTACCATCCCCAAGCACTGCTCCCCAGGCGCACACGTAGCTGCCCCCTGCCACGTGAGTTAAATGCAGAGGACACATTTCATTGTTGCATGCTGTGGTGCGTCAATAATGACGATTAATCACCTTCACATATAAAAGGCTGTCGGCATACAGAGGCTCCCTATTGGTCAGATCTGCCAGCCTATCAGACTAAACTTTTCAAAATGTAGCATGTGCTCTGCTGATGCTTTTTTGCAAATTCATCCAAGTTTTGTATCTACTTTTAATTTTATATATAGTACTTTATTCCTCTATCCTCTTTTGTTTCTCTAGGCTTTGTGGTGTAACTTTACTTTGCCTCAGAACAAGAAGGGTGGTAAGTATATTATAAAGGTTCTAGAAGACCTACTCTCCCTCCCCCCGTGTTTGAGCAAACCGGCCCCCTGTCTTTGATTTCAGAGAGGGAGGTTGTGGAGCAGACCGTCTGCATTGTGCAGAACACCTGCGTCAACGTGCACAGCGAGAGCGGCAAGGACTTCCTCTCCCCGCTGCCCTTCCAGGTCTGATTGTTTATGGATAATTCAGCAGCGCGTGCCACTTTAATGGCAAGGGAACCTTCTGTCAGTTGATAAGCATGCAGTTAACCTCACTGTCCTTTACAACTGGTTTTGTTTTTCAAATCCAAGTACATACCTAACATGACTGTTAGTTACTTGAGAAAACCTTGTCATAAGTATTTGATGGTGCCCCTTTGTGACTACTTCAGACTGGGGCACTGTGTTGACTGGGGAATGAGCCTGGTTTGGCTCTAATATTGATGTATTCCCCAGAACCAGTCAATTTAACTTCTAATGGTCCATAATGGGGGAATTGGCACTCAGCCTTCTGAAGGGATAAGGCTGGAGAATTAAACTCGCAAGTGCCTGCATTAAATTAACTACATGGTTAGTAATATATCATGTAGACAGATAATCTATATGCAAAACCTTCCCGATATTGAAACAGTTCTGGTCTTAGTTATGGAGATTGCAAAAGGGCCCAATCAGTTTCTCAGGCCTATTTCGCCAGCCGATGTCATGGTGTACCGCATCTTCCCCTCGTGCAGGTTTCCACCCTGTGGCCCACCAAGTTCGGCCTCCTCTTTGAGCGCAAGAATCCAGCATCCGATGCCCCCATGAGTCCTCCAAGGTGCGTGCACCCCCACACCCACTGTGTGTCTTGTTCGATGTCCCATTTGCTTTAATGTAGCCATGCTGGTTTCTTCCATATGCGGGGAACAGCGTCAGGAGGAGAGTGTTTCAGCGATGCCGATCCTGGGGCTCCTACTTACCATATTCACCTTACTTGGCTGTGACCTGCCGACTAAGTTGCCTTTGCTTTGTGTGCTGTTTTCCCAGGGAGCCGCTGCCCACAGTGTTCAGCATGCTGCACCCCCTGGACGAGATTGCCCCCGTTGTCTGCAAGTCCACAGGTAAGACTGGCTTTCAGCATTACATCACCCCCTCCCTTTTCCATCTCCTGTCATGTGGTGTTTTGTGTCCCACCCCTACTGTATGCTTATTGGTCCCGAGTATGACTGAGCCGTGTCGCTGATTGGTCGCTGTACCCCCCCCCAGCAGGCATGTTTGAAGTGCCGCACGTGCAGTATGTGTCAGACAGCACCTTGAGGATCGTCTTCTCCAGCTGCGAGCCCTCCATCATCATGACCTACGACACCGTGCAGCACACCCACACCGTGTGGGCGCTGCGCAAGGTCACCGCTGAGGTGATTTCTGGGGAAGCCAGTTTACCCTGCTAACATGATCCCCCGAGTTAGACCCAACTTATTTTTCGTGAAACTGTGCATCCCATCTTGCCCCGTCTCCCACATCCTGCCCTGCCCCCAACAGGAGCGGTCTATGGTGCTGAAATACACAGAGCAGCAGGTGGCCACACCCCAGAACTTGATGGCGCCCGGTTTCCTGAGCTCCCACCTCCGCAATGTCTCCAAATTGGATTCTCCAGCCTCCCCTTACCACAGCTGCTCCCTGCATGGCCAGACTCGTGTGACCTCGTCCCCACTGCACTCTCGTGCCCACTCGCCGAGCATCTCCAGCATGGCAGCCCTCAGGTCTGTAGGGTTCTAAAGCTCTAACATTATCCTTACTGCCACCCTTAGCCTTACAGTCACCCTTAGTGTTAGCCACACTGTTTCCGTTAGCATTAGCCTTACTGCCA
>JAODKN010000063.1:2751503-2763858 GCA_026774425.1 Petrocephalus zakoni
CCCTTAGTGTTAGCCACACTGTTTCCGTTAGCATTAGCCTTACTGCCACCCTTAGCCTTCCCATTAGCATTAGCCTTACTGCTAGCTTTACCCTTACTGTTTCTGTTAGCATTAGCCTTAATGTTACCATTCGCATTAGCCTTACTGCCACCCTTAGTGTTAGCCTTACTGTTTCCGTTAGCATTAGTCTTAGCCTTACTGTTACCATTCGCATTAGCCTTACTGCCACCCTTAGCCTAATAGTTACCCTTAAAAGTAGTTCATACTTCACTTTTCCGCATGCACTTTTGGGCTGTGGACGGTCATGTGTGCGGAAGCTTGTATGATGCCGATGGTCGGTGCAGCCATACAGCAGTGATATTCCACCAGACTAGCAGATGTAACACAAAAGGTAGATGTAACACAAAGCAAGTTTATTTGTATAGCACATTTCTTACCATTCACTTTTAAGTCACTTGATTATTTACCATTCATGGCATTTGCTACTGTGGAAGCTGCCTTGTTGTCTGACATCATAGCGTGTGCTTCCTGGGTACGTGAAATATGCCTGGGTATCCCAGTCGGAGGTCCGACTTGGACAGCCGTTCCAAGGTACTTTTTCAAGTAGGAGGTTGGACACTTCTGAGTTGTCTGGAATGCAGCTGAAGTCGTACTCCTGCCCATTTCCCTACCCTTACTCTTAGCGTCACTGTTAGCATCAGCCTTACCGCTGGTGTACGTGTTAGCATTAGCGTAACAGTTTGAGTCTCCAGGTATGCCCCTTGGTTCTGAGTGTCCAGACACTCTGTCCAGCTGACAGACTTCTAACCTCTTTTGTTTAATGGTACGACAGCCGGGCCCACTCCCCCAGCGCGGCAACACCCTCGTTCTTCGGCACCCAGCGCTTCACGACGTGCCACTCCCCGTCTGCGCGAGCGCACAGCCTGCTGGCATCGCCCAACAGCACGCTGAACGAGACGGGCGTGGCGCCCGAAGCGGAGCCTCTGGTCCCCGAGCTGTGCATCGAGCAGCTGTGGGCGGAGTCATCGCCGGGGGGCAGGAGCGACTCGTCCCCCAGGTACAGCTTCAGACGACTTAAATGTCTGCGGCTTTTCGGAATTCGCCGGAAAATGACGCGGCTGTATCCCGAGCTGCTCTGACTGTCGCCCCCCCGCCCCCCCCAAGGGAGAAGAGCTGCCAGGCCGCTAAGGTCTTCATCACGTCAGACCTGTGCGAGAACAAGTTCCTCTGCTTCCTGGTGGAGTCCAGCCAGCAGCTCAGGTGTGCCTCCTCCAGCTCTTATCCTTTCCACGCACTTCCAGTCCTCTTCTTCTCGCACCTCCGCTCTCCTGCTGCCTTCCTCCCCCCCCCGCTCCCATCCTGCTCCTTCCCGCCTCGTCGTCACCTCCTCCTCCCCGCCTCCCTTCATGCTCTCCGCCGTCTGGCGTCTGCTCGGTCCCGTCAGGCTGGAGGTGTTCATGGTGTCCGTGGCTTTTCTGGCAGGTGTGTGAAGTTCATCGAGAGCAACGACCTCTCCCAGCTGATATTCGTCGCGGCCGCCACAATCCCGGCCAGAGACGCGGCTCCCCTGGAGGTAGCAATGCGTCATGTCTCATGCTGCCCATGAATGGATGGATACAAGGATGGATATTTTTTCAGCTGGTGCTGTTTGTGGGAGTTAATGTGAATGGCTGTTTTCTCTCCCCTAGAGCATCGATGCCATGCTGATTTTGGAGCCCAGTGGATGTCTGGTCTTATACACCGGTGTCTCCAGGGTACGTGTCTCAGGCTGGCTTTATCCTGCCCAGTCGCCTGACGAGAGCGCTCTCTGACAAGGCGGGGGCTTTCTCATTACTCTTCTGCTGTCCCCTCCTTCAGGTGAGCAAGGTATTCGTTTCGGGGCTCCTGGCTCCCTCACTGGGTATGCCAGGTACCATGGCCCACCCCAGTACCTCCGTGGAGGGCATCAGCACCCCCGCCAAGGCCACCGGGCGTCACATGAGCTGCCTTGACGAGGTGAGGGTGCCCAGTGGGCCTGCTTTCCGCCCCGCGGCACAGTAAACGCGTGTCAGACCTGTGTCAGGGTTTGTGCAAACTAGGCCTGGATCCCAGGTGATATGTTCCCTCCTGGTTTATTGGGGGCAGGGGGGCAAAGATTTGGAAGTCCTGTCCTCTTAATATTCTGTCTGGCTCTACTGGAAAACACGGATTCCGGTGGGGAATCGGTTTGCGTCACTGAACTGTGATTATTTTTAGACGGCACTGACGCAGATTTGGGTGCCTGCTCTGAAAATGACAAAATAATCATCCGCAGGTGGTCATGCCGTCTCCCGTGTCCGAGCTGCGAGGCTCCACCAAACACCATGAGTCCTCCTGGTCCTGGCTTGATGACTGCACCTTCCAGCAGTTGGCACCATACGTCCACGCCCTTCGGGATCCCGTCCACAACAGGGTCACCCTGGTGAGTGGCTTCCGGCGGCCTGGAGAGGGGGCACCGCTGGCACTCACGCTTTCTTTCTTTTCTGACTGGTCAGATGGTTTCGTCGAGCGATTTCGGCATGCGCGGTTGAGCTCGGCGCCGTCTCTGCCCTGGATTTTGACAATGTCTCTGTCCCCTTAGGAGCTGAGTAACGGGACGATGCAGCGCATCGCTGTCCCGGAGATCGCCACATCTGAGCTGGGTGAGGTTCGCTCTTATGTCCCAGTACTGCCATGTGACAGCTCACAGCCCCTGCTGCCCTGCTCTCGTTCCGAAAGCCCGTCCAGCCTTCCTACTTTTCCCGTTGGATTCCCCACATCCAAAGCTGTCTGCAGCTCCTCTGGAGCCCCGGGGGACACCGGCAGACCGACCTCTTAACCACCTCCCAGGCTGGTGCCTCAGTTACCGTATTAGCTGTGTGGTCCCACCCCCACTATTGGGGGGTGAGCAAGGGGGGCAGATGTGGGAAATGAACGAGCCAGCACAGCAAACACAGATCTGTGTGCAGTTACCCTGTGGATGCTTTGTTTGCTCTGTGTTTGTTTATTGCGTTTAATTCCCACTACATCATATCTCCTGTTGGGGGGGGGGGGGGGTGTATTAGATACAGGCCCGTTAGTTGGGTTCTGCTAAAGGGGGCCTGCTGGGCCTGCGGGGGCATGATGATATTAGAGCCTCAGGGCGCCCCCAGACGCGGCGTAATGGCTCGCCATCTCGCTCCGCAGGCCGCATGTCGGCCAAACGCCAGCCCAGAGCTTCTGCAGTTTGCACCATCATCTAATCAGGGACGTTATATTCTGGGTTTCGGTCCAGATCTCGCTATTACTGGGCACGTAATGTTTTTACTGCGCTTACGCTGTTGATCTGTGCCGTTGGGGTGCAGCGCTGCCGTCACACCTCTGCTGCATTTTTCAGAAATCAGTGCTGTATTAAAGTGCTCGTGTTCAATCGTCCCCCCCGGCAATTTTTATTTCGGCCTTCGGATATTTTTCATTAAATAAAAAAATAAACATTTTGCAGTGAGTGATGAATTTGATTTGAGTATTTGATGTCTGTCCGAAATCTCGAAATGTATAATTATGAATGGGCTTGACCCAGGGGGCTGGTCAGCGATTTCGAAACAATATTTTGAAAAATGTGGGACCGCGAACGTCATCTTTATTTCCTAGAAGCAGATCAATCTTTAATTAGCTTAGGTAGTTACGTAGCCAGAGCTGGCAGTCTGAGCTGGAGTTTGACGTTGCCCCGCTAGGGGGCGCTCAGGCGAGGTGTCTGAGATGGGAGAAGTCATCCCAGGAGTTCTCACTTCCACAGGAGGGTTTCGGAGCTGCTGTCCCTAGTCGACGTGCAGTTTCAGGGTGGGGGGGAGCTCGCCGTCTATAACTGATATTCGGCAAGCTGCAAGTCAGTTCTTCTGGTTAACGAGGAAACACTCCTTAAGCAAGAGCTTTAGCAGCGTTGGTGAGACGGGTCTCTATGGGAGTGCCGTGTGGCTCAGCCTCTTAGGACCCTTCGGTCATCAGAAGGCTGCCGGGCCAAATCGCAGTCAGCAGAATGATTTCTTGGTTTGGTTCCTTGAGGGAGGCTCTTAACCCCCAATAGCTCCAGGGATTGGCCTGTCCACGCAACTCGGTTTTATGTTGCTTTGGACAAATGATATGTGAATGTAATATAAAGGCGTTTCACAGTTAGGGTAAAACACCGGCCTGTTCCATTCTCAAAGAGCGGCGCTGTTCTCGCATTCACAGTGTGTCCTCTGGAACCCGGGTCTGTGCCCATTTGCGGCCAGGTTCCTCCGCGTGACGCATGGAATCGTAAGCTTAATGAGGCGGTATTTAAATGGCTCATGCTTGACCTTTTGCGGTTTCGCCAGCCGTCGTCCCTTAATTGCCATGGCGACTGCCTGATCGCGGCCGGATGCCCATAATTGTGTCCTCCTGGCTCTGACATTGTGCCCCCCCCCCTTCCTACAGTGAAGAAGTGCCTGCAGGCCATCAGGTTCATCCTGCCCAAGGAGACGGCCATGAAGGTCCTCACCAAGTGGTACAACATCTACAATGCCCCCGGCAGGCCCAGCTCGCACACCGAGTGGAACCTGTTTGTCACCTGCATCATGACACTCATGGGCTACAGCACCGAGCGCCTTTCTTGGACCCGCAACGTTAGTGCCTCCCGGGACCCGGGGCTTCGGTGCACTGCACCATACTGCCCCCGTGTGGCCGAGTCTGGGCTGTCCTCCTCTTAGGGGGAATCCCAGAGTTTTCGACAAAAATGAATGTCACTATTCTTGTGTAGCACGTTTTAACAGGCAGGCTTGATTTCTCCAGATAGTCTTTGGATTGTTTATAATTCTGTTTTTAGAATTAGATTTTGGCGAAATTGCAGGCAGCAGGTACAGTCACAGTGTCCGTTCCGACCCAGACCTCCGTACCTCCAGCCTGGGTTTCCCAATATTATTATAAACATAATAAATATTACATTTCTTCTATAACATAGTCAAGCTGCCATTATATAATCAAACTTGAATATATACCGTTTTTAATTGTTTTACAAGCAGTTCCCAGGGCGTGACTGTCAGACTTATGGTTAACTCCACGCCGCATTACTCTGCCCTCTGGGTTCTCCTATGCATCAAGCTTCTCTGCCCTCTGGGTTCTCCTATGCATCAAGCTTCTCTGCCCTCTGGGTTCTCCTGTGCATCAAGCTTCTCTGCCCTCTGGGTTCTCCTATGCATCAAGCTTCTCTGCCCTCTGGGTTCTCCTATGCATCAAGCTTCTCTGCCCTCTGGGTTCTCCTGTGCATCAAGCTTCTCTGCCCTCTGGGTTCTCCTATGCATCAAGCTTCTCTGCCCTCTGGGTTCTCCTATGCATCAAGCTTCTCTGCTCGCCGGGTTCTCCTAGACGTGTGTTTGATAAACACTGGCTTTACATGCCAGGTGAGATGTTCCTGACCTGGATGGGTGCTTTTTGCAGCTGGATTTCGAGGTTCCCCTCTCACCTGTCATTGCACCCAAGAAGGCCAGGACCTCGGAGATGGGCTCTGATGAGGTAAGCGCCTCCTTGCTGCCCCTCTGCAGACGGGTGTGGGCGTGTCTCATTCTCACGACTGGCTTTTTTCATTTCATTACCCTTTGCCGGTTTGTTTAGCATCTTTTTTTTTCTTCCCCCACTTCAAACCAGTTATTCGGCCGGGGTTTTGCCGAGTGTAGGCGAGCACAGCTCACCGCCATCGCCGGAGGGGGGCTAAACCTCCACCCACAATTGCTGTGGTGCCTGAGAGTCTTAAACCCCCCCCAATCCCTAACCCTAACCCCGCAGTGAATGCACCCCCAGGGTGTCTGGCACTGGGCTGTGTCTGAGGGCCTTTATTCAGCCCTCAGCCTGCCTTGGGCTTGGGCCGTGTTTGTGTGATTCCCAGTCGCTGAAATGCCCCCCTAAACAGGCCTCTCCTCCCCCAGGACTGGGAGTATCAGTTGGGTTCCGACTACCACCGGCAGGTGGAGTCGCGGAGGTTGGGTGGCGTGCTGCACCTGGAGCCCCTGCTGGAGCCTCCGCCCCGCGCGGGGGAGACCTCGGCCCCTCCCCGCCTGGATGCCGCCGCCCCACTCTTTAGCCACGCCCCCTCTGTTTTCTTCGTGCTGCACCTGGTCTACGAGGACCTAAAGCTGGACGAGCTGATGAGGAAGGGGGCCCGCCAGCTGGTGGTGCTGCTGCAGCAGCTCGCCCGGTAAGCCAGGCGGGGGGGGGGAGCACTTCTGCCACAGCACTGCATGCTGGGAAAGTCTTGCGGTCAGTGCATGAGAGGAACCACACTGTAAATTCGAAATTTGCTCTGTAGTCTCGAACTTTCAAACATATGGGTCCCCTGAAAGACACTTGTGGGGAAATGAAACCGACCAAAAGGGACCTGATTACAGACGTGCATGACTGTAGAACACAGAGTGAAAAATAGTGTGGATTAATGCCCACGTAAATGAGCAGAGTGGCCCTTTTAAATGGCAAAGCCCAAACGTGTCATGCAGACCTTACAGCAATGCTAACAGGAAGCAGGGTCATGCGCCGGTGATGCCGTGGGGCCCCTGGGGCCCAACTCCCTCCTGGGCCCCTGTCAGGGCCACACCGCGCTCCTCGAGCGGCCATCTAGGTTAGCTAGCGCCGATACGCAAGTATGTGGGCGTATCGATCACGGCAGGCGGGGGAGATTGCTGGAGAGTGGGCCGTAAATCTGTCACTAATTGCTGAGAGTGGGCCGTTAATCTGCCGATTAATTGTTTAACCGTCTTTAACAGGGACCTGCAGTTAGAGGAATACATCGATCACTACTGGCGCGATTATCCCTCATTCATCAAGACCTTCAAGGAGACATGCTCCATCGACCCCGGTGAGGCTTCCATCGATAGCGGCCCCAGGGCCTGAGCGGGACCTTCCTGACGACACTGGCAGAATTCCACGTGGCATTTCCCTGCCGGGGGTGGGGTTGATTTGTGGGTCTGAGGGACATGCCTTGGCTCAGGGCCTCCAGAGCACCTTCGTAGTCATGTATTCTTCTTGAGGACTCCTCGGGGTGTGGGGCCTTGGCATTTTGGGAATGTAAAATCTGAAGCGGGGGGGCTGGTGAACCACAAAATGTAATCTGTCTGTGAACACGCCTGTAACTGCAATGGGGTTAAGGCCTGGCCAGCATGGCTGTATTACCTTATTAAACAGTGTCATACGTCACTAGATTCTGATAGACTGTATCTGAATGGTTGTTGGTGGTCAGGGCGACGCACTGAGTGACAGCTGTCCGCCCCTCCCCCTTCAGCTCAGAAGGAGCAGATGAACAAGCCGTCCTTCCTCCTGGAGGACCCACCCAGCATCTTCGGGTGGCTCAGCAGATGCCTGCGAGGAGACGAGGTGTCGCCCTTTCCATACCTGCCCGGCATCTGCGAGAGAACTAAGCTACTGGTGCTGGTACGAGCCTCAACAAACTAGTACTGCCCAATCGGTGTTTCATTTGGCCTCAGGGGGCTCTTACTTTTAATCCAGCAGGGTAATGAGTGGTTGTTTTTGGCAGTTCTGTTTTCAGAAAGAGGAGTTCTGCTTTCTGGTTTTAGATTTTAAACTTGCTAAATAGTTCTTTTGATGGCCAGAGTAGGTCCGAGCTGAATGATCACCACGGTAAAGGTCACCTGCCATGGGAGGCTGTCTCCCACGCCGCGTCCAGACGCTCAGGCTTTTGCATTAATCAGGGCCCTCGTGATTGAGGACAGGGCCGGCACGGCGGCGACGGAGACATTTGCCACACAGCCGTCGTCTGGACGGCTGCAGAGCCTCGCAGGGCTGCCTAGGCCGGAGCCGGGTGCGCTTCGGGAAATAACTTATCATTTCTCTGTTTGTCTGCCGAAATGCGGGCATCGTGTAATTAATGAAGCCCAGGGGAGCATGGAATCGTGTTTGTGGCTTGGCCTGACAAACGCCGGCCCCCTCATCCCTGGAGTCCGCCTGTCCATCGAGTGAGCGCACTACCAGCAGAGCGTACTGCCACTGTTGACATTTTCCAAGTCCGGTGAGGTTAATTGGCACTGGATTGAAGTCGGAACCTGCGTGAGATTCGGAAAGGTTTCTACATTTATGGCGGACATCATTATCCCCCCCCTGACGAAACGACTCCCACCTGCCGATAACAATAAAATAGCCTGTCAGTTTAGCTAATGGCTGCCGCTTGGGTGTCCGCACACGTGTCTGTGTGACATGCGTGTCTCCCTGTCCTCTGCGCCAGAGCTTCGCCCTCTATGTCGTCGGGGATGAGAACTCTGTGACCACAGACATCTCCAGATACCTGACGAAGGTCTCCGCAGGTAGGGGTGGGATTCCACTGGCCGCCTCATCTGACAGCCCTGAATTAACTTCCTGTCAAAGCAGCCACCAGGGGGCACTGGCATAGGGCCCGAGTAGCATTTTCATCAGGGCTGCTGGCTTTCATTGTAATTCTTAGCCAGCATGTTAAATATGCATTTTTGTGCTTATCAAGGAGGTTAGTGTTAACTGTCTGTCCTTCACCCTGGGTGGTCTGGACATTTCATTAGCTCTTCATGCTGGCGTCTGATCATGGTTTATACCTTGGTAACCCTTGTCACATCGTCCTTCTGACAGGCCAGAAGAAAAACCTGAATGAGCATGGAGGGAAAAGGTATGCTTCCTGTCGCCCGGGCGTGTGAAAGGAGAGCGTGTGACTCCTGCATTTGCCTTTGCACGCGCTTCTGTTTGGTATTTACACAAACGTCCTGCTTGTACCTCGTACCATCAGCACCATCTACCATCTAGCCGCTTAGTCACGTTGGACTGGAAAAACAAAGCTTGCGGTCTCTTTTTCTTATGTGACATGACCTTTGAGGATTAATAACCCCATGAGATGAACGCATTGAATAAAGATGTTTCTCGTTCCAGACAAAGTGGCATAAAAGCCAACACACAATACTGCAGTTTGGCAGAGAAGCTGGCTCTCTGGTTAACTTCCTCAGGTAATAACTTCATTTGGCCATGTTGTGTAACTCGCATCTGCCTTCTAGAACATTCCAGCAGAATGCGGCCGTCTGTTGAGGGTTTGTGCTGTTTAAACAGGGCTGTTTCCTGAAATAAGTCTCAGATCGCTGTGTGCCTTGTAATGAGGTCAGTTTGGGAATCTTTTTCAGATTTAGAAAAATCTCTGAAATAAATTTTGGGTTTTACTGATGGTCACAATTTCGAACTATAAACAAATGCAGAAGTATTTTGATTCTTCTGTTATTTCAGTGGGTATAATGTACATTTATTTTCTCCAGAAGTGACATTCCGGGAATTTTGGAGCACCACAGTAGTGCTGCAGTTTCTGTGAAGTCTAATTATCGAGTGCTGGATTTAAATGACGGTCGTCCTCTGTGGTCGGTGTTTGTCTAGGCTTCACACTGAAGGACCTGGAGTCGGTCCCCTTTGGGGTGGCCCTCCCGATACGTGACGCCATCTACCAATGCCGTGAGCAGCCCTGCTCTGATTGGCCTGAGGACGTCTGCCTGCTGATTGGCCGGCAGGACCTGACGAAGCAGGCGCACAGAGTCTCGCTGGCCAGGGGCAAATCTGTGAGTCGCCGTCGGTTGCTTTGATGTTCTCCTTCATGGTGGTCATCTTCATTTCCGGGCAATGGGTGCCATGGAAACACTCTTTCTCAAAGCCCCTCTGTGCCCTTGTCTCGGGTTCCGACAGTAATCATAATACTCTTGGGACCTTGAGCATGGCCCATAGCCCCAGCTGCTCCAGGGATGCTGTCTGACCCCCCTAGTTGAAAATATCGTAAATCTAATATGAGTATATTGGCTAAACACAGATGAAAGCACTATACTGTACATATTACTAGCCTGGGAACAGATCAGAATTGAATGAGAGTTTAATGACCAGTGAATGTGCATTGTAAAGTCAAAATATCTTGCCTGCTCCTCCCTCTCTGACTGTGTGATTGGCTGGCTAGACGATGGGCTCGGGGCTGTCGCTGGAGGCCCCGGCAGCGGCGGAGGCGGACGAGGAGGAGGACGGCATGGGTGACATTGAGGGCGATGTGACGGCACTGATCTGGAGCCAGGACCTGCGTGTGCAGGAGGTGCGGAGGCTGCTTCAGAGCTCGCGGCCCGTGCGTGTTAACGTGCCGCACCTACCCGAGGTCAGCGACCATGAGTACATCGAGGAGAAGGAGAACAAGTGAGTTCAGTTAGACGCCCACCCCGGCCTGGAGCCCTCTGGTGGCTTTATGTTACACTACACTACAGTCGCTCCACTAAATTAAATAAACACTCTCCTTAATCAGGAGATGCCAAAGCAGGTTCCACTAACCAGCTAGTTAACTACTATCTTCTGACTCTCTAGCACTTTAGTTTTTGAACCATCAGAGAAAGGGCATGTGTGGGCCGGAAGTGACTTTTTGAGTGGGACCCCAGAAAACTGCTAACCTGGGACAGGCTCCGGGGCCCCCTTAGCCCTGATCAGGAGGATGGATGGGCACGGACCGATTAACAGCAAACCCCTGATCACCTCGTTAGGCCCAGTGAGACGCTACGTCTGCATGTCCTCTGGATGGAACTCGGAGATGACTCGGGTCTGAGTCTGTGTCTGAGTCTGAGTGGGTGTTTGAAGCCGTGCCATGCACCTCCCCGCGTGACCTTTGGGAGCACAGGCTGCTGCAGATGTCTGCCGCTCGGCGCCCTGCCACTGAGTCACCCTGCAGTCGCACAGTCATTTGCAGCGTCTAAAGCTGATTGTACTTATTAAATCACTCACTCACTGTAGCGGGGTGACTCACCTGCATAGTAGTAAGAGGCCCCGATTCCCTCACCCTCATGGCACGGGGTGGGGGTGTCGCGTTCCGGGTAGCGGGGGGGTGCCTTTCGTGTCATAAACATCCGCCGTGTCTTGCGTTGCCTCTGAGCGTTGCCTCCTGCACCAGGCCCTGCTGCTGCCCCCCGACGGGCCGCTCTGATCCCTTGGGGGCCCCGCTCTGGGTAGCAGTTTGGCGGGGCGCTGCGGCGCGCGGCTCCCCCTCACTGTGCCGCTCCCTGTCCCACGCAGGCTGCTGCAGCTCTGCCAGCGCACCATGGCCCTGCCGGTGGGCCGCGGCCTCTTCACACTCTTCTCCTACCACCCTGTGCCCACTGAGCCGCTGCCTGTGCCCAAGCTGAACCTGACCGGTATGTGGCCCCGCCTCCCTGCCGGGACTCCCGCCTCCGTTTGCCATGTGCTCCTTTTTTGCAGGAACCCCCGCTGCCCCCTCGTCTCAGTCCTCGACCACTCGGGGTGACCTTTGACCTTTAGCAGAAGTGTGATCGCCTGTGCACTGGGCCGGTGTGACGCGGCTGCCGGAGGCTCCGTTTCTGGGCCCGCTTACTGAGCGTGGGACATGCGTCTGACTGAGCCCAGCTTGTTTGGGCTGCGTCTTTGGAGGGACACCACAAGAAAGCCGCTCGGCCCCTTTCATTCCTCGCCCGCCCGCCCGCCGGCTCCTCGCTTGAAGGCCTCGGCTACAATTAGGGCTTATTTTTTGCTTTGGTCTCTTATTTCCTCCTGTTCCTGTCTAAAAGGAGAATGTTCCCGACGCCCCGGACTGACGGTGGGCTGGCGTCTGGAGGCCCGGGGTGCCTGTGCCTCTCCTCGTGTGCTGGAGCCCCCAGACATTGGAGCCTTAGCGAGGGGGTTTGGCTCAGAGACTGGTCTCCCAGGAGACTCAGCACTAACAACCCCCCCGTAGCCCACGGGGGCTAGACTGTGAACATCTGAGCCATTAATTCGGTTTCACTCGCACCGTTCCTTACCCTCGTACCCCCCCCCGGCTGCAGTGTCTCGTCATGTGGGTGCCGGGGCTGGCCAGGAGGCCGCCTGCCTTCAGACAGAACTGGTAGGGAGACAGTGGCTGGGGAGGGGTCTGATCAGCAGCCTGATCACTCATGAAAATATCAAAAACTGAATTTGCACCATTTGTTGGTGTGGGTTCCTCGTTGTCTCACTTGCACATCGCTCTGGTATCCTGGTAGCTGGTATCTCCTGCTGAGCTGCTCGGTTCAGCTTATTTGGTTTCATCTCTTCATCTGTTCTGTTGTCCCCCCCCCGGTCTCACTGTGCCATGCTCCCCTGGCCCCACTGGCTAACCCCCCCTAAACATATTGCTAATCTTTCTCGTTCTCTTTGGTTTCTCCTGTTCAATATCTGGGATCCGTCCATTTCTCTCCACACAGGCTACCCAGATACTCGTTCAGTCCCTTGCCATCTCCCGCCTTGACCACTGCAACTCGCCTCAGGCGGGTTTGCCACTGAGCGCCATGCGTCCCCTCCAACTGATTCAGAATGCAGCTGCTCGACTTGTTTTCAACCTTCCCAAGTTCTCCCACACCACTCCTTT
>JAODKN010000063.1:2798203-2816565 GCA_026774425.1 Petrocephalus zakoni
CCATACTACCATATTATGCCATACTACCATACCATACCGTACTACCATACATGCCATACTACCATACTATGCCATACATGCCATACTATGCCATACTACCATCATACTACCATGCCATGCCATACTACCATACTACCATACCATGCCATACTATCTCATACTGTATTTTTTTGCACATTAAGCTCTTTTGCACATTACACTTAAAAGTATTTATTTTTTCTATTTTTCTTTCTCTGTTATATTGTACCTTGGCATTTTTGTGTGGACAGCAAAATAAGAATTTCATTGCACAGAGAAATTTGAATCTTTGAATCTTGAATCTCCGATAACTGGTTAAGTGGAACACACACACACACTGGAGGTGGGATTTTGTGTATGTGGTACTTCTCAAGGGTATCCACACTCAGGAATGTTTGAAAATGCTGGTGAATATTTCTTACAGTATGTAAAATTAGGGTGGTAAATTATGCCTAGCCGAGGCAGACATATTGCAGACGTGCTGTGTGTTATGACAAATGAGTGTAAAAGTAATTTACACTGCTTAGTAAACAACAGATTTACCAAGGGTGTCAGATATGACTTTTATGCACATCTGTTCTGCCCAGTCATAGGCTTGTCAGTTTAAAATCTGCTTGCTTAACCTTTCCATTTTAAGTAGCTAACAGTAATATTTATAATCCATATCTATGGTATTTGTCAGAATTATCTGCATAATCAGTAAGTGCATAACTTGCCGATAAAGTTGTTTTGAACCTTTATAATAACTCAGCAGTATATATTCCAAATTGTCATTTATTGTGAGCTCACTTCTTAGTTCCTGGGGCAGAAATTGGTGGATTACTGTCTAGAAAAGGGCCATATGTGTTGGTGGCATGTTTTTGTATGTTATTTGAGCGTATTACGTGGGTTTCACTTTATATTCTTAGACGTACAGTTTCTTAACCCTTTGTACAGTCATTCTAAGCAGTCTCCGTGTGTTATCATATGCGTCAGTAGCTTCCTGCTTCTTCCAGATGTCAGGCCAGGGAGCTGCGATCATCTTGCAAGCCGTTTGACAGCTGATTGGTCAGAGCAATTGTTATCATGGCGGCAGTTTAGTAGTAGCCGGTAAAAGGGCGGAGCGAGATGCTGCCTGTGTGTGTTTTTGCTGCATCGGGTCCCTCCTGCACTGTGGTTCCTGCAGCCGGCCCTGTTGTTGCCCTGGCAGTCAGCTGAGAGAGGGGGCAGGCAGGCACATGTCTGCAGGCATGGGTGGAACATCCTCTTAGCGCCCACTGCTGGAGTGGCTAGCAACTGCACCTTGATGTCAGAAAATTACCCAAAACAAACACTAGGTTGCCAGCAGAGCTCTTCAGTGTTACTTTCACAAGCCCCTATCACCCATACTACGGACAACAATCACTGCGTGCCCTTTGACCTCTCACGCCACCACTGTTAATCGGGGTTGGAGACAATGTCTGCCTTCACTCAACACTGTGCCACAGACCCACCCACCAATAAATCTGATTGGTTGTTATTGATCAGGCCCAGGGCTAATTTCACGAATGAGGTCATGGCATATGCCCACATATTTGTTCAGATTTGTCTGGTGAGTGATTTGTGGGACATGGTACCAGAATGGAGAACCGGGGATTGCTTTGGCGTTCTGTTTGGCCAGGGTTAGCCTGTGTGACTTTTAGCAGGTAGTGATAGACAAACTTAGAAAAAGCTGTTACAATTCAGTGCAGGCCAGAGTGTTCCTGGCCTGTTCTGAATAGCACTTGAGGACTTGCATAAATTAAATCTTACTTGGCATTGATTACTCCAGAGAAATGGCCCCACTCTACCATAAACTGGAAAATAAAGGCACAGCTATGTATGGAAACACAGTTACAAATATGGGTATTTCATCGGTAGGAAGTGATGAATGTGTCTTGCCTACACAATATGAATTTGAAACTAAATTTTGTGACACTGAGCCTTGTTCTGATTGGCTTGTTGGACGCAGCTCGCGATACATCTGGACTGGGATCTACAGGGCTGCCGGCTCTCACGTTCCTGGTGTGACCCTCGCGCTTTCAGACTCTCACTCTCACACAAGAAATCTACCGGTAAATCTATATTACTCCATTATAAACCTAAAATTAACTGCATCAAAAGTGTTGGGACAGTTTGCAAACCCTACAGATTATTTACAAGGTAATAAAACACTTACATAGGTGTAAATGTGTGTGCAAACGTGTGTCGAATTGAAAATCTCACTCCAGCCAGCTGACCGAAGTTGGCAGCCCTAGATCTCTGTGGCTTTATACCCACGAACAGTTCCAGGAAGGCTGGCGGTCCCCTGCGAAGGCTCCTTAGAGACGCACCTCTCTTTTCTGTGAAAAGTTAATCTCATAATATTTCTTATGACACTCTAGACAGATTGCTGTGTCTGTTAGAAGCATATGTTCATTTTAAATGTGCCTTATTGCATATTAGAGGTTACAGTTGACTTTAGTTTCAGGGTTTTTAATCTATGCAATGTTTTGGGATGTCTTACTTTTTTGTACATATTGTCAGTACTTAATAGCAGCCGTAACTGACTGAATATTGTTAAATCACATAACTTTCGATACAGTTTCAATGAAAATGAAAATACAACATCTGTCCATCTATTTTCTAACTACTTAACCTTGCTCATTGGAAAATATATAAAACTGTAGCATAGCAGCAAGTGTCACTGTAAATTACAGGCCTTGGGATATGAGAGCCCTTGGCCGCTGATAGCCTGATTGGGCCCTTGCTCGGTTAGAAGTTGTGTAGTTCCTGCTCGTGCAGCGCTTACACTTGTACCTGGGCATTCATTGGGAGCCCAGCATAACTGCACTTAAAACTTCTGGTAAACGGGCATGTCAAATGTGAATCTAAATGTGAGACGACGTGCAATAACGTGTTGATCCGCGCATATTCTGTAAGCTACCGGGGGGGTCAACTCTACGTCTAATTCTGACGGACATTGTGAAACGCAGATTTTACCGCGACCCGGTATTTCAAAACGTAGCCCACGTAGTCTTTCTTTTGCCACGGGCATCGTTGTCGATGGACGTACAGGTTGTAGATCCCTGTATTGTATTGTAATTTCCTCCCACAGTTTACCGTGTAGTTCAGCCTGAACCCTGGACTGTGAAGCCAAGTGACTGAATAATTAAAAAAGCCGCGATTCCTGGTACTCTTGTCGCTCTCATGGTTATATGTCACTGCATGAGAGAGACAGAGCCGGGTTTTTCACGTATTCTGCTCGAAAGTTGTCTGTGGGTGGGGGATTACCTCCAGGAGATGGAGGCGCGCTCCATGCCGCGTCCCCACCAACGCAGGCGCATTGTTAGCGCATCCCCAAAGGACAGTGCGGGCTGCGGGAAACAGGAGCGATACACGCCGCATATGCCTGCACTGGATACCGCTAATAGGCAAAGGCAAAGCGCGGTGATCATTTATAGGGATAACAAAAGACGTCTGCATCCAAGCTGAGGCTTGCAAAATGCATGCGCTGAAGTATTGGAGACTTAATGCGACGCCACATCAAAGCCTTTACTTGTTTCTGTGACATCAGACTGTTTGTTATTTGTGTTGTTTAGTTCACTTTATGATCATATTCCTGTACTATTGAAAGGTTGACAATCTACACGTAGATGACTCAGTTTCTGTTCGGAAAGCAGTAGTGTTTAGAAGGTGTATGTCTGCATTTTCAGATATCGCATAATTATTGTTTTATACGACCTCCTATCTTTAAAATATTTTAAGTATTTTAGAGAAGGGGATTATTGAGCAGGGTAAAATTTTTCTTGCTTTGCATTATATCCCAACTTTACAATGTAATTAAAAATGACAAGTCTCCCGTTTATTGCTCTCCTTCGTTATTAATTACTGAAGCCAACGGAATAAACATCTAACAGACTGCGCTGCCCGTGTCCCTCTTTATAAGAGGCATTGTTGTGGAAGAAAAGTTAGATAAATAGGGTACAGACTGTATTGGTGTACTGGTGTGATTACTCTAGTGGCCAGTAGATGGCGGTGTTGGCAAAGAAATAAGCACACTGTTACTTTGTTGTTTGGGACTTATGCGAGCAATGAAGATAGCAAAACACTTTGTTCCCACAGTTGTTTTAGAAAATATTAGTTTGTGCTTGTGAAACGATAAATTGCCATGCTCCTCCGATGATGTTGGCTAGGCTGATCTTTGAGGCGCAGTATGTCGGTCGAGTATGTTCGAATGGAGAAACGCAGCTCGCGCGCGATGCCGCCTACTTGGCTGCTCTAGTTTCTGGCCGCAGCGGAGAAGCAGTCTGAAGGAGTTTGTGATACCTGCTTTCATATCGGCCTTATCGCCCCTGTTTGTGTTTCATCAGAAATACGGGGCATTAGTCTACAAATACACCTTATAGACTGGTGCTTCACGGAAACGGCATTTTATTCTAAGTACAGTACTTCATCGAATTATCACAATAAATCCCCATTCTTAACAATTTAAAATAATGGTTCCAATCGTATCCAATGTGTCGAGATAAAATTGCAAACAATATAAACCAAAATGTACTTATATGTAACACACACCATAAGTTTATGAAGTACTGTTTCTATATATTTCTAAAAATATATAAAATCGAAGTACATTTTATAAAAGTGTTAAATTTTGTAATCATAAATGTAGTCATATTATTTTAAATTAATACTTAAATCGAATCCTTAAAACTGTATATATTTAGAAGGAAAACATGCTTTCATTTCCTAAATAGTTATCGATAATTAGTAAAATATCTGTTAAATTATGTATTTGGTGGCTGCCTTGCGTTATTTGTACATATTTCTAACCTGTATATTTTAGGAAATAGTGGTATGTTATTGTTAATAATAAAAACGATACATATGTTTCTTACATTTGTCTGGTTTCCGATTAATGAGAGCGCTTATTCGGAAACCAATATCAGTGGCAGAATAATTACTTCAAATGCAAATTACAGCACGTTTAGTCTTTCTCACAACCCAAACGTGTTGCGAACCCTGGAGGTGATTTCTAATTTAGATCAAAGTTAAATGTGTAATTACAGGCTTTAGCGCCGCGCTGTAGGACGGGGATTTGCGCGTAGTGCGCACCATTGTTAGTCATTTTCGGACTTCAGCGTTTTGTGGTGAGCGCCCAATGAATAACCAAAGGAAATATGCACAAACGGTAACCATATCAGTTTCATTTGCTTGATTAAGACATTCACCGCATAATATCACCGTATACGCTGTAATCTTTTTAATGTATTTATATTTGGTGTAATGTAATTAGAAAAATCTTTTTATCCGTTTTATCTGGCTTTAATCATAAAAAGCAATACTGGAAAACCTTTCAGTAGGAGTGTTTTGGGCCTATCTAGCCTATGTTAAATTGCCTTTATCGCGAGGGTGTGTGTGAAATGGTTAACAGATTAGTAATTCGTTTTGTTTTCTTTATTACCCAGATTTTAGATACGCGAAGGGTTCATTTGGGGTGCAGTAAGATGGAAGACTGGGTATAGCCAAAGAGATGAGATGAAGGTAAAATAAAAGTGGTCCTGTGTATTACAGTCACATATCTGTAGCTTTTTAAAAGCGTAAAGACATGCATGCTTTATACGAAGCCTCTTTCTGATTTTCTTCGCCCATAAATTGCGTTACACCAGTAAATTGTACTTTCCCCATGGCTGGTCATTCGGGCGGTTTATTTTAACCAAACTAATTTAAACGGAGAAAAGCACTGGATTCATACCCTGCCTTTAAGTGAATGCGCTCTCCAAAAGCGTGCTTAGAGACAGATTGTCACCTGTTTTGTATTTTTTTTTTATTTTGCCCCGAGATCGGCTGCCATGAAATTAACACTTGCCAAGACGTGCGGACACACACCTGTGCAAATGGCACACGCCTGAAAGTCTGAGAGGCTGTTTATTTGTTTTGGTTTCTGCCCAAATGTCACGGTGTATACCGAGGCTTCCTGTGTGATAAGGGCACTCTGATAATACACTCGCATCTTCTTTCTGAAAATGGTGAATTCTTTACTGGGGAAAGATGTTTTCGTGATTGCCTGGGCTGGTGCAAAGGAATGTTTTCTACAATTATTGTTTCCTCTTTTTATTGCTGTAGTTCTACGTTTTTTTTTAATGAAAAGTATATTGTAACATATTCGCGATATTACAAGGCTGTGTAGTTTTGCTTTGAGAATGATGCTTTGCCTTGTGTACATGGGGGTTTGCCTGAAAGTGCCCCATCATTCGGCGCTGACATTGCGGCGGTGTGACTGCGTCAGCCGGCCTTGTCCCGAATCGTCCGCCCACGGGCACCTTAGCGCCACAACTAGGCCACGGAGGGCGGCTTAATACGCGGGGCCGCGCAGACACACCATGGCTGTTACAGTAACCATGGGATGCTACTAAGATGGTTACACATGCAGGGAACCCATCAGGGTTTTAGACAGAGCTGCCAGTTCGGCTACGCGCAGTTACATTTAATGTCAGGCTGAATATTGAAATGGCTCCAGATGCCACACGTGGATGAAACTGAGGTGAAACTGCGGCCCGGCTCCGGGGTATTCTGCAGCCCACGGCGGCCCAGGTGCCCGACCGCCCCCCGGCACCCTCCGCCCCGGCTCCTGGCCCTCGTGTGATCCAGCGCTCCGCCACGGCCCCACTGCTTGTGGTTATCGCCAGAAAGATGCTTATCCCTTTCGCTTATTTCGCTCTTAGTCACTGGAAAATATCGGGTTTGTCGGCGGGGTTAAAAGAGCTCCGGCGCGGCGGATGCGCCGCAGACGTCGGGGAGCTGCGAGCGGCGAGCGGGGCCGGTAAAGGCGCACCGGGCCGCCGGGCTGCGCCCATTCCGGTCAGTAGACAGAGCCTCGCAAGTGGCTGCCCGGGGCTGTCCCGTCGTTTGGCCGGGGGTGCCTGCGAGCTCCCCGGGCACCCTGGCGTCATGTCACCGGGCAGTGCGGGGCGTCTGGGCTGCGGCGACTGCCGCTGTTGGATAAGGAAATAACAGGGGCACTATAATGGCCGGAGTGCTTTTAAGGGACTTTATAATATTTATCAGAAACGCTTCTTTTTGTCTCACTGAAATTACATATATAAATTAAGCTTTTAATCTGATAATGGGGGGAAAGTTGTATTGTCATGGGATCAAAGCCGAAGTCGAAAATAGTCACGTTTTGAAATCGATAATATGAAATAAAAAATTCAGATGGCCAGAGATAACGTAACGCGATGCTTCCGGTACAATACGGTTTTCAGAAATAGTGAGTTATATATAACCTGTGCTTTGGTTTGCGCCGGGCGCGCCGAGTCTGTAGCGGTGCCTAAGCGCCCCGGGCTCCGCTGCGCGCCGCCGCGCCTCCGCGCTTCGTCCCGGGCAGCCCGCCGGTATCTCACGGCAGCCTTCGGAAAGTACGGGAAAACCAAGGCTGATGACGCTTCTTTTTCAGCTCAGGGGTCAAATCGTCGGTGTGTTTGAGATGGAACCCAAGCCTAAAGTGCCTAATGCACCTAAAGCACACACACTGTTCTGATAGCTGGCTGCTGTTACAGGGTACTGCATATACACCTTTTTTGGAAATTGTCTATAACTGTGCACCCTGTTAACCATTAACCTAAGACAGCAAGTTCCTCCAGTTCTCATGGTGACCAATCCTGCCCTATTGTTTGACTTGTGTACAGTGAGGACAGACAGCTGGGGGTGGATAATGCCAATATGCTCATTCTAGGCTGGGAGTCTGTAAGCAGCCCAGTCTGCTGGCATGTGGGGTGGAAATCGGCATCCAGGCCTAGCGCAGCACCAGGGGACATCCTAAATGATAGCTTTGTTTTTCTGAAAAGGAGAAACAGGGGCTGTTTCATGCTGTATGCCAATAGACTGGGAGAGATTTTATCGGCGTCCAAGTGTGACTGAGCCGCAGACCCCCTGAAACATTTGTGACGCTGAGGTAGAGTGAAACTGCCATGGACTTCAACATTTGCGATTTTCTTTTTGAACCTTTCAGAGTTTCCCATCAGTCGGCCGCCACCGAGGGCCGGGCAGATTTTTCAGGTTGCGGCTCAAAAAGGCTGGTGTGTTGTGAAATGTTCAGCGTACAGTGAAACCACGTGCAGCTTGGCTAATCGTCTCGATTTTACATGTAGTCATATAGCACCATCATGGGCCTTCATTCATGCTCAGAATTCAGGCCTAGCCTTCTGAAATGTGTCATCATTCGTCACATGGTGGCACAAGCCTGACAGTAACGTGTTTCCCTCTAAATTCGTGTAATCTGGGTGCTTCTGTTTGGAAAGCAGAGCAGAGGGCTTTTCTTCAGTGACCTCTGACCTTTGCATAGTTGGTGATAAAGAGGTAGGCCGCCCAGTACCATGCTGTCTCTCCAGTGAGTCTGTACCAGCTTGTCACTAGTTTTTTACCGTAAAATTGAAACTCACCTAATTTCAGTTACATTCAGTTTCGTGTACACACATGTACGTACAGATTTATATAAACCGACATGACAGAACTATATGACATTTTCAGAAATGAATGATTCTGCCTGTCTGACATAGACAATGATATCATGGTTCTTATACTGTTTAAAAGAAGCACCTTCTGTAATATTACTGGAAACTGATGACTAGAATCATGTGTACTTTCTGACAGGAAGCACGCTATAAATTTTGACCTCAGTGAATAAAATTGATATTAAGCTCTTCTTGTCCCTGCTCTGCTGTGAGATACCTCTATAAAGTGTCGAGTGTGAATTTGTGAGGTAGGTCAGACTGAAACAGCTCAGATAACAAGAGAGGGAGTGAAAGGGCTCACTTTGTAAACAGTAAACACTACATGTGCTGAAGTAAAACGGGGTATATCAGGAGAGGCGTGGGCCGAATCTTAACGCACAGGTGGCACAAATATGGAGTGCATAGGATGTGTAAATGTCACCCAGGCAAACTGGAGAGTTCCTCTAGCATATTGCCTCATGATTCTGCTGTCTCTCTGAAACCCACATGCCTCCTCTCAGTTTTGTTTTCGGGTATATAGAGTCAATTTATAACCTCAACATTTATACGTGAAAACTTGAACATCCTGTCAATTGATTTGTTTTTTTTTTCTTTACTAAAATTTGAGAATTGCATTCTGCAATTTCAGATATTTTATTCTGATGTCTTTTTTTGTCTTTCCTGAATTTTGTTAACATGTCCTGTGTTGAGAACTCGTATTTGTTTTAAGTAAACAATGTCTTCCATTGGCCTGTTTGGTATGTTTGTTAAAAATGTCGAGGCATTTAAATTAAAGGCCATCAGCTAGTCAGAGCAGGAGAAGCCTAATTCCATTCACTAAAACTTCAAACTGGTACAAGTAGGCTGGCTTCATTTGAAAGCAGAAATGTATAATCTTTCAGTTTAAAGTGCTAGGCATTTCTTATCTCTATTCAACACAGAGTCTCTAAGAAGTTAAATTTAATTTTGGCCAGTTTTACTCTTATTAAACAGAGACATATTACCATATTTTTATTTTCATTTTTAAAGTTTTTTTTAAACTAGTGAGACTGCTACTAACTGCTAAAATGAACGTACTGCGTGTCTTTCACAAGGAGTTTATTAGTCATATTCACAAAGCCATATATTATACTAAAGTGTATAATTATATTATAGCATAGAGTGTAACTTAAACCAAAATAGAACCAGTTCCCATAGGTTTAGAATTGATAAGAATATTTATTTCAAAATGGCTGTGTCAAATGTTTTCCTCTCAAAATGCAAGCATTTGAGTTTAGTCATATGTCTTACCTTCAGGGGAGGTTAGCTTAGTCGATTGTCTCGGAAGAATTTTTTTTTTAATTAAAAAACTGATGTGTGTGGATCAGTTTCATAATTTGTCATTTGTGTTTTATGCACACTGAGTACTCAGTGAGTGGGCCACACGGAGTAAGCTAGCTGCAAAGGTACCATAGGACATTTTTATTGTCAGATGGGAAACACTAATTTATACATGAAATTTATGATAGTATTTAAAATAAGAGAGATAATAAATGACAACAAAACAGCTCACTTTGGAAATTAAGAAAGTCCCAATTAAATCATTTTGTTTCAGGCAGTTAAAATATGTAAAATACTCCATATATTACTGCAATTATATATTTAAAATTGTAGACAAATTTGTTGGTGTTTCTTGGCAAATTAATTAGATCTGTTCATGCATTTTTTGCAATACAAAAATTTCTGTCTTTTACCAATAAATGCACAGACGAGAATGAGTTTTCCTGTGCAAAAAATGACACCGTTTTTTCAAAGAGGAGATCGCTGCTATATGACTGCTTTTTTGTTTACATCAAAAGTGTTTTGTGGAGGATGAGCTTGGACGTTGTGAAGCTGGGCTGCTGATGTGGTATCCTTCTTAGTTTTTTTTTTTTTGCGTGTGAGTTTCAATATTGATATTTGGGTTTAGTTACACGTAGGAGTACATGTCTCAGTGTAATCTAGATTACCAAATGCCAAACATCATTTTATCAGTTAAATTACTTTTGCAGCGAGAGGCTCATTTTAAATAACACAAGAGGAAATGTCCTCTCTTTAAATGACAATTAAATTTAAGGTAGTTTAACATAGTGTTTTTGTGGCAGTTGTTTTAGGTTTTGTTTACATCCAGCCTTGCTGCTCACACAGTAACTATTATTTCCCTCTGAGTGAAATGTTCATGAGTTTTACTTATGTTTTAATTTGCAGCTATAAATATGCAAACTCCTTGCATTATTTCATTCTAGATAGACGATGTTCTTCTCAGAAACAGGAACTAGGAACCAAAGCAGTTTCCCTTTGGCTGCTGTGAGCTTATCAGAGGATATCTCCAACTCCATAACATCTGACTAATTTTGACAGTGTAGCAAAAAAATGCACATAAAGCATATATACATATTTTGTACTTATTTCAGATCTGTCAGAATTTCCCCTGATTAAGTTTTCTACATTGGTAAGGCACGTTTTGTTTTTAGCATTAACTATTTACTTAATGAAAATAGCAAAACAATTGCATTTCTACAATGGTAGCCTCCTCCAAGTCATATTGCTAATGTTTCACCCTTTGTGTCTCGGTAAATATTACTGATGACCACAGGAAATAGGTTAAGAACTAAAAATCGGTTTGTGATGCAATTATCAGAATTTTTACAGAGCACCAGTGTTGTAGAAGGCTGAATATTTTCACCATGTAGGAATGTCAGTTATAAAATAAAGCAATTAATTAAGTAATCTGATTTTTGCTATACTTGTTTAATGGCTGTTTTTCATATAAATATATACAAAGAAGTCATTCTGAAACTTGATGGCATGAGCGATAATAATATAGCAGTGGAGGGGAAATTCACCTTATGAAAATGTTCTTTCACAACAACCCACTCAGTTTCAGTAGGAAAATCTTTAAATGCTTATGTAAAAAAAACAAGTATAGTTACTTTTTTCTCTCTCTCTTGCTGTCTTTCTCTCTCCTTTTTTACAGCTTCCAATTCTGTTTCTCTGTTTTATTTTTATAGAAGGACATGCATGTTAGTGTGTTGCAAATTTGCTCCAAGTGTTTTTAGATCTTTCTTTTGGAGCCATAGGGTGTGTAAGTAAGTTTAGCTCACTGTGCATACCTGATTGTTCTGGCTGGTAAAAGCAGACATGTCCACAGTATTGGACATAAACTGTGTAATGCTAACTGTGTACTTGTAATTATAGGAGGTTTCATGCACATATAAAATTATTCAACTGTAACAAGACACTGATTCTCCATTCAGTTCCAGGCCATGATGCCCAGTCCCAGCTGATAAACATTTGCAGGGACCTTTTTCCCCCCTTAACATACCTATTATGTTCCTTTTAAGGTGGGCATTTGTGGCACCCTATTTGATGCCATTCGGGGCTTGAGTGAATCTCAAACTCTGAGGTCATAGTTGGCATTATGATGTCATGAATGGAAAAGCTTACTGGGAATGGCCAGTACTGTGTGTAAGCCCTGCGGATTGCACTTACAGTCCGAGTGCTTCCCCCAGCTTTCTGCATCACTTTCACCACACTGACTCTCAAGGCTTCCCATCAGAATGGAACCGGAGAACTTTTTGTGCTAGTATATATATTTTTTTTTATATAAACCAGCACACTCAATATTAGTTGCTCACTTCCTGTTTAAAGCTGTTTTGTTTACCAAGGTTCTATTTTTAACCATATTTTGCCAGCTCGTCAAGATATGCTTTGCTCTCCTCAGTCTCGCTGTCAGGCACACATATTGAGACAGATGCTAGGTGGAATAGCTGAATTAACTGACCTAAATTTAAGGAAAATTGAAACTTAGCTGTCTTCTCCGTCTGAACCTAAAATGCACTAAACTAAATGTGGACTATAAGTTAAAAAAGATGCTGACTCTGAGTGAGCTGATGTTTTAGATGGATTATTTGCATATTTCACTAAAAGTTTAGTCTGCATTGACTGCAGCCAATTCATCACGGCTCTGCTCGCTGTCGATGACCTCGTTCAACCTGTGTTTTTTGATTCATGGCTGTGCCCATTTTAGGAACATGTACCTCTACATATGTGACATTGAGGCAGTAAAATGATTAGACCGGACCAAGACCCACTTGGATTGAGCTGCGTCTTCAGGGATATCGTCTGGTGGTATTTTGGCTATTAAAGTTGGGGTTTGTCATGGTTTTCCTAAACTTTTCGTTTATGCATATGACAGCAGAGGGAGGTGTACAAAATGGACATTACCAAATCTATTGTTTGAACAGGTTTAATGAGTCCACCAGCAGTAGGATTAAGTCAAATATAAGTTTATTTTCTCATGATCCTGACCAGGATCGAAACAGTTAGATGGATGGATTTAATTTATTGTCAGTTATAATGTAAATTTGTATTTGTATATTTGTAAATGTAATTCCTCCATATTCAGGTAGAAAACAGTGCCAGGTAGGTATGGGTGCATGGCTACAGTGTGACCTTTAACCCCGGTAGTGGCAGTCTTAGCTGCCCCCTGGTCTCGCCAGTCTATTACAGTTCTGACTTTTAAGGTCAGAGCTGAGGGGCGCAGCTGCAGTTACAAATTTGAGGCAGCCCTGTCAAAACCACAGTGTATCTGCAATGGCGTGTGCGCTGGAGCCCGGACTGGGCGCCGGCGAGCCGCGGCAACAAGCCTGTCTTCAGACGCTGCGGGCCCGCGACGAGTCACCGAGGCCGCGCTGCGCGGGGCTGATCAGACGCTGCCGCCCACGGCGTGATGGATGCAGACAGTGATTAAGCCCCAGTCCCAGAGGTCAAACGCACTTTTTCTTTGTCTGCTTATGGCTTCAACAAACAGCAGACATTTACTAATCATCCCCCGCAAACCACCAGAATAACGTAACAGACCCTGTGAATGTCGCTCGTTTTTTTCTAACCTTAACATATCAATTTCTTAAAGTGGACTCCATCCATTTAATTAGACAGGTGATTAATATACGTTTTTCCTCCTGCACCCTGTGTAAAGTGCAAATCGCCTTGTCCTTTGTACCATTGCGCCAGTGTCAGCAGCAGACCATACATCTTAAGCTCACTGACTGGTATTAAATGACAATACTGAATTTGACCGAATATCCCAATCTGAAGGGTATCGTGTATATTAGGGCACAGGCTGTTGTTCACATATGTACATAATATTGGCCTATTGTTTTATCGAATAGATCCAGACAACTTCATGCCAGAATGAACACTACGTTGAGAATTTGTGAATGAGGGACTATGCTTTTTTGCAACTTAACTTCACCTCTCACATATGGAAAATATATACTTTCTTCTATATATTTTGTACCTTTTATATTTATACTTTTATATATTTTATTATTATTTTAATTAAAATTCTTATCTGCGCTTTGCACAGCCTTGGGGGAGATCGGGGTACATTTCACTGCACATTGTGCCTGTAGAACTGTTCACGTGACCAATAAACAATCTTGAAGTTGCTGTGAGTAATTTTAGAGGAAAATAATTAGTATTTTAAGTCTTTTAATTTCACCATAGAATAATTCCGAATTTCTGACTGATTCCTTTCCCACCTTTAGTAGTGTGGTTTGTTATAATGAATTCGGCGCCTATCTGCTGATTTTTGAAGGACGCGCGCCGCGCCCCCTTCAGCCCCTCGCGCTCCTTACGCCACGGACAAAAACATATTTAACTTGGTTTTTGCCTTTGGTTTGATCCCGAGTCTAAATATAGCTTATTTACAGGTCAGCCCTCAGAGTATTAATCACAGCAATCCAGCCTCAAGCCTTTCCTTTTATGTTTATCATCCCAAATTATTATTTTTTTAATCTGCGCATGGCCGCTATTATTTCGATTACATTTAGCGTGTTAAACATTCAAAACTCCATAAAAGGGTATTTAATATAATTTAACTGTGTTGTTTAATTCTTAGTATAAAACATCAAAATTCCGTGTTAAGCAGAATGCGACTGTTTTACGCATATTAAACATACTACCGCCTTATATTTTTGTCGCGATTTCTGAACTTGCCATTGCGTAGAATTCATTGTTTGTTTAAAATTTATCAAGTATTGTTGTGTGATTAAAAACTTTGATATGGTGGGGGGCAGTAGGGGGACATTAAAGTAATGGGCTACAGCATGAGGTATGATCCTGCCTGGCCCCTGACGGCCGGACGGCCACTCTGATGTAGTGCGCTTCTTATAAATAATTCATGCTGCCTAACCTGTCAGATGAAAATGTCTCCGTAATAGATTGTTTTCCGTGTTTTTTTAAATAATGACCCTTTTGTTTTCAGTGTTTATGAAGCCTGTTAAGGCATGCCATTGAACTTTTTAATTTCCTTCTGCGTGGTGACTAACGGCTTTGTGTAGCATGTTTGCGCTATAGGCCTGTGCGTTTCGCACTGTTTGTTGGGGTAGGAGTTTGCAGGGGTGAGGTCGACATTTCTCATCTATAAGTAATTTCTAGGGTGTTAATCATTGTTTGCCCATCTGGTCTGCCCAGCAGCGTGGTGAAAGTGTAATTAAAAAGAAATATTCCAAGCGATTATAGTCTTTGTGTGGCGCGATGTGATTTCTAAACCCTCACCTGTTTATTTACCTTTTCACGATTTTCCTGACTTTATACCGTGTGGGTTATTTAGCCATTGTCGCTAGGTCTCGTCTCTGCACTGAAAACAGCAGTTTTCCCGAAACAAGCTTTAGGGAAACGCCTGTAAAGGCAGCTCCCGAGTGAGCAGCATATTTCTGTGCCAGACGGAGACAAATCACTACGCTTCAGTTTGGTCACGGTAGTGATTTAAGTCACAAAGGCGCTTTGTGAACACTGATGTACTCATCTGAAGAAAACACAGACATCAGTTTTTGGTTTGTTTGATTCTTATCAAAGGCGCATCATCAGTAATTTCTTTAACATTAATATAGTTGCCCATTAACCAGTCACGTAGGAGCTGGTTATATCTTCCCGCAGGCCTCTTCGGTATTTAAGTGGACGAGCGAATCCCCGCGGAGTTTTCGGTATGATAAGCAACATTTTACACTCCTTTTTCATGCAGATTTATAAAAATTAAATTCCCCTTTTATTCCGTTGTTTCCTTCTTTAAAATGAATAATTTATTTAGAGCTCCCGCTAAATCAATAATTATTACTATTATTATTAGTACTATTATTTGCATGACTGTTTCCACTATTAGCACTCCAGACGGAGGGGAGATGCGGATTGTTACTGGGAACGTCGGGCCGCCGACGGGGGTAGCGGGCGCGCGGGGACCTGCGCGCGGCGCGGCACGTCGCTTCTCTACCTTCACACAACTTAATATAAAACCTCCATCAGACGCCGTTTAGGTAAATTAGCCCAGATGTAAAACAGGTTAGACATTTGATCTTAAGTTATTTGTCAAGTCAGATTTGTTCATAATAAATGTGCTCTCTCTATTTGTGGTATCGGCTTTAACACTGCAGGAGTACAACCGTCATTTAAAGAATGCATTTTTATTGACAAAACACACCATTTAATTAAGGAATGTAATATTTCAAAAATTACTCAGATACAGGGATCGTCAACCTGTCCGTCCACGGACGAACGTATCCGTGCAAACCTCGTCTGTGTCCGTGGCACAGTGCTTTGGATGCAGGAAAACTTATGTAGGCTACGTTTCCGAATGCAATATCCTCTATAAAATTGTATTTTGTTCAAAACGTCCGGCCATGACGGCAAAATATGTTATAATAAATGTATAATAAATAAATATGTGAGTGTGTGCTATTATATTTCTTTTTTCTATTTGGGGACGTGACTTGGAACATTTAACCATAGTGGTGTCCAATTACACATACTAGACATTTTTCAGACTGAAATGAAATTGATGTTTGGTTTAATTTAATATATAAAAATCTTATAAGTTTTTTGTGAGATTGTGTCTATTTTTGAGTTCTGTATCTGAAGATATTTTAAGTGCATAACACACAATAATTTATGAATGTTTAGTTAATGTTTACCTGCTAATGTTTACAGCTTAAAAAAGCATTTAGCTCAGATATTTCATATTTAGTTACCGTTATTATAATAATTTGATTCGTAGCATTTTTTCTTACTCGTGTAGTATTTATTTTGGTGGTAATTTTATATTATTTTAAAGATCTAATTTGAATTTATTATGTTTTTTTTCTTCATTCATACCATTCAAACAGAGTTTTTGGTAGTTTCTGACAGTGGTAATTGTTGTTTGTTGGGGGCCTAATTAGACCATAGCTGTCTTTGTCATGCCCGATGCTTCTTAGCACCTCATCTAAGGTTGCTTCACATTACTGGCCAGTATGGAGCCCCATTGAGTCTGCGTCAGGGTCTCCTCTCTGCCTTTCGGGTGAGAGTGCCCAGAACATAAGTCGCCCCCTTGCCAGAGGGTCTGGCTGGCTGGGCCCCACCCTGCAAGAGAAATCCAGCCCTGACATCATTGTCCCTGGGAGAATCACTGCTGTGTGACGGCGGTAGCTGCCTGCCGTTCCGAGCCTTTGCGTATCTGCTCCATGTGTGGGGTTGTCTGAATGTAGGCTCCCTATCCAGGGTGCACCCTATGCTACCTGGGATAGACTGCAGGCTCCCCTGTAGCCCTGAGCAGGACAAGATAATGGGGGAGGAGAGAGAGCCGCCCTCAGGCTTTAGAAGAAGGCTGGGCTTAATCTGTGAGGACGGCCGCCCTTCAGGAGGCCTCTCACCTTTGCCTTTTGCAGCTCGATGAGAAGTTTGCAGCCTGACATTTGTTTGCGTCTCTTGTCACCGACGTGTTTGCAGAATTTTTGTTTGGGATGTGGCTTTATGACCCTGTTGATAACCAGTGAACTGTCACAGGCATTAAATATCATTCAGAGCAGCAAGACATAACCACAAGGTCCTGCCCGGAGCCTGAAAACCCGGCACCTAGAAAATCGACATGTAACTTAATGTCTCACTTCCTGTTTTTTTCAGTCGACCCAAAGTCAAACGATTGTGTGTTTTGTCAAGGAAACTTGTTTGCAGGTGAAAAAACTGTGGATAAGACAGATACTGTGGACAACAGTGATCCATAATTCCTTCTATGTCATCATACCTTAAAGGTTTTGTCCAGTGTTGGTCTGCAGACTGAGACCTAGCTGTGGAGATATGAGTCAGAGTTCACCTTGGCCTTGGTGCCGCCAAGTCCAGGGGGATGGACTGGCATGGGGCAACTTCCTTCCCCTCTGAAGGCGATTCGCCCACTATCATGGCCGGAACTGGGGGGAGGGCAGCATCGCGTGCTGATTGGTGTGTCCTTGTACGCAGGTTGCCCCCGAGGAAGCCGTGGAGAGGACGGAGCCAAAATAACACCCAGGGAACACTCGGAACATTCTACAGGGTGAACTTCGCACGCATCAGTCAACAGGATGTGACTTCAGTAGTAGGAATGACTATCACTTACATCACCGGCCCAGAGGATTAAGCCCTCCTTCACTGTGGAAAGGGAGAGCTGTCAGCACCTACTTGTGCAATATTACCTGGCCCCATTATCACTGGCCAATCGGCTGTCAGCTCTGAAAAGCAAGCCTCTCTAATTTGTTCTCAGTAATAAAAATTCAGGGGCATTCCATATGGCTGTGTTTTCCATAAGCACCTTAAGTGCAAGGTTAGTGAGATTCTGTGGAAATAAAAAAATCCCCAATAGAATTATTTCAGTGTGAATTTTAATTATTTCAGGCTTACATTCAACTTCAGTGGACTGGGGACATTTTGGTTTAGAAATTACTACAATAGTGGAAAACAGCACAACTGATGATGCTGAAATTACATTATTTTGAGTTCAGAGCAGATACACCTATTCACAGTAAAGTTTAAACTAAACATTTTAAACCATTTCTTTAGCAAAAT
>JAODKN010000063.1:2832000-2843967 GCA_026774425.1 Petrocephalus zakoni
AAGGGCTAACCAAGAAGCTAACGAAGGAGCTAGCGAAGGGGCTAAGAAAGGGCTAACCAAGAAGCTAACGAAGGAGCTAGCGAAGGGGCTAAGAAAGGGCTAACCAAGAAGCTAACGAAGGAGCAATAAAGGGGCTAAGAAAGGGGCTAATGAATGCCACTGAGGATACTTTGAGAAAATGAAATCATGTTGAATATTTAGCTTGTCTACTTGGCATGTTTATTCTCGGCTGGGCTAACGTCATGGCTTATGGATTTCAAATTATTTATTTACTTTGTTTTTTTTTCCTTTCCGGTGGTTTGGACCAGCTAGCCTCATGCCTCATAACACATGCTGTTTGGGTACTGGGGAGCGGGCCAGTGGGCGTCATTACTGAGGCCAGAGAAGGCAGTGCTGGCATGTCAGAAGGCAGAGCTTCTGTCCCGTCCTCGCGTCTGTAGTCATTGGTGCCTGGACGCTGCGGGGTGGGACACACATTCATCCTGTGTCATTTTTATCTGTTAGATGTTAATGTAGTTGGAAGTGAAGCCTGAAAATTCCATCTTGGGTGATTTTCAGGAACTAGTTAACTGTTTATTAGGGCAGGGATGGGATACAGACTCAGTACAGGTGTGTTATCCACGGGGACACCTGCAGTTACATGCAACGTGTTTCTCCCCTTCTGTGTTTTTTGAGTAAAACTAATTAACAGAAATGCTAAAATGCCTTTGGCAGCCCTGAAGGCACCGGAGTGTTCAAACCTCGCCTGTTCCGGAATTCACCCCGCTCTCCTACAGAGAAAAACAGCAGTGCGTACTCGTGCATCTGCGCGTTCACCTTGATAAGCAGTGAGCAGAGACCGGTGTGATGAGTATTATGTCATAATCTCGTGATGTTTGTCTGGAGGTCTGGAATGTCCCGTATTTCACAGGTTCCACACAGGTTTGTGCACGGGGACGGAAGAATGCCATATTTGCATTAGCGATGCCATCATTTATAAACGCTGAAATCATACGAATGAATGCCTTACCCAGGCCAGCTCATTGGCTCACTCACTTCATGAATATTTATTAGTGGGAGGGTCTAAAACTAATTTTAATTACTAGATGTTATTGGTAAACAGCTCTTCAATTTTTACTGGAAGAACACACCACAAACACACAAAGCTCCTTCCTGTAACCTAAAGTCCTCTCAGGTAACACAAGACAACTGCTTTAGTTTCTTTAGATTTTATTTTTATTTTCAAATGCAAGTATTTACAGCAATATTGCACTATTCTTACATTTTATTTAAAAATATTTCAGTGCAAAATAAAAATAGGATAAAAAAATTCTGCTACAATTGTACTGGGTCCTGTAAAGTGGTATAAAACCAGTTTTTTCCACTGTTCCAAAGCTGAACCACACAGTGATTAGTGCGTGTGGGGTGTGGGCCCGCGCGCTGCCAGGCTGAGGGAGGAGAAGAGGTGGCACAAAATTGGCCTCATTAAAATCTGCTGCTTCATCTGAACCAGTCCAGATCCAACACTTGTCTGTGTTTTTTTCTATAAAATGACATTTAGAAATGTAATGCAAAGTCCCGCTGCTCTATGCCTTTCTATTTCCATCAATCAAGAGACTCTAAAAACATTCCGGGAACCCGAGAGGAGGGGCATGTAAGCCAAGCGCACGCTGCCCTCGCTGTGAATAAGTAAACCGCAATGTCACGGCGCTCCAACGAGGCCTGGCACACTGGAGGCATCCACACTTTCCCAGCTAGCTAATACTTTGTATCATTCATTGGAAGGAACCCCTATTCGGGTCTTCCTGGGGGTCACTCCTAAAACCTGAGACAATTCCTTGCTGGACAGACAAATGGGTCTTAAGAGCCTGGGTCCCAGGACCATCTGCTAATATTAAAACTTTTCAGCGAAACCACATTAAAACCATGTTGACAATCTGCCAGCAAACCTTTAATCTGAATGGGAGGGTCCACAGGGGAACCATAGTAATAGGCATCTGCAGCAGCTGGCTGCACATCATGATACTTTGAAACACAGAGTTGGGCAGGAACATGGCGCGAGGTAAGGGCATGGCCACAGCGAGGTTACCGGAGAGCCGCTCGCCGAGTGCGTGCTGGCCGCGGGAGGCAGGGGTTATGCTCCTTAGGCTTTTAACCTGCAAAGTGACCCTTGTTCCCCCAGCTTGTCACCATTTGTCACCTCCACCCTTGGCAAGATATTGTGGCCTCCCAGATTTTTGGCTTCTAATAGGCTTCAAACAAGGCATTTGATTTCAAGATGACTAATTAACCAAGGCCATCCGCAAGTAATGCCTTCCACATTACACTGATTTAATTTCCATGCTAATTCCTCCCATTATCGTAATTAATTATTGACACCGAAATGTAACACTGTTATATTAAACAGGATTAGCATGCCATCCAATCACCATCTGAGCGATTTTACCGCACCTGGGACTTTGGTACGCCACATCCAGTGACCACGGCATGCAGGGGGATCAGTGGGGCTCTGGAGGGCAAACGCGCTTTCAGAAGAGGCGCCGTCCACCACATCAAGGTGCAAACGGTCACTTTTGGGCCATTTTTCCCCATGGTGGGAGGAATATTAAAAATAACAACAAAACACTGAACATCTCTCTTAAATCAGAGCAACAAATCTGTCTTCTATGGAGGTAGATGGTGGATTTATGGATGTGTACCCTGGAGCAGCTCCAGCCGCGTGAAATGTGACCCCTGAGTCTTGGCCCCATCCTCTAAGTACCTTTTGCACGTTGGGCTGGAAAGTCCAAGGCACTTGGAACCAGAACAGTCTGACTGACATCCGGGTCGATGACAACCACGAGGTTAAATTCTTGTACGCAACTGGGATTCTACATTAGCGTCTTGGTGTCGACAGGACACTCGCTGGCAAAGATGTGAACGCAATCGGGATTCACAGATAGAACCTTCTGGAAAATTTCCTGCACATATGGCTGTAGATTCAGATAGATGTGATCCTGGGCAGCAAAACAGTATCTTCAGGAATGATCTTAATGGTCGAATGGATAACTTACTGATTACCACTTTCAACAAAAGAAACAAACATTTATCGTACATGAGCTAGGACATTAAATACAAAAAAAAATAAAGACATGGAAGGAAGAAACGAAGGAAGGGAAATGTTGGAAAGAGTGGGAATGGAGAAGGGGCTTTTAACAAAACGGGGCTTATTTACAGGAAGGGCTGGGGGGCGGGGGGCACCCATATTCCCCATATTCCAGGGATAGCCCTCAATCCAGCAGCAGCTCTGGGGTCTTTGGTGACGGCTTCCTGTCCTAGCAGAGCTGTCAGAGCAGAGTGCTGGGCTGCCTTCACTCACCAAGACTATTTTTGCAGCTGTTTACATCCAAGCAGTTTGAAAGAGTCCTTGGTCTCAGAGAAAAGAGCATAGCAGGGAGAATTTCAGCTTCTTCCTTGTCCTCCTCGGAAATGGATCTATGAATTTACATATTTACAGAGTACAGGAATGCTACTTTTCTGCTGGGTTCTGGGGGGCGGGGCTGGGTGGGGAATGGGAGGCGGGGCAGCCAGGAAGCCTCCAATCATCTTCGCCTCAGGAAGTGTAGCAGCCGTTCCAGCAGATTGGCGATCCACAGGACGAAGACGTGCATGCGCTGGATTCGCCGAGGGGCTGCCCAGCGGTTCCCGTCCCAGGCCCTCTGTGAAAACAAGGAGAGAGAGGAGACGTGTTACGGGCAGCTGTGGGTGCCGTCAGACACCAAGCACATAAACGCTGGTGTCTGAATCGCATGCTTCAAGGAAGAGAATGGCACAGTTATAATACACAGCTAAGAAAGAGAATGATGCTACTAGACAAGGCCACAAATTAAATAATCACCGCCCTGGGGGGTTATCGACAGGTATAATGATGTGGGGGTTGGGGATAATTAGGGGGATAATTAGTCTGCCCCCCGAATTCAAGGCCTCCCCAAAGACGCTGATGATTCAGCAGGAGGCCGGCACGAGTCACTCTCATCTCTCCCTCATTATAGCCACTCTCGGAAGTGTGGGAAGAGAGCTAATAGTCACCTTGGCTCCCCATTTGGGGAAAGGTGGAGCCGGGGGGGTGAGAGGGGTCGAGTTCTGACACGTCACCATGAGTAAACCTTAACTCACAGCCATCTCAGCGTGGGAACCTGCAACCGGCCTCAGAAGAAGCACAGATGCCCAGGGGGTCACTTGAGGACAGAGCAACCCCCCCCCACCACCACCCTTACAGTATCCATAGACGACAGCTCAGGCTACACCAAGGAACTGCCATACAGATGGATCTCAATTGGTATTTTTACTGTCGAACACACTCCATTTTCTCCGAAGCATCGATTTCATGACATCTACCATTAATCTTGCGGTTTGTGACTAACACATATCATAAAAATCTCCTTAAAAGCTTTTAAAATAATGGGGTATTCAATAGGCATTGCTCGGACCCTGTAACCTGGCGTGCTAATTGCTTCAAACAATAGACAGGGTTTTCGATCTCAGAGAGGAAACGATATGTTAATAAAAGGCACTTTAATAACCGTTAAGTGCATCCTGTTTCTTTGGCCCACTGTTAGGTTAAGCACTTCAAGCCAAAGACCAGTAGTTTAAAGCAAAACCTGCTGATTTATATATAAACTTCCATTAATAATGTTGTCTCTGGAGTCGGTCGCCTATCAAAGACGCCGCTCGGCTTTAGATCAAACACAAATAAATTCTCCGGCTGGAAAAATACTCAGGCAAGTTTTTCAGCGCCTTTGTGAAGCAGCAGAGCGTTTGGAGCACTGGAGGTAGACAGGAAGCTGCCGCCGTGGCGCTGCCATGCCCCCCCCATGCCCCCCCCCATGCCCCCGCAGCTTGAGTCATTGTCTATTGGCCCAGAGCCACCCGTGCCGTGAGCCCTCCCTCAGAACAAATGTAGGAAGCTCCGGTCTGTTTCCCTCCTGCCCCATTCTCCAGGAGATCCCAGCAGTAGGACCATGGGGTGGATATTCTGACTAACAGGTGGTCTGTCTGGAACACTGGCGGGTGCTGGCTGGACGAGGCCAGGTCACCCACATGAACTGGAGCGGCCGGCCAGGGCCTCCTCCAATCACAGCCAGCGCCCAGCGCCCGGCCCGGCCCGGTCCGCTCTGCTTCAGACCTATCTACCTCCAGCAGAGGGCAAACAACATGGGCCCCCCCAGGGCAGCCATTGTTCTCGCCCCCCAACACAATGACAGACCTACGTGTGAGGAAGTGCAACCGAGGGGGAGTCGAGACGGCGGGGAGGGGCAGAGGGGTCCGAATGAGCCACTCCGGGGCAGCCCTTCCCTCTCCTGTTTGTAGAGGTGTCGCTGAGCCAGAACCTAGAACCTCGACCAGACCTGTTTACCAGACCTGGACATGGGTGGTTTCAGACAGGGTAACTTCTCTTGTACCCTTGAGCGAAGTACCTGAGCAGCTACCAATGGTCACATCCACTCTGCACTGTGCTGTGTACAGACTTCCTGAAGAGAATGGCGGTGGGCCCGGAATGCAGAGACCTGACAGCAGCTGGCGAGATAAGTCTGCCCCTCCACTCTGGGACAACGTCAAGAGCGACACACCAATACAAAAAAAGTCATGAATCCTGTTCACACACGCTCTGCGATTCACTCCTCTCCTGGTTCCAGATGCGGGGTTCGGGTCCCACATTCCCTTGCCCTGGACAAAGCCCGGGACCCACGCGTGGCGCTGGTGTGATCTGTGTGTGTGTTATTTTGCATCAGCTTTTGGAAGGGGGGCTCTCTGTGGCAATCGAAACACAAGAAGCACGGGGGACGCCGAGAATCACAGACAGGCCGGTGAGTGATCGTCTGCTCCGGCTCCGGGGAAGCAGGTGAGCGGATGTGCCGTCTGCTGAGAGCCCATACGCCTGAGGCCAAAGAGGTCGCCACACCGAACGCAGCTCTCCAAGCCCAGGACGGTGCCGCCGATCGCCTGCTGAACACCCCTACAGTGGATGATGAGATCACACCACCAAAAAAAAACTCTCTCTGGGGGGCACGGAGAGCAGAGGAACCAAGCTGTATGTTTTCTGAGCAGGGAGTTATGGCCCGTCCTTCACCGTGTGCCCCGTAGTGAGCGGGCTGGGACACCTCCCAGTGGGGACAGCTGCTCCTGCAGCCTCGGTCGGTCAGCGGGTGGGGGTGGAATGCGAGACCCCTCCCCCAACACCCTCCGGCCCCGGCCAATCAGGTTTGGGTCGCTGGTGGATGACTTTGTGGTTTCAATCTCATTGAAATGCCCCTCCCTCCCAGGAACCGGCAGGCTACACTCCAGCAGCTTCCTCCTCTTCCAGCCCCTACGCGTGGTCCCACACTGTCTGCCCCCTGAGTCTGTCGCCAAATGAGAGAGGCGCGTGAGGACAGGCACCGGGGTCTGCCTTCCTCTTCATGCCCTCTGCATGACCTTACAGGCCCTGTGTCATGGAAGGGTTATCTCAAGGTGTGTGTCGCTAAAGGCGACCCTCATCCAATCAAAAGTCACGGCACACCAAAGCAAAAACAATAAACCCACAGCCTGCTTTCATATTAACGGCCTGCGACCTATTCAGAAGTGCAAAATGTGCATTTCACTTAATGCAACAAGCAAAGCACAAAATAACAGGGGAACTATCCCTTTAATTAGGCGAGATTTGTGTGTGTGTGTGTGCGTGTGTTTTGGCCTGCGTGTTATTGACATGTAAGGAAAATTCTCCAAAAACGGCTATTGTCGCTACGCCTCTACATGACTTTCCTGGCAATAAAGACTGTGGACTGCAGAGAAAGCGGCCTTTACCACCCTCCGTTTGGAAAGAGACGTCCAGCAAATCCAAAAAACCCACATCTCAGAGCTCAGAGGGGTCAGGTCTGAGTCATCTGGATGTTAAAACACTTAATGCCAGCATTCGTCGAGAGAATGATTTCACACTAACAGGATGAGAAAATCACTGACCAAAAGCTTGGTAGATTCACCGGATAATCCATAACATGCGAGCTACAGCCATAACTCAGTCCAGGACACTGTGGAACAGAAAGACTATAAATACAAGGCAAACAAAATAAACCATAAAAACTATAATTAGAATGAAGTATAAATAGGAGAAGCGCGGCCCGGGCCGAGAGCCCCTCGGTATTTACATACAGTGTCCACACGGTGCATTGTGACTCGGCGCTAAGCAGGTAGCCAGACAAGCACCCTGGGAGCGACTACGGGCCCAGCGCATCGCTCCAGTAAGAGCAGCGACGGCGTTACGGGTTACAGAGGGAGCGCTGAGCCCTGCCAGACCTGGCCCGCGGCCCTCCGGGCCCGTCAGCTCCCGGAGACCAGCGTCTGTTCCCGCGGCCGGACATCTGCTTCCCATTGGCAGCCCTACGTGCCGCCGGGGTCTTTGCGACGACGGCGTTTCACACCCACCCCGCCCCTCCGTATCTGTCCCCCCAGGCGAGCGGGGGCCCCTGGGGCCAGACAGACAGACAGGGTTAATGCCAAATGAGGGGTGACCCAGTGATGTAAGGTCTGTTTTGGGGGCAGGGTAGACACTGAGGTACTAGAAAAGTGGCCTGTTACCCAGTAATGGCGGGGCAAGGGGGGGGTGCAGATGCCTCTTGGGGTAGGAGACCTCCTGGCCCCCCCAAAAAAGACTGATTCACAGTTTCTCTGTCTCTGGTGGGGGGGGTGGGAGTACAGAACAAGTACAGGGGGACAGGAAGTGGTTGTGTGTGAGACTGTTTACTACAGGGTGGGGCACCCAGACCCAGTGACCCCATTCGTGACACAGACGCCGTTTAGCGACTGGGGGGCGGCCACCCTGAGCGGATGACGGTGCTGGGGAGGGACGTGTCCTTCATTTTTTTGTTTGTTTCTTCTCCCGCCAGGCAGCTATGCAACAAGGCCCACCAGCACCAGACTGACCCCCCCGCCCCGATTTTCAAATGATCCATCGCCTCCCAACCGCACTCCTCTGATTTCACTGGTCTGCCGCCATCTCAGCCCGCCGTGACATCATCGGCATTCCTTTCTGGGGGCGGTTTCTCTTTCTGTCACGTGTCACCTGACCGGGCACCGGGCGGTACGGGAGGGAGCGTGCGAGGCGCGTGAGAAGGGCCCCGCCCCAAAACCACAAGGGAGAGCACACCTTGGAGCAGCCGGCTGGTGTTGGAGTGCTATCCGTCCAGTTCCGGAGACACACCCATGGAAGAAAGGTACCCCTGAGGAGCTGGGACAAAATGGACACACAGTTCTGACCCAGAGTGTGACACACTGGATCTGTCCCGCACTCCGGATCCCCCGGGCCGACTCCCACAGCCTTTCCCTGCACCAGTGCCTGGTGTCTCTCTCAATCTGTACTTATCTCTCCACCACAAACCCATTAGCATGTCTGGTACGGTGGCAGTTATCGTGGGGGGGAGTGGTGGGTGGGTTAGAGATCGCCTCCCACAGGCCGAGCCACTCAGCGCGGATCCGACCCGCGGGCTCGTCTGCACATGCCCGTGGCCCCGATGTTTCACTCGCTTTCCTGCCTGGAACTGCCCACGCATGTCTGTGACTGCCCCCCCCCCGCCTGTGCCGCCTTAAGAGGGGTGGGGAGAGAAGAGAGCGCCAACCGGGCAACCCGCACGTACACCCCAAGGTGCCGCTTCAAAGGCAGCTGGCCCGTGTCCCGCCGGCAGCAGCGGCGTCACTACGGTGGATGAAAGGGGACAAAAGGCCAGAGAGGAAAGTCGAGAGTGAAAAAAGAGGAAGAGCACAGACTCCTGGGGAAACGGACAAGAAATACTGACTGTTACTGCAGCCATTTTAGGCGAAAGGTCCACCCTGCGCAGGGCAGCAACGAGACAGAAGAAGTGACAACAGCCCTGTTTCTGTGGATATTCAAGGCATTATGAGATAACAGAAGCATATATGAAGTTATCATCAATAATTATTGTACTTACAGCAGCGGGAAGGGATTTGGCTCATTGGTATTTGAACTCATGATCCTTGTACTGTTAGCCCAGTATTCTATCAATGCACATGCTCAGTTAGCAGGGAACCCAGTCTGCTCACGTAGCTCTTATTTACAAGTTGTTCTCTGTGTAGTATTTGCATGTCCCAGGCCCCGCTGCCTCTCATGGGACGGCCCTCAGGTGGGTGTGCCCTTCACAGGGATTGGCGGCTGGCGCTTCAGGTCGGCACGGCGATGTGGAACGCCTGGCGAATCAACTTCTGCTTTTTTTATTATTGTTCTCAGAACACCCCCTTCACACAAAACCTGAAGAACTGGGAGGTGGCCGACGGGCAAAGTAAGAGATACACGCGATGCCGCTGCCCCCGGCTGAACGCCCTGAGCGTGCTTCGTGTGAAGAACCAAACCAGCGCCTGAACTGCGTGAAGTCCTCAGATGCCCCAGACATGTTCGTACCCTGGGCTGAACCTGGGCTGCTCTTTCATTTCCTAAAGTTCTGTCACTGCGATGTTTTTCCATGCTGAGCCCCATGACCTCAAGAAAACAGGTCAGCCCGGGTTATATTCAGATGTTCCAGACACACCCCCTCCATCCAATATACGTCATGCTGATACATTCTGCCCAGGTCCTCAAACCCAAAGGAGGCGGCCTGGCCCGTGGACCGGAACCATGTGCCAGGAGGAGCGTATAGAGAGAGGTCACTGCATCGCCACAGTGTCAGAGCGTTAGCTCATCGGCGTGGACCGGAACCGCGTGCCAGGAGGAGCATATAGAGAGAGGTCACTGCATCGCCACAGTGTCAGAGCGTTAGCTCATCGGCGTGGACCGGAACTGTGTGAAATTCCTGAAGCCACCAATAAAACCACAGGTTTCGCTGAGCGATAAAGTCACACTCCAGCAGTATGGACTGAGTCATCAGCTTTCCTACACTGACTCAATCCCAATCATATATTTAAATAAACAGGCGCAGAACAGCTAGCTTGCGGTCAAGAAATATGGTATAGCTGCACAGTTTGAATGTCAAAAATCAAGATATTTTAGGAACATTATTAGAGGGGTGTAACGTTCTTCCTCCAACAGGCTCAGGCCACGTGAGGACCTGGATAAATCGTCTATTTTATTTATATATTTCATTTATTTTATTGGTTCTGTTCTCAATTTGGGAGCTTTGCAGCTGAGAGGCAAAAGCATAATGATAATAGCAGCTTTTGGACAGATGTTAATACACTTTATGGTGTGTTGTTGTTGTGCCACACTTTAAAAAAAATCTGTTTAAGGGACTTAAATAACCCCTGAGAGGGAAGAGGCGCGGGCAAGGATGAAAGGCGTGTGTCCAGAAATACATGGGGTCATGAAGTAGGTATGAAGGACAAGACGGCGGCTGGGCGGCTTACAGGCCGGCTTCCCAACAACGGGAGAAATGCTGAGTGCACACGTGCTGACATTTCCCGTCCCAATTACCGACGCTGCGTGGTTTACCAATTGATTGCTTGTTTATACTTACAATACATAGTTCTGGGATTAAATTAACTTGGTATAACATTACCATTCACCCATCCTGCGTTTCCTTTCAGACTAGCGTTCGCTTGAGGTCATCGATAATGTTAGCATGCTGCTCTCTAGCTGCAGGATACCAACAGTCCTTATAAATAGGCCCAACTAATGATGTATGATCATAAAAAGGAGATTCCTCTTTAAGACCTGACCATAAATAAGATAAATAAATGCAAATTCATGACAGCGTTTTGGTTAGATGACAGCAGCATGACTCATGACACTAAGGCTTGTCTCTCCATTTTAGATGTCGTAGGCCTCAGTGCCACAATTTAATCAAGCTGGCAGTGATGAATTACAAGCCTCGAGTACCTAGATTCATTTTCCTCGTATATTTAGGTGAATAAAAAAACCCATCTGTGACCAAACCCCGAACACTATGTGCTCCTAAGGGCACAGCAGCTATGAGCTCCTAAGGGCACAGCAGCTATGAGCTCCTAAGGGCACAGCAGCTATGTGCTCCTAAGGGCACAGCAGCTATGAGCTCCTAAGGGCACAGCAGCTATGAGCTCCTAAGGGCACAGCAGCTATGTGCTCCTAAGGGCACAGCAGCTATGAGCTCCTAAGGGCACAGCAGCTACTGCATTTTCTTGGTAATTTATATTTCACCTAGATTCAGCTTTTCTTTGTTTTTCTAGGGTGATGCAATCTTAAGAACTGAAGGAACCACAAAAATAGTCCTGGTGCTTTCCCCCACGGGACAGAAGCTGACTGCCCTTCTCAACCTCTCGAAAAAGAATAAGAGACTTTAATCACAAACTCTTTTCTTCTGCTCAATAACTAGAAAATCCATTGATCATAAATATTGAGAAACCGCTGAACAATATTATTAAAGGCCAATGAATGCCATTAAATACCCCACAAAGACGGAACATGTCCAACGCGTCCAAACATGTCCAATGTTTCTCTCTCCGACTCTGTTTTTCATGTTATTTCCTGTTGCTCCACTTCCTCCACTCTAATACGGAGCCAGGAGGATCTGGTTGTTAGGGGTGACTCTTTGTTCTCGTTGTCGTCAGGGTAAGGAGCCGGAGCTGCCCTTTGCTCTGGTCTGGCATGCAGCAGGGCGCCCACGGCAGCTGGCTGAGCAGGACAGTGCGGACGCAGGAAGGCACTCACCCCGTTCATGTAGATATCGTTGAACTTGTCACCGATGCGACGCAGCTCTTGCGCGACCAGCATCTCTGGGCGCATGTCCGCCAGCATCGACAGCGGCCGCGGTCTAGAGTAGAGGACACGGGCCGGTCGCAGTTCTAGGATAAAGGGAAATGCACGCAGAGACATCAGCCGGTTGGGCCCCACCTGCTCATGCTGCAACTTGGGGCTTCCAGAGGCCCTGGGGAGGCCCTGGGGAGGCCCAGGAGAGTCACAATTATGCTTTGTCATGCTACCATTAAGTCAGGGGCGGAATTCGTGGTGGATGAACACCCCTGAGCCCCAGTTTTGGGTAAAATATTATATAT
>JAODKN010000063.1:2845854-2856240 GCA_026774425.1 Petrocephalus zakoni
GAATGGCGGCGTCATACCTAAGTGATGCTGAAACACTCGTCTGAATCTCAGAGCCCGAATGGCGGCGTCATACCTAATTGATGCTGAAACTCGTGGAAGAAGGCTTTTAAACAAAAACAGATCCTTCCCGGGTTTGCTGAGGTTTCGGGTGTGCGTCAAAGTTCTGACATCACCACAGAGCAAAGGGCCCATCTAAGCTGTCCTCGGCAATGAACTTTAAGCACTCGTGTCAGGGAACTCGGTGGGTTGAGATCTGCCTCTGAATGAAAGGTGCACCCCCCCCCCCCCCACTACCTCCACCTCCACCTTAGTTTGTGCTTCTAAAGGACTAAAAGACGTGTGTCGACAGTCTCCAGGACCACACGTATCAGTGCCGCCCATCTAGGGGCCGGCCAATAGGAAGCTCAGCACTGTATCGCTCTCCCGCTCACAATAAAAAAAACACACACATGTGGCTCTATTTTGACTGAAGAGAGAGCTTCTACTCTGAATCATTTTCTGTGACCTTTGCAACACTGAGCTCAAATAAATGCAAACAAGATGATCTGCCAGCTCAATTAGATCCATTATAAGGGAAAGACTAAACATCCTTTATCGTGTATCCTCTACCCCAACCCCCCTACCCCACCACCTTCACCTTCTTCAAGCACACAAATGCAGCTCTCCTCAATGCCACCCCCTCTCAAACACCATCCACCCCCCTACTTTTGCTCCTATTCCTTGGGGGGGGGGGGGGGGGGGAGGTTGTCAACATCTAGAGAACTGTGCCAGTAGATTTGAGCTTCAACACTGGCTCGGTCTGACTCCAATTCAGTTTAGTAAATAGCCTACATAGAGACACTTTACAAGCGGCTGCTGCCGATCCCAGCTGGGACGTCAGATCAGCCCTTATTTGAAGGGTAACAGACCTCGGGGACGTCACTTGGAGCCAGGAACCAGCATACTGACAAAACCGGCTAACTGCAGAAACCATTCTCTTACCATTAAGCCATAAACAATCTCTTAACTATTTTCCTATTGTCATCACTATTACGAACTCAAGGAGAACGTTTAACACTCTGGAGTTTTTTTTCCTTACGTTCGTTAGCTTTGCCATGCTGCCTGGAGTTTTTTATTAAAGGCCTAGACTTCGTTTGTCTGTTCCAGTTAAAAGCCGAAATGCGTAATTATGACTGGCTGTCAGTGCACGCCCGCGGATATGCCCCCCTGTGACACGGGAGCGCTCTCTGCGTGGTACTGGCCGAGCTTTCGAGCGCGAGTGGAGCCGAGCGCAGCGGGGCTCGCTCCCCCGACAGCGGCGGAAAAAGCCGAGGGGCGAGCGCGCAGCGCGCAGCCGGCGTCCGGTGCCGTGGCACTCTCTACGGTCATATCAAAGTCCAAGGCGGCGCCTGCAGACGCGACACTGGGTGAAAGGGGTGGGGGTTGCGCGGAGCCTGCTGAAATGGAAACGATTAATATTCAGGCTGCAAAGCGGGAAGTCCAAAAAAAGAACACAGAACATTATGAAAGAGCTGATGCGTCTGACCGCTGCCTCTGCGCTTCACACGCACCTTCTGCCTGCGCCGCACTGGGCTGGAATCTTGAATTTCGGGGACACTATATCCCCCCCCCAGTTATTGCATAACTGTTTGGGCTAACGCAGAGGTTTCACCCGTGCAGGAGGGGGGGGGTCTGTCAACGCACCCCCGGTCCGCGCGATCTTACACCGCGGGGACGCGCGCTGCTACCGCCCGGCGTGAGTCGCAAACCCGGAGGCTGCTTACCATAATCTCGCAGGTTCTGCTGCCCCTGGGAGATTCGCTGTTGTGCATGAGAGATTGCTTGGCTAGACAGGCTGGGGGTCTGTGTCGACTTGTTTTCAGTCGTAAAGGGGGAGCTTGGGAGGGAGATGTCGAGTGAACCGTATCCGCTTGATGTTGCGGACAGCGCGCTAGATCGCGGGGTCGCTTGCAGTTGACCAGGGCCCCTATTTGTCGGTACAATCCCTCCCCACATTTGGTCCCCTTCGCCGGCTTGGCGGTTCTCGGACCGGCTTGGATCGGAGTCTGTTCCGCCACTGGGTCGCGACTCTCCGCCTTCCCCTCGCTCGGTTATGGTGGTCGAGCCATTCGTGTGATTTTGTCCTCTGCAGAATAGACAGAGCAGGGGATCGTTAATTGTATTTATTTTGTCCCATGCAGTTTGTTTTATCTAACCGATATGGCTGTCAAGTCGTTTTAAAATGCGCGGTCTATTAATGCATATTGGGGAAAAATAAGTAAAAATCAAACATGCATTATAGAGTTAGATAGTCTCGCCTAGGATGGGGAAAACGTTTGAAACGAAAAAGGAAATGCAGAACTTGAAACATTTACTGCGCTACTTTTAACGTTACTTTCTGTCCGTAATATCGGTGCCGCAACTATAACCTCCCACTCAATCCCAGCTCCCATTGTTCGCCGCAAATTGCTGATTGTAGCAGTTTCTAAAAGCGAGGCGAGCGCCGGAGCGGGTGCGAGTTGTAACTGCGTCACACACACGCAGCGCACCGAGAGCCAAGTGTGGGATAAATATTTCCCGTTTTCTGTAAACACTGCGCTGAAGAACGGGGCGCGCTACCAGCGGCAATACGGCGCCCCGGCGCCCCCTCGGCGGGCTGTCACTCGGCAAAGGCAGCGCAAAGCGGCGATTCGGCTGACAAGTCCCGGAAAAACATACACAAAAGTAACTGTCTGCACTCACAATTTTTTTGCGTTGAAAAATGAAAAAGCAGAAAAGCGACCCAGTACTTTTCTCACATGCCAACGTTTTTTTTATTATTATTTTCATGCCCTTTTAATAACTTCGATCCCACTGCGCCTATTTATACTTACGTTTTACAAACAAGCGGAATGTCAAGGATAGTCCGGTAAGTTTAATGCACGGCACTGCGCGAACGTCGGGCAGGTAGCGATCATCGTACGCGGGGGGAAGGCGACGCGCCCGGCGCTTTCCTGTCGGCACGGCTCTATTATGAAAACTTATCCGCAGCTCCAGGAGCTTTAAAACTCCGCTGAATCGCTGAGGTCTCTGATTGACAGGCGACTGGCCAAATGAACGAAAAAGGGATTCTCTATATTGCTTGCGCATGAGCGCCACCTAGGGGCAGCGGTCGGAAGAGCTGGCGAGGCAGCCGCGCTGCCCGTAAATGAACCGGCAGTAACGATCAGCGCCTATCACAGGCATCTATTCTAATACATCCATAAAATACTGGAGAATGCAATTAATGCCAGAAAACAAATACATTCATCATGACTTTAAAATACTATAAAGAAAATATTGTCGTATCCTACCGAAATAAAAATAAAGTTGCTATGAGGGAAAAAATGACAGCGCCTTTTTAAACAATGCACATATATATATATATATATATATATATATATTTTATTCCACTTCTCGCTGCATTGATAGGAGCAAATCAGTTGTTTTATGGAAAGGGGCTTACAAAGCGCTACAGCACAAGCCTGTAAACTTTTTTGTCGAAAGCCGAAATCAGACTGTGCGCGGCTTTACGATTTATACCGAAAGCGAGAAAGCGGGGATCGGCTGCAATCTTTATTTCCCCCAGTAATTAAATCAGCCAGACTTCTGATTCTAGCTGGATGGTATAAATATGTATAGACTGCGGGCGCTGCTTGCCGAGACATTTAAGGCACATGCACTCATTTCTAATGTATTCGCGGTGAGTATAGACTATCTACGACGGTCTCCGGCAGCGCTCGCTGTTGACAAGTTATAATGTACCCGCGCGGATATTATTTGCCAGTAACCGATGATCCAGGGAATAAAAATATAGCGAGTAGCGCATGCAATTTGTTTGCACTTACCTTTGGGACATATCCAGCTTCGTATGTTTATAGACGCATAACGTGAGAAAGAAACGGAATAAAGACAAAAATAATGCAAGAGCCGCTGCCGCGCGAGCTGACTCCGCTGTCTGCCAAAAAGCGTAACGTGTAGGTGTTCCTGTGAAAGCCCACGATCCAAAATGTCAAAGAGCTATTTTACGCTGTCAGAAGAAGCTTGTTTCGCTTTGGTGTGCCCGGCGAGGGGAAATGTCCTCTATCGACACTGCCAACACGAAAAAGAACCTGCCCGTGCAGCAGCAGGTCACTGGATGATACTTCCTACTTCGCTCAGCTTCTGCCCCGGTGTGAGCGCAGCTTCAGCGCTGCAGATGGAGCAGTGACTGGCGACGACCCGCCTCCCGCGACGCGCACCTTGTGGTATAGCGATGGATGTGATCGCGGGCTCGCCGACAGCACATTCACTTTGGCGACTATTGCGACACACCTGCGCCGAGGCGACCCGCTCCCCGAGCGGCACAACTAACCCGATTAACCTCCCAGCTGTTAAATAAAAATATGCGTAACATTCCTGCTCGGCGTTATAACTCGCAAGTTTTCCGGAGACATCCCGAATTACGTTTTGCATTATTTCGCAAAGAGAACAAACGGCTTTCATTACGCAGGGATTTCATTCTTCAATCTGTATCAAGGCGTTTCGAAAATACCAGATATATTTTTTATTCGGTCGTGTAAATGTTTATGTGTACAGTCGGGAGAGCCATAATCGTGATGTGATATAATTTTCATGTCAAAACTTTAGATGGACGGATTGCCCAGATAATCGTTTGAGGAAAAAACGTGATGAACTTAATATAATAAATATGCACTAGAGGAAACGATTGCAGGTGTGTTATTGAAATATAATCACCGCGTCGTGATAAGCGAGCAATATTTATATTTTGGTCTCTGAAAAACAAGTCATGTTTCATCCAAATAGTTCCGTGACATTTAATTTGCATTTAGATACTTGAAATGGATTCTGTGGTTTTCGTCTTAACTGTGTGATATCATGGTGAAAGGTTTTTCATGAAACCGAAATACTGATCAAGAAATACATTTGAGCCACTACAATAACAATAGATCAGTCCTTTTCGTTTATGACCGTCGTCTCAAATGCTGGTGCTCCCGACGTGTAGAGGAATTGCTCCGCTAAAACAAATAATTCAGTTTAACGCGCTTTCAATACGAACTCCATATGAAACACCCCGAAGAGAGTAGGTGTTCAAAAACATCAAAGTCTCACGAGACCTTTGCTTTACAGCCACTAGGATGATAAACATCACATTAAAAAAATGACATTTCAAGACGATGGTGTTAACGATTCTCTGCACATTATACTGTAGGCTGCAACTATAGTCTGTTAGCATGATTTAAAAATAAATTCTGAGATGGGAATTTGACTGTGTCAGCCGAGACGTTGAGAACCGTGATTAATAATGAAACGGCGAGGGTAATCAAATACAATAAAATCAAGGGACAGTGCTCTTTATGAATGAGAATGTTATTTGGTTATTTACAGGTGTATTTAAACGTAAATTGTAAATATGAAAACACCAGGCAATCGCAAAGAAGAATGGCGGTACAAGAATACGTAAAGGACACCAATTAGAACGTTTCTGAAATAAATTGTCAATGCGACCTTATTTACACGGAAAAACTTGACTTTTCAAAGCTATAGTTTAGATCTTTATTTATATTGAACAATTTCAAAAAGCAGCGAATACCTTTCTTAAGGAGTACTCGGTTAACGTAACTGTCATAGAAACAGGGGCACAACTTCCACTTACACGACCTTTAACAAAACTACGTCTAAAGGATGTGCAAATTAAAACAGATGGTTGGAAATCATTAATATTGCAAACCAATAGAAGATGTTCGGCATCTTTTTATAAACATTTTCACATATTTATTTTTTCACTTATTATTGCTTATACATCTTTTGACGATAATTTGACAGTTGATGCTCAAAAGGCAAGTAAAGCAAATAACAGGTGGGAGGATATTTTCCTGGGGGTGTAAAGTTTGTGAGAAAGCGACAGTTTGAATAATACGCGGTGGGGGCTCGTAAATATATAATAGATAGCCGGACGAGGAACTGTGCGCGGAGCATCGTGCCGAGGCCCGGCGCAAAGCAGACTGTTGTCCATCGCGTAATATAATGCACTTAAAATAAAGACATGCATTGGACCTTCTAGTTAGGGTGTATTTGACCATTAAACCAGTATGTAACGGCAGCACGTGGTATATATTCGTCTTCGGCATCACTTTGTACTGATGAACATGGTCTGGTTGCTTATCTGCGCGCCTGGAAGCCCACACGCGCCCAGTTGTGGACTGACTCATAGGAGACCTTCAGCAGTCATATTTTGGTTGCAACCGTCTGGACCTAGGTGATTTTTATTACTTTTAAGTAGTTTTGATTTCCCAATTTGCATGCAATTAAAAGTCCTCAATGTGATGTAACTCTTAATGTAATTTGGAAATGCATGTGCAAGTATCACATTATTGGTTATGGAAAGTTAGTGGGCTGATGTCTTTGCAAAAATACACATTGCATGGTTTTTGTGTACTGTATATTTGCAAATAGGCCTACACATGCATGCTAAAATCTCATCATCAACACGGGACGGGCCGATGTTTTGAAAATCAACATTTCTGCATGACAACGGTAGGCTTGCGGCAAAAAAGAGAGAAACAAATAAACTCGACAATAATACCGTGTCGTTCCTGACACGTTTGTGGTCGGCGGGGAAAATACCCAAATGCATGAAGACTCGTTGTGTCGGAGGAGCGTAAAGGTCGGGGAAGATTTATTAACAGTTTGGTGGAAGCTGCGCCCTCACCCGGAAAGCTCTGCAGAGCCTAGATCTGACCCTTCATATGTCCGGATAGTTACATGTGTGTGTCTTAAGAGGGCGCTGACTGGTCAGCAGGCTGGACATTGAATGCCTCACCCCATTATCACAGGTGGAGGTGCATTTCCTTGATTCTTGGCCCAGATTCTACTCTTTGGGCTGAAGGGTGTCAGAGATGTTTAAACCATTGCCTAGGTGCCCCCAATGGGATCTGCTACTCGCACCCCTTCTCTTACATACCACCCCCATAAATGTCCAGCTGCGCAGTACTGAAAGTGAAGATGAGCTCCACATGGAAGCCTGGTGCCGTGCCGTGCAGAGAGGGGCTGTCTCTCTCCGGGGGCCCTGCCAGGGCCTGGTCCAGCCTCTGTGCCGTTAGCAGAGCGTACCTGTGCGGTGTCAAGTCCAAGCCAATGTCTGAGGGATGGCAGCACAAAGTGTCAAGACCGCAAGGCTGAGTTCGGTCTTGTGACGTTAATTGAGACCACAACTTCCTCCTACGTTTCAGACCAACAGAAACAGAAAATAGGCGATGAGGTGGGGGGGGGGGGTTAATGGCAGGAAACTCCAAAGGGTTAAGAGCTTTACCACAAAAACAATAAGAAAAATAAAATAAAGCCAAGAGATTTTTTTGCAGACTTCCTCAATGGTGCGATGGCTTAGGCTTTTCCTTGGCAGGCCTTTAGGCTGACCAGGTGCTCTGTCCACGGCGCAGACAGCACCCTCCTGTGGCAGTCGACTGCATGCCCTCAGCCTGCCGGTTGAAGCCCGCCCCTTCATTCCCTTGACTGCCCCCTGAAGCCTGTCCACATGTGAAGAGGCAGCCCTTACCTCATTGCTAAGTTGGGTTGCACGGCCTTATGTAACTAACCAGCCCAAAGCTGTCTTCAGAGCGCCACCGTGTGGCATCGCTGGGCTGGAACGCGATTCGCTCTGGTGTGGAAACGTCACACAGACCCAGGTCACAGAGCACAATGCGGCATGCCAGTCAGTAGTTAGGAGGTGTGCACGTGGCTGTCTGTAAACGCGTGTGACACGGGAGCACGAGGCCCTGGGCTCGTTTATCCTCTCTCTCTGTCCTTTTGTCCTTCTGCCTGTGCTGAGCTGTTCATCCCGCCTGTTTCATCCTCGTTGCACCATGACACAGAGTGGCCAGAGTTAATGTGACCTCATAGCACTTGCTGAGAGTGCCCTCTGCTGGACCGTTCATCAGGGACCTTCACTCTGGGAGAGGGTGTGTCTGGAGAAGGACTCCATTTGCAGAAGTTCCCCGACCATGCCACCATGGCTAAGTCAGCTAGGCGGGGGGGTCTGGGAGGTGATACAGCATCCAGACACACTTCCTCCTGTGTGAGAGCGCATGGGGGGTGGGGGGTAGCACAGTGACATAAGCTCAGAGTGACCCAGCTCCTAGGTATGCGCCACAGAGCCGCTCCATCGATGGGGGAGCACTGCTGTCTCCCACTGGGCCTTAGCACAGAGCCCCGCGGGAATAGGCAGGCTGGCATCATGGCTGCCATGATCCTCCAGGTGACTTGCCTTTTACAGAAACCCCACCCTCTCCATGGCTAGAAGGAAGGAGAAGCAGGGCATGAGCGCCGTGCCGCCCTGCCGCATCTTCCCCGCCATCTGCCGCCGTGTCTCTCGTTACACATTCAAATTGTGCTTCTGCAAACTCTCCTGTGGGCCTGGCCTGGAAAATGGGCCCGGTGCCGTTCTCGGAGACTCGGGCGAGTAAGTGGGTCACGCTGGCGTCAGCCGTCCTCCGGGATGTACAGCTAACCGTGCCGCCCTCTTCCTCCTGGGTTTGCTTTGAAGTTCTTTTCTGGTCAATAAGGCTTTAAAGATCTTCCCAGAAAATGTAGCAGCTGGTTCTCACTGTAGCTTAATGATCTGCTGAAAGGTCACTGGAGGTCATGAAAACTGTCCAGCTAATTTTGCCAGTAGACAGTTAGTTATTTGACCTTACGCGTCTGTCCACATTGCTGCAGTGGAATGGCACCACGCTTAGTAGCTGTTTTAGTGACGTTTATTTTTATTTGCTGGACGTGTAGTAACATCATGTTTCTTGGCCAGAACGTAGACAACAGCCCTATGCAGAAGATGATTAGGGGATTAGGAAAACCTGAAAGAATGCGGGACCAGGACGTCTCTTGGGTTGTAAAAATCAAACGGCGTGTAACAGTGACCATAAACGCGCTTTGGGTCAGTTTGTCATCAGCTGTTGCTGGTTATGCCATTGGTTAAAAAGGACTGTTCCGAATGTAATAATGGTAGTTTAAGATTCTCATTTCACACATCAGCAGCTGACAATGTTTTGATCTGAGAAACCACAAATCTTTAACACTCCTCATAATGTAAAGCATGCCCTAATCATGCACACAATCGTAAATCAAGTTTAATGTATGCAAAGTAAAGTAAGGCCACCACCAATCTCTGGATTCGAAGGTTAAGTAGTCTTGTTCATAATTAAGTACGGGGAATCTCCCTTCTTTTGTGCTTTGAACTTAAATTAAGGAGCATTTAATGAAATCCTCAACGTTAATAAATTCCACTAGTTTATTTTTTTCTGAAAACACACAGCAGTGCCATCTAGTGGTTTCAGATAGAAAAGGTCTTCAATAGGGTTTCGCAGATCCTTACACTGCAGCTTATTACACACCTCCTGTCAGATAAAAAGAGTAAGAAGCTTGTTTTTTTGCATGATTTATGTGTCCAGTGTAATATGGTTAATTCGTTGTCTTCCCTGAAGCGTAGCCTCCATTTAGAAGCCTTGACGTGATGACTCATTGGCTCCTCCCACGTGCTGGGGCAGAATCCAGACGCTAGCCCTCCCTCCGCGAGAGATGACATCAGCGGCACCCCAGACACATGGTGAGATGATATAGCTCTTCCCCCTTCCCCACAAGCTTTGGGGAGTCCCACTTTCTTGGTCGCTTTAGCCACGTGGCGATAACTCAGTTAAAGCAGTAGAGCCTGCCCAACCTGTATCTGGTTTAGGGGTGGTCACCAGGTCCAAAATCATAATGACACATCATCGTCACCTAAGCTTGTCTAACATGGACAGGGGGGCAGCCCGCTTGCTAGGGCTGTGTTGCTGCATGACTGAGCACTCACCCTACCAGCTGCGTGGGGTGTGTGTGTGTGTGTGTGTGTGTGTGTGAGACCAGAGGAACTGTCCGGCTCTGGCATGGTGCTGAACTGCCCATGAAGGAGACCCAACAAAGAGTCTCTCCACCTCTGCCGGATGCCAGGTGCTCTCTCTGAGGGACAGACAAATTGCATGACTTTGTTCGCCATTTTTAAAGCAACGTTTTCCTTAATTTAAGCTAAGGTCACAGCAGCGTTATCTGAGTTGGGTGTGTGTGAGATGGATGGGGGAGAACTTGGGGGCGTGGAATCCTCAGGTGATGTGAAGCCAGGTTGACGGTTCCAGTCTGTCATTATAGGCCATTATGGGTCATCATAAACATTCATGGTCTGGGGGGGGGGGGGGGGCGGGCGGCCCGGGCCCGGGGCGCCGCCGCGGCGCCCCGCGGGGGGGACGGGGGCGGGCGGGCGGGGGGGGGGGGTGGGGGCTGGTGAGGAGGGGGGGGGGGGGGGGGGGGGGGGGGGGGGGGGGGGGGGGGGGGGGGGGGGGCGGCGGGGGGGGGGGGGGGGGGGGG
>JAODKN010000063.1:2933708-2948453 GCA_026774425.1 Petrocephalus zakoni
GTAGCCTGGGTATAAATGTAGTAGGTGTAGGAGAGTAGTATAGTAGGTAGCCTGGGTATAAATGTAGTAGGTGTAGGTGAGTGGTGTAGTAGGTAGCCTGGGTATAAATGTAGTAGGTGTAGGAGAGTAGTATAGTAGGTAGCCTGGGTATAAATGTAGTAGGTGTAGGAGAGTAGTGTAGTAGGTGTAGGTGAGTGGTGTAGTAGGTAGCTGGGGAAATAAATAAGTAGAATTATGGAAGTTCCACACATAAGCAAGGGTGACGGCACACTAGGCAACGTTTTGAGCAATGCTGCTCACCAGTGTTGCTTGGACTCTTTCCCTTTGAAAATGGGTAACAAATTTCTACTTGAAATTCGTTGATCAACAGTGTACAACTTTTCACAATCATCCGGATCCAGATGAGCTGCCCTTTGTCTCACCTGGTTGGGCAATTGCCCAGCAATATTGTTGTGTAGTCTTGTGTATCATCACCTTAAACGATGATACATGTAAAATATCATTACTATGTAAGAAGGCGGTGAGCTGTCGAGAGCTTCTTCCACAAGGCTACAATGAACAGGAAGCACTTCCTGTTACCTTTGCTGTTTCCTGTTGTCGGCCTTGCATTTGATCTTTATGATGTTTTGGAATGAAATCTGTGCTCATGGCCTGGCCAGCATGCAGCTGAGGTGATGCATCCTGTGGGCACCTGGGAGTGTGGGTGGGAATTAGCCAAGCGTGGCCAAGATCTGGGTGAGACGTGTAGTGGAGCCTGGCTTCTGGAACAGGCCATTCAGCTGTCTGAATACAGGTGCGGCAGATGCTTGGCCCGGGGCGCGTGGTCTGATGACCTGAGAACAGAAAGAGGTTCGCCCCGGATGCTGTCGCTCAGAGCGAAATATGGGCAGCTGGTCTCAAACGAAACCCAAGTCCCGGGCCGTCTGGTATGTATCAAATGACCAATAAAAACACATATAGGCCAGACGGACAACTGTCGCTCAGGATTAAAGTCTTGTAGTGCTTTGCCATGTGCAAACATGCTTCTGAAACTTGCAAACTCTACTCTGCACTTTGCACGGTCAAGGCCGAGTTGCCTTGAACCCCAAAAGCTCCTCGTTCAAATGGCAGGCAAAGCTACATTATTACCAGACAAGTGGGACAGCTAGCTTACCACAAATACTCTGTGCCGCTCGATATGAAGTCTGTCCGGTGAATTACAGTATATCGGTACATTCCAGAAATTACTGAAAAGCATCCCGCCTCCCTGTGTCTGTTAATCACTACCTGGCTTTGGCAGAGAATGTCTACAAGTGCATGATGACTCATAATGACAATATGCTTAAATGTTTGGCATTAGAGTCCAGTGAAATAGTATAGATTGTAGACTGCAAAGTGAAAAAAACTATAATTTCACTTTGCAGTCTACAATATGTACTATTTTACTATTTTATGTGTGTGTGTGTGTGTGTGTTCAAGTGAGTCCACAACGGTTGGGATGCTAACCTTATAGACATAGTAATATAGACATCTAGTAATATAGTATGTGGTCTAATTCCTGTTTTATGTCACACATGCTTTTATGCAGCAACTGCCCAAATTCATTTTTTGCCGAAATCTGCAGCCACGGTTGAGATGCAAGTTCTTACCATGTAGTTTGGTCACTCTCATGTACCTGAACACTTCTCATGATCCAGGCCCCCGTGCATAATCTGTACCAGCGATGGCCCACATGATTACAGAACCGCTCAGTCTCCGTTCCGCCATGGAAACTCGGTCCCCCTAACACGCAGTTGGCAATCCATTGCTAAAAAGAAAACTGCATTACTATGGAAATTACAAACCTGTTTTAACTTTTAGCCCTGTCTGCATGATTTACCATAATCAACATTTGAAACATTTAAAATTCTTTTTCAAATAAATACAATAGCAAACAATAAATGCTAAAGTGGTTTTAAAGATTAAAATGTGTTTTTGGCTAAAGGACATATAAAGGACATTAAATATATTTAATGTGTCAGTCAAGTTAATAAGTTCATGTCATGACTTCAGGCAGAAGACTTGACAGACCAGTTTCCTGTTTCACACTCTCTTCCCCCACAATCTCCACCCCCCCCCATGTCTTTTTTTAAGCAAGATGATTGTTTTGTGATGTGGAAATTTTCACAGTCAAAGTGCCGTCTTTTTAAACTACACCTCATTAGCAGAGTAAGCCCATTAGGAAGGCCTCTGAAGGTGCAACGAAGGCGAGTCCGCCCGCCTGCATGACGCACATCTCGGACACATCCATCCTCCGACCGGCCCATTAAGAGATGGAGACCAGATTAGTCAGAAATAGGCTCCTGTTGACAGCTGACCAGGAATGTCCTCAGCATCCAGGAGAGCCTGACTCATGTTGGATAGACCAGGGCAGAATGTATGTAAACCAGTTTTTCTCAAACAAGCCAGTGTTTCTCAAACCAGTCCTCAGGGAACCCCAGACGGTCCATGTTTCTGTCCCCTCCCTACTCCCAGGGAATTGGGAGAGAGCAAAATGTGGACCATCTGGGGGGTGGATGGGTGGATGGGTGGATGGATGGATGGATGGGTGGATGGATGGATGGATAAGCAAACATTCTATATGTGGACTGCTGACCTCTTGATTTTTTAATGTTTTTTTTAACTCAACCACAGAGACATCACCAGACTGATTTTAAAATGCGCAGCAGCCCTTCAAATTGTATCTTTATGATTCAGAATCAGAATGCTTTGTCATTGTACAACGAGATTACGGGATTAAGGGAATGGCCTCCTCTCGCTTGTATAGTTCTTATGGTTATAGGCCCATATAGTGTTCTACATTCTCTGCATGACTTTACATATTGATATGAATCAATTGAGACTCATGACGGTTTATCAAACAGGACACAAATGTACTGAATATTATACAACAAATGTGCATTTTGTCATGCTATGTTAAAGATTAGATGGTGGTGTTTTGAAAATCTAATTTTCATTCAAAATATTTAATAATTCGAATATAATATTTGCTCATATGAGTTGTATTAAACAGTTTTTAATTTAAGTACGCCATATCGCTATCTGATTAGTATAAATATTGTTCTTTTCTTAATCGGTCATTACTGCTTACTGAAAAGTTTGATCAGTCAGTCACGGACCTATTATGATGTTTAACATATGCGTTCGTATGTATACCATGACCGTTTAATGCCTTTTCGCTAACTAACGACACATCGCCCGTGGAACTGCAATAAGCCAATGCACCGGATAGTATTGGCGTTTTCAGTACATTTCCACCAAATTCTTATGCGGATATTTAAAAGGAAAGAGTTCAGCCATCGATTTTTATTTTCCGTACCTTATAAGGCGAAAGGAGTATATGTACAGCTTAACACTTTTGGCAGTTGCTGAGTTTCCTTGGGCGTGCAGATCGGTGCACAATGGCTGGGTTTTGCGCGGAGGTAACAGCCCGCTAACGGCCCGGTTACTGCAGATCCGGCGCAGGCCACGGCACATCCTTCCCTCGGGCTTCCTCTCTTCTGCTGCAAAAGCCGCGACACTGTGAAAATCACCATACGCTCGACTTTCTACCATTGCGTCCATTTTTAGTGTATTTGCATAGATTCTGAGGGTGCGAATCTCACTGGTGTATCTCAATTCCGATATAGTATATAAATAGGCTATATCAATTAACCTGTGCGTGTACAGTATATAGTTATGTGCCAGTGTATTTTGTATAAAACTCACGTTTCACCTAATTGATCAAGAAGCAATGTACACATATAGTAAATTCATAAATTAATGATCGAACTTGCAACTTTTTGGTGTTTTGGACTAGATTCCAAAATGATGTTCACTGATTAGATTTAGACATTAAACCAAGCACTGGCTATACCTTCAGTAATCGGATACTGTACGCAGTTCAGGTTAATATATAGAGTAAGTGGCTGACGGGTACGGCATAGGATCAATACAGTGGATTCCACTAGATCCACTAGACTTATTTAATCTATTTCATTACAGCGCAAATTTTTCTTAAAGGCATTTAATTATACTTAATTTCATTATGTAAGCCCAGTAACACGCCGTCGTATGCAAGTCAAATAATCGTTTTAAGGTAAAAGTTTGCAATCGTATTTCTTTTGCGCAAAATTTGTATCAAATAATCCTCCCTATATAAAAACAACAGTTTGTAATAATAATTACCATTCACGAAAGGCAGGTATGCATATAAAGTACTTTTATTATAAAATCGCTTTAATCCAATCACGCCTATAGGTTACGTAAAAAATAAATAGCATATAGGCCAACATTTACAGTGAGTAGAGACATAAGCTTTTCATCTCCCGCAATCTAAACTGTAATGTGTTTTTTCCGATCGATATAATTATTTGCAAAATAATGTATTCACATGAATATGACATGTAAGTTCTACAGTTACATCAAGGCCGTGTACAGTAGTTATACGCCCCCAGATTACCTGTTCGGCCTATTTGTACTTCCAGGGGCGGGCAATGGCAATTATTTGTTTTTATTTCTTATAGATTGAGTTGGTTTTGAAAGCTACATTGCGGCTTTTTCAAATGAATGATACAAAATATTTAAGTATAATGAACACCGTCGAAGAATGTAATAGCGTCGTTTTTATTTAGATGTCTTGTACTATATAATACTCCGAGTATATAATGGATATTGAAAATACGGACTACCGGCGTGTTTTATACTATAGGCCTACGATATTAAATATTATTTCGGTTTAATGTTAATACATGTTTATCCAAATACAAACGTTTCACAAACTATACGGTTGCGTGCAGCATTTCAAGAATTCCCACAGTTTCTTCCTAAATTTCAAAAAACTTCTAAATAATCTTCAGTATTTTAGTTTATACAAGCATGTTGTATTTCAAACAAGTCTTAACAGCCTTAGGTTTGCTAATATTGAACCAGGCAGTACACCAGTCAAGGCATCAATAAAACGGTCGATTTTGTTACGCTTCGGGCTCACTTTAGTTTAATAACCGTTTTTAAAAATTACTGACATTATGCAACAAAATTTTGAATATAGAAGTTTAATTTCGCAATGAAGCTAAATAAAGTTCTAATTGTTGTCGAAAATTGGAATACATTAATTAAAAAAGTATTAGTTTGTTCATTAAACTAAACTTTCTAACTTACGTTGATGGTTGAACCCAGTTTTACAGGTTAAACAGAATAATTCTTTTTACGTTGAGTCAAATATTTCTTTAGGTTTTAAGTTAATCCACTGTTTATTTTGTTTTATTTTTTTTCAGTGACACTGCGTCTTTTTGAACTAAGGTTGTTGATTTGAATTAAGTATTGGACATCAGTATTTAACATTTTAGTTTTGCATTGTGGTCGCCGCATTTTACGCTACGTTTTACATCTATTACGAAGGAATCATGTGACGTCACATGAGGAACACCAAGTTTTAAGTAGTATTTAGTATTTTCAGTGCAATTGTAAACCTGTTTATTTTCCTGGAGAGTAGGAGGAACTATAGCAAAAATATATATAATTAAAATGATTAGTTTTATCCAAACCACCTTTAAATTTTGCGCATTTACATTGACGGTTATTTTATCAGATATACTTTGATTTGGCAATGCTTTGTAAACGTTTCTGTTAGGGAAATATTTTGGTTAATTATTTCCGAGATGGTTGTCATTAATTGCAGCGGTACTGGACAAAAAACAGGTCAAATTCGACTTCATTTGCGCGGCTCATTGCAATTAGAAGGTTTCGTTTTTTTTTTATTGCAACTCTAAATTTCCTACTCGTTAAGTGTCGTCCAACATCTTGAAAGTAGGTTAATCCTTTAAAAATAATATATATATGCATATTATGTGTGTGTGACTTTTATAGATAGTTCAGTTGAGATGTTACCACCATGTTTAAGACAACTTAAATGACACAGCCCACAAAGATTATATCCTGGGCGCAGCTGAAAGCCCCGAGGGCTTAAGTTCCACCACCATGCAGCGCTGGGCCAACCTGCAATGGACGAATTTAGCATACTTCCTTACAGGATTAACCGGCCTCATTGGATATTATAGGTCCATTTATAAGGTGTAAACATAAACACCGAAAGCTCAGCTTACACGGTCCACATATCAACAAGATAAAATCGCCAAACGCGCGCGTATAAAAAAGGTATATTGAATAAAAATGATTAGTGATTTAATTGAAGGCACACTAGAGTTACGCCGAGCGCTGGAGGGTCAGTTCGCTTGGCGGCTACAGCTGTTACTGAAACAAGTTTGGTGTTTTACTTACATCGAGTAGAGATCGATAACTACAAAGGGTTAGCCGATGGAAAAATGGCTGTTTATTAATCTTCCTGCTAAACGAGTTGGCCAGTAGTTAATTAAAACGAATTTATTCGTGATACTGATAACCTAAGAAGTTAAATTATAGGCTTAGCTGATTCCGTAATTTAGGCCATAATTAACCTCTCTCATAATTCCCTTATTTTCTGACAAAATTTTTAATTCACTGCGGCCCATTCAAATGACACTATTTGCGTCTAGAAAATGTATTTTATGTCAGTAAAGTGACTATAAGTTAAGGGCGTAGATTTGTGTATATGGACAGGACAGGGACACGTCCTGGGGTGCGTTGCCCAAAAGCTCCTGTTAGCGACTTGCATTCTTGGACCCATTTAGTTGCATAGTTCCAATTATGTAAGCTGCTAACATAGTTAATAACTGTGCTTTTAGGAAACGCACGCCCTACCAATACTATGACAGTAGCATGTGAGATTATGGGGGCGTTTAAACCAAACTTACGACCTCGCTACACGTGCATTAATTCGTAAAACGGCCAATTCCGACACACAAAAATACGCCCCGTAAAGCTCGCCTAGGGTTTTGTAGCTCGGATGATTTGGGATCGCGTTTATGGCCCATTAGCCCTACATAATAATCGTGTATGCGCTGCGGTAATCAGGGCTGGGAGGCTGCTCGCCGTTGAGCATCTTTATAAATTGTCATGGCAATGGATTAATTGGTTAATGAAGTGTTTAATGATTTTGGTTTTAAACTGTGACTGAGTCCCTGTGTCCCTGTTCACGTTATACAGCTGATCTATTTCTGGCATTTCCATTTGACATTTCACAACGCGAAACTCTAGAACCGGGCAACGTTAGACCACTTATGAATACTGTAGTATGTGTAGGCCTGCCCTCCGCGCGATGGTGTGACGGCCGCTGTATGTTGGGCAGGCAGGCTGATAGATTTTAGTGTATTGACGAAGATTATATAATGTACTATTGTCGAAATACTTGCAGTGTATACATAAATGACTTACTACACTTTTAAGTTAAGCTAATTATTAACCTACGGGATATTGGTGTGAAACGGGCCGCCGCCATCAATTACTATTATTATGTGAATATCTAAATATAAATATATAAAAAGAGAAACCAACTCAAATCTGCCTCCTGCTTAACTTAGAATTCAGATGTATATGAAAGCGAATTTCCACACAAAATACTCAAATCAAGTCTTAATATTGAAAAAATGACAGTCGTGTAGTAATAAACAGACGTGTATTTATAGGCCTAGATCCAATTTAAAAAACTGGAGAACTTACGCATTTAAATCACCTGCGTTACGGCTTTTCCTTCCGGAACTCCGGACGGCCGCCAGGCGAGCGTCTTCCTCGGCCTTCTCGCCAGACTTTCGGAAACATTAGGTAAGCCTCTTAATGCACATTCTCTTATACTCGTTTTGTTTCCTCAGAGACTAAATCACCAATCCGTCTAGTGGAAATAAAAAAAACTCTGCTTATGTAATCGTTATTTCTCTTTACGACACATTTTTCGGCTTTGCGGTTTTTGAAATCAAAGATTTCAAAGCTTGACATCAGTCCTCAGATTATGTCACACGTGCGAATGGTACTCCCGGGTCTAATGAAAATTGCGCACCTTAATTCTAATTCTTTCCAACATTAGGCCTGAGTCTTATGTAGGCTACAGATAGCAATTTTAATTGGACATCATATTTATGTTGACGTTGTATAACGTTGGCTATGCCAAAACTGAGAACTAAAGCCAAAAGGTAAATTACAGGCAAAATGTTTGTAATCAAGACGGTTATCGTTAAAATGGAACGAAGCAGAAGTACCTTTGGTTAATAAGGCTTCTCAGTAGTATTAAAGCTCCGCTGACTGTGTGTCGTGTCACTCGTGTGACGCTTTGCAGCATGCACATTACTGAAAGCTGCCACTGACTTTGTAGCGTATTGATGTTTGTTCCCTTGAAAAAGTCCAAATTGTTTTCCTTGCTAACAGCCAGAGAGGGATCGCTGAGCGGCCGCCAGCTCCCACAACACGAGTGCTAATGAGCCCCGAGAGGGCCCCTCAGACGTCGCCTGGCCAGGCCTATCAAGGTGACGTCCTCTGGATTCCTCGCAGATTGTGGATTTTCTCATGAAGTAACCGCGATCATTTGTCGCTGAGAGTGATATTAATTTGAAGTGTGTCCCTGGAATATGTAATGGACTTATAGCACGGATTCCAGCGCGGTGTCACGTGTCGCATCCGGCCTTTTAAGCCTGTCAGTATCATACAGTTTTATAGTTTTCCTATTTTCTTGCATCTTACCCGACACTGTAAAGGGTTTGTTTTCACAAGCCGAGAATTGGCATCGACATTGATACTGACACTGAACAAATAACCCTAGAAAATGATCGATAGCAGGAAACCAGCGGTCATTCAGTAATACCGAAGACCTTGCGCTGTGTATTTGAATTTTCACCTTCTGAAAAGAAATAGCTGAGTAAGCAATTTTCAAGATTAGGTGGCAGCGTTCTGCTTTGTCCGTACATTACTATCCTGCGTGCATTCTGCGACTCGGCCTGACCTGTGCTAGCCTATAATTTGAATATATAAAACTGCTGAAATAACATCCTTCTGCAGTGTCCAAACCTTTCGGTTTAAGCACAACGCACGATCGAGTTTATTATGTGGGACAATACAAATACGTGGTAACTCTAGTTCTGAGGATGTTTCATAAACTAAACATTTACGAATTTGTATTTCAATGCATACACCCAAAATTTAATTTGAAACCACTTCTCTAAATATATTTCAATCTATGAAGTGATGCTATGTTTATAATTTTCTGTTTGTTGTAGCAATAGTAATTTCCACAGCTGTCTTGACCAATAGGTTGACTTTCCTTGTTAGTGACTTTTAAGCAGTATCGGCCTAGTTCTAATCTTAGAAGATAAATGTCACAGTTGCGTTCATATAGTAGGCAGAGGCATTGTTTAAATGAAACAGAACAATGACATCTGCAGTATTTCTGTATCTGCTGTAGATATCAGTGTCATAGACAAAGGATTCGGTAAATCTACGATGAATTTAAATAAACCTCACACATATTAGACCTAATTCGTTATATGATGCAGAATTTATGTAGGTCAGTAAGACAATTAGGTGAACAAATACTACCAGTATCCTACTTCATAACAGTAATAACAATAGTAAATATCAGTGCAATAATGTTTATAAATTTAAGCTAAACCTGTTTGAAGTCGCAACAGAGAACACCAATTGGTAATTATTATAAAGTCTAAGTAAACACTACTAGTAGGGCTTATTTACTAACTACAAATTATACAAGGAGTACTGTTATAAATATTAAGAATAACACCCACAATAAAAGTAGGCTACGTTAGTACGTAATTAGTATGCAGCTGAAACATTCACATGTCTTTAAGAGCCAAGGACAGCGTTAGGATAGTGTTAACGAGTGCGCCTTTAAGGTGGATAATTATTTCACGGAATTCTCATGCGACATTTTAGTGCTCGCCTTGAATGATTAAAATGGTAGAAATATTCGTTACTATTTATTACACTTAATTTGTTTTCCGACCATAATCTGGGACTCGGCAGAGCACCCTGCCGTTAGGCCAGAAAACGGTTCCCAGCGTGAGCTATTTACTTCGCTCATAACTGTCAAAACGCGACGGTTCTATTAGGGAAGCAAAGGATACTTTTATTGTTCCGTGTACGTCTTTTATCCGGAGGCCTAGTTTCTGATTCCTATTAGGTTAACCTGAAATGCCTCTCGGTGGTTCATACACGGCCTGCAAGCAGCCAAAAGCCTAAGAACTCTCCCTTTACGCTGTATAATGTATAAATGCTTTACATGCGACAAAGTAAGACAGGGTTCTCTTGATAACAAATATTTTAATATTGCATTTCCTTTGACTTTAACGAAGTTAAATGGGTTTATACATACACAAACAAAAACAGGCAACTTCGAATTACGTACATGAATAAACCTAAAAAACTAAGAGTGCAAAACCGTTAATTAACATACAAATAAAACATCCGAAATAATACCGGAATAAACAAATATACAATAAACAGCTAACTTACTTATTACATTTTCGAAGTAAAAGTCTACATTATTGTCTGTAGGGAATGGCAAAATATGTTGGCAAGATGACCAGATCTTAGATTCAAATTTTGTGGATCGTGTTGCTACATTTATTTCCCATAACAATAAAGAATACTGTATATTTCGTTAGAAAGGGAAAGGGAACCGAAGAAACGTGATATTCGTCCGCATTTCATCGGGCGCGAGGCGGCCGTCCGCACTGCCAGCGGACAGAGTAACTCAGCGCGCGGAGCCGTAACACGGCCTAGGAGGCCCCATCGTAAAACCGTCGTTAGCAATAATCCGTCTTTCGATAACGCCAATTGTTTAGCAGAACGAACGAAACATCAAACGTTTCGTTAAAGACCGAAAAAAAGCAACAATGTAAGTAATGCATTCGTCTCCCTATATTAGGCCTATGTTTTCTGTGCCTTATGACATGATCGTTAGTGTGGGATAATGACCCACATAACCCGGTTTTGCAAAAAGAACGGAAAAATGTTTGCCCAGACCAAAGAGAAATGGAGAATGCGCATGTCTATAAATCTTGCTAGGTACTGTAGGTTATATACATGGTACAGCAGTACATTACATGGCAGAAGTGTATACCGAGAACCTGAGCGGATACATACTACATGTAGGCTAGGCTATTTCCCCCCGTGCATATCAACAACCCTGATTTGTAAATTTAAGGCGCTTTTTACTGTAGGAAACGATTTCAAGACCACAAAATCAACAGTAAATATTTACATAAATAATTTAAGTATCTGTATGTTGATCATGGTTGGTATATACAGTAACAATAAATTTTAAATACATCTTATAATAAATATAAAACATAAATTAACCGACACGGAAACAACTGAAATTCTTTCTACAGGATATAAATAACGATAGCGTACGTTGTTACCTTCGGAAAGGCTAATTACAGTCTATAACCTACCAAAGTTCGTCCCTTTCAGATGGACGAAGACAACGGCAGCGCAGATTAGAACAGATGAAAACGGCCATAACAACTTAGTGTCGAAGTCGTTTACTTGGGAAGTGGACGCACTAGCACGTAAATTCTACATTTTTTGCCATTTAAGGGGGTAAACGCCAGGTTTTGCGAAGGTCTTAAAAGTGCATCCCCAATCCTTTTGCCATGATCCGATCAGTTTAAGAAAGAATTGGACGCCACTCTCTTTTGATGGGACATAAGTCCCGAGAATCCGGTCGCAGCCCCGGGTGTGAAAGAAGGCAGAGTCGTTCTCAGTGTTTCCGAGATTAGGCTCTGGGGCGAGCTGGAGGACACGGCGAAGCCCGCAGTCCCGGCCGGCTGCAGCGGCTGAGCGTGCTGGCCGCCGGACACGAAGTAGCCGGGCTGCCCCGACAGCAAGCCGACGGGAGACGTGCTCACGCCGTAACTATTTGTCAAACTGATCCCTCCGGTAGATCCTCCCAGAATCGGGCGGGCAAGGTCGCCGTTTCCTAATTGCTCAACTCCGGAAAGCAGGGAGCCGTATGCGTGCCCTTGGTTCAGAAATCCAGGCGAAGATCCATTATAATGAGGGTGATGCAGAGACAGAAACGGGGAAATCTGCCAGTACAGAGGGTTACTCGCCCTGTCGTTCAATCCCAGCCCCAGCGGAGCGAAGCGAAGTCCCCTCTTCATCGCTAGTTTCCCCCTGGAAGTGGCCGACCGTCTCCGAAGTTTCCCTGTAGTCCCACCGATAAAGACATCATCGCTGGAGGGGTCCAACATCCAATAGTTCCCCTTCCCAGGATCATCGTAATGCCTTGGCACCTTCACAAAGCACTTATTGAGGCTCAGATTGTGGCGAATTGAGTTCTGCCAGCCTTGTTTGTGCTCCCTGTAGTAAGGGAAGTTTTTCATGATAAACTCGTAAATGCCGTTGAGAGTGAGCCTCTTCTCGGGACTCTGCCTGATGGCCATCATTATTAGCGCGTTATAGCTAAACGGCGGCTTGTCATATTTCCCGTTTTTGCTCGGTTCTTTTGCTTGCTCGCTGCCATCACCTTTCTCTTTCTGGCTGTTTTCCTGGTTGAACGGAGCAGATTCCATTTCAGTGAGATCCAGAGACTTTTCCGAATCGGACCCTGAAGGGGGAATGTTTTTTTCTGAAACCCCTAAGCCGGGTTTGTCACATTTAGATGGGAGCAGCAGGCTCTTGATACTAAACGAAGTGGATTTGTGCACCATTGTCGGATCTTTCGGATCTCCCATGCTGGGCAATCACAAGTCTTGGGTTTTGTGTTTAAAAAATAAAAGGTCAGACGCGATCGGATCAGGACATTGCATGCATGAGGGAACTTCTAGGACAGAGGAGCGCTTGGAGTGGGATGGGGAAATTAGTAATTAAGGAGGTCCTGTCTTACCACGACATCACCGAAGGGGAGGAGCCAGCAACTCGAGGTAATTTTAGGATGTTTCCAGCCGCGCTGCTTCGTTGAGAACGCGCGTCCTTTATTTTCTGTATCTCCTTAGACCGCAGTAGCGCAGATGGCTCATGTTCTGGGAAAATGAAATGCACAGAAATGGATGCGTCTCTATATCCAAGCTGGAGAAGCGTGTGTGTGTGTGTGTGTGTGTTTGTGTGAAAGAAAGAGAGACTGAAGGAGAGAGCTGTTATTGACAGCAGCAAACGCCTGGGTGAAGGTGCAGGCCAGTGCTGTAATGCACATACCTCTCCCTGCCAGCAGATTCCGCAGGTTAACTGCAGAATTCTTACGGTCGCAAATAGGTTTTATGTACAAAGTTCAGATATCTAATGTTTACATTCTAACTGCGTTAAACATTACTTCCACTATTTCAATACATTTAAAATGTGAATATTATGGCCTATGTTCTAAATAAACATACGTTTTCTATATCCGTATATTTGGGATTCATGGTGCAAATACACATTGAAAATATAGTTTCCGACAAAATACGCAGCAACTCATAACCTGAGCGCCCCTAGTGTAAATTTTAATTTTCACCCGAGAGCACGCTGTGGGTATCGGTAGTGCTTTGAGATAATGTGTAGTGAAGTTTAGACGATTCTGCTGTAGTTTTTCAAATATCGCATTCTGACATTTCAGAATAAAGGTGTATTTACAACGAAAATGCTTATTAAAATTGACCTTAAAACAAAACCACAAGATACGTGCCTTATTTGCTTATATTTTCAATTGTGTACCTACTTCAAAATGTTTTATATTTTATATTTTATTTGGACTGTATATCGCCTGTTAATGTTCGCAAACCAATTTAGTGTATGTTTTTTTTTGTCTAAATACGTGTGAGTGAATTGAAAGGTAATCTAAAATAAATGTACTTAAATGATGGATCCGTTCAATAAGTAGGGTCTGCGTTTCTGAGCCCATCCCGCGGAGATTAAATCGGTCTTAATGTGGGGAAACTAACACCGCCAGTCTATCGCGAGGCGCTCACGATCCAATAGCCTACTAAGGATTTCCTAGGCATCGGAGCAGATTTGAACCCGTAACCCGGGAGGCGGTAACAGTCACTGCTGAGGTAAATATGTCATTCATTTGGTTTCATTATTACTGTTTTTTATTCAAATGTATACTCCTTCATTCGATAATATTTACCGTGACATATGCACTGTATGCGAATATTACAACTGATATTTGGATTATATTAATCGATCGAAATCGATTTTTGACTAAAATACATTTGAATCATGGCGTTATGACTGAGTCATTAACTTACTGAACAGGACCGACTTTTATTCTTTTTTATGTATATTTTTTTTCTACTATGAACGAACATTAAAATAAGGTTAATTTCAAGTTTTTTAATTTTAAGTTAAATTCATTTCCCGAAAATATAATACTAGCAACTTTATGTTGTCAACAATAATTAAACGGAAACATCGTGAAACACCGTTCTTTACTGCGTAATTAACTATTGTGGTCAGATATAGTGCTGTAGCAATAACGGCTTCGTGCTTACTTCGGTCACGTTTATATATATATATGTGTGTGTGTGTGTATGTAAATATATACATACACACGCATATATATAGTAATAACTGTATTACTAAAGTTTCCCAAATATTATCCATGCATAAATAAATAAACACTATGAATTTTAAATTATTAAAATATTGTATTTTATGTATGAAATGCTGTATTGGTGGTCTGTTGAGTTGTGTGTGTGTTTCACCAAACCACCTAGACATCATATAAATACAAAAAACGTAAATACAGCATGCATGCCCACGTGAAACTTAATGTCCGTGTGATCACTTGTACATGTATGGAATACCTGTCTGCCCGGGGTATTCCCCTGCCTTGGGGGGGGGGGGGGGGGGGGGGGGGGGCGGGGGGGGGGGGGGGGGGGGGGG
>JAODKN010000063.1:2988198-2999633 GCA_026774425.1 Petrocephalus zakoni
CCCTCTCCCTAACGCGCTCACCCCCACTGTCTCTCGACCCCCGCACCCCCCTGGGCTAGGGGGGGTTTGAACGTGCCTGACTGCTGCATTGCCCCCCCCCCCCCGCCCCCGCCCCAGATTGTAAGCACAGTCGGAAAGTGGGCGGCCCCCGTGTCTGCGCCTCGCTGTCGCTTTATGAACAAACGGTGTCCGCTTTGCTGTTTTAAGCTAAGAGGGGCTGATCTGTGACATGGGGATCGTTCAGATTTCAGGCTTATTGGGATGAATTAATACCAACCTGTTTAAAAAGCACATTTTGATTAGCTGATCATCTTATTTAACAGTGTTTCCCCTCGGTGAACAGTCCTGCTAAAAGAAAACATTACATGCCATTAAGTGGGTTACCAGCTGGTGTCCTGCTGAGCTCTCTGTGAGGTTTCATACTGCCAGTGCAGTGCTGCTCTCTTAGAAACACTTGTCCGCATTACTGCTCTTGGTTATAGTTATCTGCTTTTATATGTTTCCTTGGTTGGTGTTTTCCACACTTCTGAGATAAGATTCGGGCTTCACTGAGCGTGTCAGTTCTGCTGAAGCTGCTGAATGCTCTCCATGGAGGCCGCATGTCTGTGTGGGGGCGTGGCTCTGATCCGGGGGAGTTCCCAGGGGGCGGGGCAGTGGCTCCTGTCTGACCACTGAATGGCGGAACAGCAGGGCTGGTAAATTGGCAGTGCGCGTCCTGTTTATGGCCGTGCGATATCACAGCGCGATTCTGTGGCGCATGTGCAATAATCACCAGGTCTTTATATGACTGGCGCAAACATCTGTCCGGACGCCGGCTTTTCGGGACTATACTGATGTTTACTTACGTACCACAATTCGATAAGCAGATTAATAGTATGCCCAAAATATTAATGATAGATATATTGTGGTGCCCAAAAGTTAATAATCTGTATAAATTCGGTGTATCCTTATGTTCAATAAAGGTGTTGGACTTTAAACTGCAAAAAGTACCGCCACACCACATCTTTTTTTTACCTTTACCTCTCTCCTCTTTGGAAAGATGACGTGGCTGCTGAGCTCTGCCTTTCTTATGGAAGCAGGGCTTCCATAATATACCAATGTTCTCCTGTAACCCATTTTAATAAAGGCACAGTACCGAAAAGCTGATGGCCGTATGGATGTTTATGCCCGCCATCTAGGACCTGGGAGATTATCATGCACGCGCCGTATAATCATGATTATATCGTGGTGTGATATCGTGTGGCCCTAGTCTTATGAATGCTAATCCTGGTTGGGGCATTAATAATTTCTCAGGATAGGCTGTATTTCAGCAAGTGGGGGGTGTGTCCTGGTTTTATTTTCGTGGTCGTCTTTGTTATTAGGGGCACACTGGAAGCAGATGGGGCATGAGGACTTTGTGATGGGTGGTGTCATGGGGGTGGGTCAGTATGAGGACTTCACTGAGGTAGGTGGTGACGTGGGTGTCATTTAGTGGGGGTGTCAGCTGTTGTAGTGGAAGAACAGGTGATGAGCACATGGCACACTCTGGGGGTGCTCAGTGCCTCAGGGGACGAGGTGGGTCCGAGGATGGTGGTGGGCTGGTGTAGGGCAGTTGGGAGTGGTCCTGGCCCTCTCCACAGCAGGCACGCATTCCGGGCATTCCGGGCATTCCCATCATTTCTGGGATTTTCATATCTTCCCTCTGATAAGCCTTAACAGTGTCTGCTGCAAGTCTGTTTGCCAGCTCCCCCGCCCCCCCCCCACACACACACACATGAGCGAGCTTACACCTGAAATGTCCTTCAGAGAGACTGTTATTTTGCACCTTGATGCCTCTGCAGTAGAACATCATATGCTGGCATCTTTCTCGGGAGCCCCGGTTAGGACCGTACGTGGCATAAGCGGCTAATGTCTAAGCCAGACGATCGCCGGTGCCCCAGTCTGGTTCCTGACTGCGAAGGCGGTCGTGCCCTTAAAGACTCCCGTACTCTCACTGCGCCACAGATATTTCCGGAGAGAAAGCTGCCATTGTCTTCCTCTTCCTTTTCTCATTCCTATGGGCCCTGACACACTTTAGGTAGTGAAGGCTTTGTGGGGGGGGGGTGGTGGTACTAATCGTGCGTTCCATTATCCTCGGAGGTCTGAGCTCGGAATTCAGAATAACGTCACATCCACTAAAAACTCGGGGAAAACCGAACTCGGATCCAAGATGGAAGCCTCCAAGAAATTGGCTCTTGCGCTAGCTCTTTCGGAGTACGAAGGGCTCCAAGCGTATGCCGTTCACCGTAGCAACACATCTATCGACTACAATAACACTGTACGGTGTACACAGCTTACGAGGTTGACTCAAACAGCACTACAGCCTTTGCACTGTGCTGCCCGAGCTTTTGTCTCGGATTTTCGAGAGACGGGAGCACGCGTGTCGTCACTTCCGGCCTCGAGACTCGGAATCCGGCTCGGATTCCGACCTCCCGAGGGTAATGGAACGCACGATAAGACCTCCTCTGTAGAGTCTAGAGGGGCGGATGGGTCAGTCAGACTGCCCCAGTGCCTTGTGGGACACAGCTTCTCCAACGTCAGGCCGTTTGAGCTTAAGATATCGTCATCAAAATAACCTGTGGACAAGCAGCCGTCCGTTATGGCGGATGAAGGGCAGGCCAGCCTCTTCCTTCCTGGGAAGGTTGTGACTCTGGGGTGTGGAGATGCTTTTGGTTGGGACAGAGTCTTTTTATAAATAGTGACAGTGTGCTGGGAAGGGGTTAAAGGTCATGGAGAGAGGCTCTCTGGGAAGGTCCTTCAGCAGGAGCTCCAGTGCCACGTCCTCGAGTCTGAACACGGGCTGAGTGAGGAGAAGCTTTGTCGTGGCTCCTAGTGACATTTTATTATTATTTTTTTCATGGCAGAGAAGAGAGCATTGTTCACACGGCACGCCTTCGAGGTCTGTGGTGCCAGCCGTCCGGGGTAAGTCACGGGACGGGCCCCCCCGTCAAACCCCAGACCTACGGGCTGATGGATCTGCCCGCTGTTTATCCTCCAAGTGCCTGATCTCGCCTCCCTGAGGTTGCTGGGTGAGGATGAGGGCGCTGCTCCTGTTGCTGGAGGCCTCACTTTTCAGCACTGTGCAATCCAGCCGTTCTGGGAACCCATGCACTCAAAATTTGGCGTCCCATATTTCTTTAGATTGAAAGTGGCGATCCGCATTGGGGGGGGGGGGGGAGCAAGGTGACATTTTAGCAGGGGACTCAGAATTTCTAGCTCCGCCCCTGTGTAAAGGTTAATGTAACCCTCAGCGGTGGCGCGATGAGGTTGCTGTTTGGGGCCGCAGAGCCGTCGATACTGCTGATGTCCGCGTCTGTCCGGCTCTGCCGCCGACATCTTAATGAGCCAGCAGAGAGCCAGCTGCAGCCTGGCGAAGGGGGGGCGGGGCGATGGGCAGACTAAAAACATAACCGGTACCCATGTCAGCTTGGCAGCTGACAGGTAAACTTTAATCTCGGCTCATGCTGGCAGGGTGGTACGTAACTCGATCTGGCCCCCGTCTGCTTAGCGAGGCTTTAATGGGGAGAGAAAATCGCTCAAATAAAATTTTAAAGAGGGGTTTGTTTGTGTGCGGATTCATTTTCCTTCAGCAACTGCATGGTGGCTGCCTGCCATTTTTTTTTTATATCCCTGCCTCCACAACCTGTTGTGACGTGGGTGATCTGCTGCCTTCTTGCACCCCCGCGCAGCAGATGCGCCCCCCCTCGTGTTGTGTGCTGGCCCATCCCTCACTCCCACATTTCCAGTGACCCGCAAGGTCGTGTCCCCGTTTTGATTCGCTCGGTCATGACCCCGCCTATGCTGCAGCAGAGAAGCTGCTTCATTAAACTGCGAGATGTCTGCCGTCCTTTGGCCCGGGTGCGAGCCTCTGTTCCGCTTCCTGCAGGTCCTGGGATTCCCTCCCACACTGACGGAGGTGGCCCTGCTCCGTGATGTCGTGGCAGCATGTTCATGACAATGGCCTCTGTGTCTGCGGAACGTGGCTCCCCTCGTTAATCACACTTTGGCTTGGGTCCTGTATAGTCCCATCGCAGGCCGCCACGGGTCTTTAGAACCAATCACGTTGAAGGGTGATGTACAGGCGCTGATTCTGCCCTAATGACCCCCTCCAGGCTGCTTTACCTGGAACAAGGAAGAGACGTTTAGGTCCTCAGTGGGAGGACGACACCAAATGTTCCAGGATGTGTCTGCTGCTGACACAACGCCTGTTTGTTTTGGCCCTTTATTACCATGTGACTGTTGGTTGACTCGCCTTTCATATGGTCTGAAGGGAAAGGTGGATCGCTGTGTCGATCCTGCACTCCCTGGCTGTCGGTGTTGGGTTCCTTGATGGAAACTCTCATGCTTTCTAGCTTCTGTTTAGGAGCTTGTCTGTTTCTGCTTCCTCCAAGGTCTCACAAATGATCATAAAATGCAGCTCTTAAGTTTCCACTATGTGGAAGTGAATGTAGTTGAATGTTTGACCTGGTTCCCTAATAACTAAAGTGTCATGAACCATATCATGTTTTTTTTTCCTTTTACTTTTGGTACTGAGGTCATTTGCTTAATATTTCTGAAAAACACAATTTTATTGAGTCCTTTTAACTGTAAGAAACACGTTGACCGTGTTGAGTTTGAGATGTATTGCGATTCCTGAGTGTTTCTGTTAATGTCAATGATTTATGCTTGCATCATGTGAAACTTGGCCATACCTCAATGCATGCTTCTTATAGGCTGGACTAAATGGTTGCCTTCCCCTTGCTAACGTCTGATTTGTTTCCAGCTGTGGTAGCCTCCCATCCACAGGCCATGTGACCAGGCAACTGCTCACAGCTGGTCCACAGCTTGGCAGCCCGAAAGATACAAAAACATCCTGTTAGAGATGGTCAGGTCACTTACTTGCGCAATTAACATGCCATGGAATTCTGTCTGCCTGGGTGAGGATTATAGTCAGAGGGGGGGAACTTACCCTCAATATTAAGTCCGCAGGCAATATCATCTCTGTCACCCACCCCGACCCCACCCCCCCAAAAAAAAGAAAAACAAACTATGACCAGTAGAAATGTGTGGGCAGGGTGAAGGCTGTGCTGTGATTAAATGTTTCAGTTTCTAAATCAGAATTTTGGAAATGACTTGGTATCCATATTTATCTGACACAGCTTCCTTGTTAAGTGGCTTTCAGAGGTCTGCCCAGTGTTTCCTCAAGACCGTCCAGAGGCCATTCCTGTGGGTCAGCTTTCTCCCCCCAGATGCACCTCACTGCAGGCGCCTGGGTGAAGCCTGGGCTTTGGTGGTGTGCAGCTGTCTGATCTCGCTGGCCCCTTCCCTGTCTGCTCGCGTCATGAAAAACATTTCCCTGGAGTTCTTTCGTCGTGCATCTTTGGAACCAGGCAATAAGTGACCGCTAAAATTCTGGTAGTGTCTTGGAGCTCAGTGCTGTACTGTGTACAGTGTTGGCCTCTGACGATGTCTGGTTGATGACTTCTGTTCACACTTCATTGTTTTTGAAATATAGCTGCGTTTTGAATGTTCGGCTAATTGGTCCTTTTTCCCAGAATTCCCTGGGTGGAATGCGATTGTTCTGACAGGATCAGGCCACAGCTCTGTTCACTTTGTCCCGCACACGTCTGCTGCAGATGATCCTGTAGTCTGTTTTTTGCTTAGTGAAAATGAAGAGACGGATGAAGTTAAGCAGCACTTGTAACAGCTGCTGCGTTGGCCTTGTTGCTCTGGAATATCGCCCCCTTTCTGCCTGACACCCCGCCCAGCTGCACTCTGTTCCCGCGCGGCCGCGCCCGCTTACTCTTGGACCCGTTGTTTTTCCTTGGCGGGGCAACGTCAGAAGGAATTGTTTTATGGAGCTGGCTTGTGTTACTCCTTCCTCCCTCTCTCTGTCCCTGGGCCCCTAGGAGCCACAGCCGAGGTTGGAGACACGACAGAGCGCTTCGGAAATCTGCTGCCTGCTTTCACAGTTGGAGCGTCATCGTCAAGGAGGAGGCCATCTGTCAGATGCATAACGATTAAAGAAAAAAAATTTAAAATCTGATCATCTAAATTCAAAAGCTACTTGAATCTCTGTTACTAGTAAACCGTACAGAAAAGGTGCAGTGACTCGACGTATTTATTTTTTTTTTTCGTTGTTTATTCACTATTCTCATTTTTACTGAAAGGATCTTTTAGTATATATGCAATCTTTTATTAACTGCAAAAATGCTCATTGCGGTAATGGTGAAATCTGAATGGTTGCCGTAGCTACAGATATTTTGAGGAGTGTGGCGATGATCATTGGAGTGCAGCCATGAGTTTCCCGAATCGAGGCTGAGGTGGGCGTGCTGTCGGTGTGAGCATTGCAGCCTGCTGGAGTGCAACCATCCACATACAAAGAAGTGAGTGTGTGTGTGTGTGTGTGTGTGTGTGTGTGTGTGTGTGGAGAGGCACCGTCCTCCGGGGGAGGGGCGACCTGTTGTGGTCCACATGTGCAGGAAGGGGAGGAGACGGTGCCGTGACTCACAGGAGAGGCTGTGCTTGTCACCTCGTCACACTGCCGTGCTCTCTGGCTCATCCAGCTGCCCTGTATAAATAGTCACGTATGTGCGTGTGGGTGACGGCGGGTCCGGACGGCGTGAGCCTTGGCGTCATCCGCGCCTTGTACACCTGAGCGTTTCTGGACGTTGACGGCATGCTGCCAGTTCGGATAAGTGTTGCGTGCTTTGGGATACGTCTCTGGTGGCAGCGTTTCCCCGTCTGACTCACGGCAAGAGCGCTTGGAAACAGCGCTAACTTTACGGGTGTGGGAATGTGAAAGCGATCTGCTCCGATGTGTCCTTGTAAGTGGGCGCAGTAAACGGCACGGCCTGGCCCAAAGGGTTGGTGCCCTGCCCCGCTCCCTCTGGCTCTGTGCTCCTGGGTACCTCCTGTACATTATGTCCTGTGGTGCCCGCAGCTGTCCGACTGCACGAAGCAGGGGTTGGGGACTGTCAGGCTCGGGCACACCAGGCTGTCACAGGGACTCGACGGCTCCCTCTTTGGGGACGGAGGTCCAAAGACGGGTGTGGGGTTCGGCCATCCGATGGGCTGCAGCCCTGTGGAGATGGGCCACAGCGCTCTAGTGGACAGGCGTGCAGCCCGCCTTGGCAACCGCGTGAATAAGAAGCGTTTGGGAGCTCGCCGTGGCGACGGGCCTGGGGGAGGGGCAGGGCAGTTATGTAAGCCCGTGGGAGTGAGGAGGACTGGGAGGATGATGGCAGCCCGGCATCGGCTCTGCTCCCCGTATGAGTGTGCATGCATTCTTTTCCCTTTTCTCCCAGCTTGGGACTGGAAGCAGTGCCTTAATTCGCAGTGACTGGTTCTGTTCCTTCTCTGCACGGAGCCCTTAACCTAGGAACTGAGCCGCAAACCGAGAAGAGAGAGTGTGCTAATGCTCTAATAACAAATAATCTAAACCTGTGCATCTCTGTCACATGTAGGGACGGGTATCGTTAGGGTTATCGGTACTCCTACTCTTTCCGGTGCTGCCTATCGGTCCGGTACTCTAACGGTATTGTTATCGGTACATTGTGAAGAATAAATCAAATTAACAATATAATGAATAGATTTATTTAACAAATCACTTATTATTCAACAAATTTGCATTATTATTTAACAAATTTACATTAAGTGTGAAATGGAGAATAAAATTACACAAAAAATACAGCAATGTTTTAAACATTTCCGATAAGGGAAATGTAATACAAACATAAATTACTTTAATGCAAAGCCTTTAATGCCTTAATTTACACGCAAACACCTGTTGCACCCTTGGCAGCGCGCGCTGTACACATTGGTTCTAGTGAAGCGCAGCCGCACTCCCGACCTCTTACCTCTCCGCCATCGTCACTAGTTACGGCTCGGCCGTCCCGCCCGATCTGCATGCGCGTGCGCATATGTTACAGTACCGCAGATCCGTATAGCAATGCAGTGAGATCTCTGCCCTGTTTGTGATGCAGGAACAAACTTTTCATGCAATTCCGTCGACACAGTAAGCTGACAGATACTCCTCTGGCATGGGAGTTATAATATTACTACAATCATTATAATAAAATAAAAGCGTACACAATCGTTTTTGTTAGTTTTAATTCTCTCTAATGATTTCTCAGTCCACAATGAGTTCGTGTGCATTTATTTGTGTGTTACAATATCACATAAATAATAAGCTGCTTATCTGCCTGGCAGGCAGGCTGTACTTGTCATATATTTCAATGTCTACTAACAGATATTAAGTATCATGTGATTGTGTACGTCTGCTTTTTTATTTTATAATGTATTACATTTGTGCGCATGCGCTCGCCGATCGGGGGTCCAGTGGATGTCACACAGCCGTAAGTAGAACGGAGCCTTGCGCATGCGCCCGCAGATCGGGCAGCGATGCCAGCGTGCGTGTGTGAGAGTTTCCCCGTGCATCGCGCACGCGAGAGAGCGCCCTAGGTTAACGTTTTAGTCAGTAACGGACCCGATCAGATAAACAGAGAGATTATGTTTATATACAAACAAAAAAAATCTGATTTATTAATTTCTCTAGTACCGAAAGCGGAGTATCGACCGTATCGATACTCCGGTCTTTAAAAATTTAGCCCCGGGGCCCGTTTAGTACCAGGTTTAGTACCCATCCCTAGTCACAAGCAGAACCCGAGACGAGTGCTATTTCCTAGTCTCGGAGTGCTGAAAATGCACCGCACTCAGGCCCGCTCGCCCAGTCCAAATGTTTGGAGAACCGGATGTTAAACTGTTTTTCTAGGGAAGACATCAGGACTGACAGCGGGCTGCCCGGATATTTCTGTAATCTCCCCCGATATCGGACCGCTTCGGAGGAAGTGGCATTCTTTGTTCCCTCTTTCCTTCTGTGTGCGCACGCATGCCAGGTACTTGTCTGTAGTTGTTACTTGGTAAGTCCTAGATAGTTGTTCAAAGAATCAGACAGTGCAGGTGAGATTAGCCAGGAAATGCTAAAGTGCAGAGACTTGTGATGGTGCCATTGCTGGTGCTCATTCGCAGTACTAAAGTCTTAATTAACCTTAATATGCATGTTTAATGTTCACTGCTCTTCCCAAAGGTACAATAGCAGTTTTTCTCAAGTCGGGACTGGTAGCTTTTCAGTGTGAGTGGCTTTCTTGGCCCCCTGGCCAGTCAGTCCCCATGTTGGCTGTTCAGGAATGCAGTTGGATCGATGGCTGTTGGTGTTGCAGAATTCCCAAAATGACTATGGCACGAGCAGGATTGATGAAGCCGCGAATTGGCGTTTGTGGCATCATTGTCACTATTATAAGTGTGAGGCACACTGCTCATCTGAGCCTTACCCGAAGGGAAACGGTAGCTAGGGCCCGAAAGTGTGGCCAAGCTGCTGAAAGACCCTCTGTAGCTTCTCTGTAGGCAGACAAATGGTCACAATGTTGCATAGAGGTTAAAGATCACGGACTTTCAGAATTATGGTTGCGAGTTGAGATCTAGGAGAGTTCCTGGGTGCCTCATTAGAATTGCGTCTGTTAACGGGCAGCACGGAAAATGAAAACGTATGAAGGAGGCAAAAGCATGAGCTGTCCAAGTATTTGGTGCTCGCACTAGTTGCTAAGCAACTCAACCGTACAATTTAGATAACGTAACAATGTGAAACACACAGGAGCTGGATTTCCATTCAGTCCCTTGGGCTGCCTCGACGCGTTTGGCTGATTTTGGCCCAGAGCTGACAGAGCTCTTGTCCTGATAGGACAGTCCTGGGTTGGGGGGCGGGGCTTAGTGTTTCTCTCCCCACTAGGCCCCAACATAATCCAGACTAATGAGGTGCTGACGTCTTGCTCTGCTCCGCTCCCTGTTTAGCTGTTATATCTGAACACCCCCCTTGCCACAATGGTCAAAGAAGATGACTGCTTCTGTTTTTAGATCCGGCGACTGGCTGTAATGCTGTGTCTTGTCCTCCTAGTGAAATGAAGAGCACGGACGGTTTTCAGGTCTCGGGAGCGTATGGCTTAATTAAATGGCTGTCAGGCAGCTGTGGAATGTGTAGGCTGTGTGGATGTGCTTCACTGTCGAGCTTTTACATTCCATCAAGCTTATATAGCCGAGTGATGTATTCTGAACCAGGATGGGGACACTAAGGGCTGAAGCTGACAGCCCTGACCCTACATTAATGGCTTTGTGTGTGTGTGTGTGTGTAGCTTGATGATAGCTTGAGTTTTGGTATTCTACCTGATCTAGGTCTGTGGCTCCTCTGATTTGTACTATAACCAGTTAATCAGCAGTAGTCCCGTAACAAAGGAACTATATTGCAACGAGTACACCAGTAACACACACCGCTTTCCGTCGGGGCCTGGGATGGATGGAGATGCCTAACATTTTCCGAAAAGGTCGGATCCAGGAAGTGAAGTCATGCACAGATGTTAGGCGTGTGAACCCGGCGTCTCTGGCTGCCGGTCTTTACCCCCAACTTCCCCCCCCCCCAGCCCCCCCCAGGCGTTGGGAGGTGTTCCGCTTGCGTGACGTCAGCCCAGGAACCCTGAGTAAGACGGAGCCGCGCGTGGCCTTAATGGCAGACAGGCCTGGGGTTCTGCGTTGTGCTGTCGCGAGCCAGCTCTCACTAGGCCTTAATGGCAGACAGGCCTGGGGTTCTGCTCTCATTAGGCCTCCTGACTCCAATTAGCCCTGACGAGACAAACAGAATGAGGCTGCAGCAGCTTTCGCACCGTAACCCTCCAGGCCAGAATAAGCCAAGCCTCTGCAGTCTGCAAATGTCTCCTAAGCGGCCCTCTGGTTATTGCTGCTGTCTCCTCCGTGGCTAAACTGCAGTATTCATTCTTGCCATTGTTTTGGGTGGGGAGGAAGCCCCAGCATCTGTTATTCATTATTAATGCCCCGAGTGTGTGGGCTGTAATCCTCAGAGGTCTTGGGAACTGTAGGCTCTTCTGGACCACGGCCACTGAAAACGATGCTGAGCCATGGCGTATTCCTGGGGGCTGGAGTGCTTGCAGTGGTTCACATCTGGCGGTGTGTTAGCTGACTTCAGGTTTGCTCAGACTGAGCCCGCTTGAGTCCTGGGAGATCTCCTCTGCTCTGCTTTTGGCGGCTGCTGCGACACTCGCCCCGGTCCTGCACTGGCCCCCTTGTTGTAGGTCCTCATTGGGAAAGTGGTCTATTCCCTAACCCTCTGTTTTCTGGGCTTTCCGGTTTGTGTGTCCCTGTGGATTTGATGTGTCTTCATGTATATTTATTGGGCTCCCCCAAGTCCTTCCCAGGCCCCTGCTGCCTGTGACTCCGTCTGGGGATTGTCCAGGCCAGCATCCCAATGCCCCATGATGTACTTCTAATGTGCCAGTACACTGCAAACTAGGTCTGGACTAGAGCCCGACCGATTTATCGGCAGGCCGATATTATCGGCCGATATTAGGCATTTTCCAAACTATCGGTATCGG
>JAODKN010000063.1:3042986-3053558 GCA_026774425.1 Petrocephalus zakoni
GCAGTTAGGCTGGTGTGTGTGTGTGTGTCACTGTCATTGTGCCTGCTGTCACTGCGATCCCATTTGCAGTTAGGCTGGTGTGTGTGTGTGTGTCACTGTCATTGTGCCTGCTGTCACTGCGATCCCATTTGCAGTTAGGCTGACGTGTGTGTGTCAGTGTCATTGTGCCTGCTGTCACTGCGATCCCATTTGCAGTTAGGCTGGTGTGTGTGTGTGTTTGTGTCAGTGTCATTGTGCCTGCTGTCACTGTGATCTTATTTGCAGTTAGGCTGACATTTGTGTGTCAGTGTCATTGTGCCTGCTGTCACTGCAATCCCATTTGCAGTTAGGCTGGTGTGTGTGTGTGTGTCAGGTCATTGTGCCTGCTGTCACTGCGATCCCATTTGCACTTAGGCTGACGTGTGTGTGTCAGTGTCACTGTGCCTGCTGTCACTGTGATCCCATTTACAGTTAGGCTGGTGTGTGTGTCTGTGTCAATGTCATTGTGCCTGCTGTCACTGTGATCCCATTTGCAGTTAGGCTGATGTTTGTGTGTCAATGTCATTGTGCCTACTGTCACTGTGATCCCATTTGCACTTAGGCTGACGTGTGTGTCAGTGTCATTGTGCCTGCTGTCACTGTGATCCCATTTGCACTTAGGCTGACGTGTGTGTCAGTGTCATTGTGCCTGTTGTCACTGCGATCCCATTTGCAGTTAGGCTTGTGTGTGTGTGTGTCAGTGTCATTGTGCCTGCTGTCACTGCAATCACATTTGCAGTTAGGCTGGTGTGTGTGTGTTTGTGTCAGTGTCATTGTGCCTGCTGTCACTGTGATCTTATTTGCAGTTAGGCTGACATTTGTGTCACTGTGATCCCATTTGCAGTTAGGCTGGTGTGTGTGTGTCTGTGTCAATGTCATTGTGCCTGCTGTCACTGCGATCCCATTTGCAGTTAGGCTGATGTTTGTGTGTCAGTGTCATTGTGCCTGCTGTCACTGTGATCCCATTTGCACTTAGGCTGGTGTGTGTGTGTGTGTGTGTCTGTGTCAGTGTCATTGTGCCTGCTGTCACTGCAATCCCATTTGCAGTTAGGCTGATGTGTGTGTGTCAGTGTCATTGTGCCTGCTGTCACTGCAATCCCATTTGCAGTTAGGCTGGTGTGTGTGTGTCAGTGTCATTGTGCCTGCTGTCACTGCGATCCCATTTGCAGTTAGGTTGATGCGTGTGTGTGTGTGTGTGTGTGTGTGTGTCAGTGTCATTGTGCCTGCTGTCACTGCGATTCCATTTACAGTTAGGCTGATGTGTGTGTGTGTGTGTCAGTGTCATTGTGCCTGCTGTCACTGCAATGCCATTTACAGTTAGGCTGATGTGTGTGTGTGTGTCAGTGTCATTGTGCCTGCTGTCACTGTGATCCCATTTACAGTTAGGCTGATGTGTGTGTGTGTGTGTGTGTGTGTCAGTGTCATTGTGCCTGCTGTCACTGGGGTCCCATTTGCAGTTAGGCTGATGTGTGTGTGTGTGTGTGTGTCAGTGTCATTGTGCCTGCTGTCACTGCGATCCCATTTGCAGTTAGGCTGATGTTTGTGTGTGTGTCAGTGTCATTGTGCCTGCTGTCACTGCGATCCCATTTACAGTTAGGCTGATGTGTGTGTGTGTGTGTGTGTGTGTTAGTGTCATTGTGCCTGCTGTCACTGGGGTCCCATTTGCAGTTAGGCTCATCTCAGCTTGCCTGCACCGGCTCATGTCAGTGACTCTTAACAGCCCAAATTCCACCACGGGGATCTTCGTGAGGTCTCCATAACATCCCTAACTTGCTTACTCCTTACAAGTGTGGCTTGTTTAAAGCAGAGAATTTACTACCCTCTCGTACGACAAATAGCCCTTCCTGTCTTTGGTAGTGATTGATGATAAGTGTGCTTGCTCTCATCATGAATTACGTTGGGTTGCTTTTTCTCGCAGATGCCGATTCGTGTTTGTAGGGTCCGTCCACTGTGCTGTACTCAGTGGAGCAGCATTACTTTTGCAAATTCATGCTAAATTTAAAGGTTAGGCCCTGTGGTTTTGGTTCCAGTTTGCAGCGAAGAAACAGTCATCTGTAGAAACAGACATGGAAGGGGGCCTAAAGGGTGAAGGTGTAGCAATCGCTTTCTCTTTAAGGAAGTAATCCCCTGGGTTGCTCCAAGGTCAAGTTTTGTACGCTCTCTGTGGCTGACACCGCCTCCCGTCTCTTCCCAGGAGTACGTCCTGGCCCACACTGAGATGCCCACCACCCTCGAGGCTGCTGAGGGGGCCATTAAGAAACAGGAGGACTTCATGACCACCATGGACGCCAACGAGGAGAAGATCAACGCCGTGGTGGAGACGGGACGGCGGCTGGTGAGCGACGGCAACATCAACTCCGAGCGCATCCAGGAGAGGGTGGACTCCATCGATGACAGGTACCGGCCCCTCATACCCTGAGACCTATTACCAAATGTGTTTACTATTTACAGGAGGTCACTGGCCCTAGATCAGGGTTAGAGACACATTCTGCATATGCATAGAATAATACAAGAAGAAATTATGTTGTCAATTCAGCTGATGGGAAAATGGATCCACCTGCCAGGCGAAAGATTCATTGACCCCTTTTGTGGAACCTGCTTGAAATATTCCACTGAAAAAAACCCAGGGAAGAACCAGCACGATTACCTTCAAATTAATTTTCACAGCAGTTACTGGCATTTAGCTCTTTGCTGCCAGGGAAATTGTGAATGACACATTTAACACTTCAGGGTGTTAAATGTTATTACCAGTATTGCGCCCCCCCCCCCCACTGTCACTAAACTCTTCCAGAACCAATAGGCTGCTTTTAATGGTCCTTTGCAGTACAGTGGGGCTGTCTCCCTTAGTGTACTGGTGGGTTTGGGTGAGATTAAGCATCACGTTTGCTGTAGGTCAGTAGGAAGGCTTCATCCCCCCTCTGCAGCTGGACAGTGGGGGTATCAGGTTTGCTCGCCGGGGGGCGATTGCGGCGTACCTGAGCCAGCGCTGTTCGGTTGCCGCGGTGATGCCTAAACTGGTTTTCCTTTGGCCAGACACAAGAAGAACCGGGAGGCAGCCAGCGAGCTGCTGATGAGGCTGAAGGACAACCGGGACCTGCAGAAGTTCCTGCAGGACTGCCAGGAGGTACGGCCCAGCTGCAGGTCGCCGAGGACCGGGGCGGGAGACAAAGGCACCCAAAAGCGACCGGGACAAATGGGGAGGGGGGTGCAGCCAGCTGACAGTCCTGGGAGGCATGTCTGTGCGAAAGTAGCAAGACGACTGTTTATTATTCTGTTTATCAGACGCTTTTGTCCAAAGCGCTGTAAAGGTGGGGCAAATCGCACACGATGAACATACATGCTGCCAGCTAGGCTGGGTTTGTGATGAATGTCCTGTAGAAGTGTGAGCAGTGGGGGAGCAGGGGCGACACTGCGTCTAACTAGGAAAAAGCCCAATCGGACTGTTGTTCTTATCAGCAGAACGTGCAGCATTAAGAGCATGTGGTGGGGTTTCAGTGCATTTTGCTTTGCCTGTGAAGGTTCCTCGGTCTCATCTTTAGTGCACATTCAGCCACGTTAGCCTGTAGATGCATGACCAGCACACACGTGCAAGCGTCTGTCAGTGGTGAACATCTCCCAGGACAGCGTGTAATTATCCCCTGCTTCCCCCTAGTTGACGGATCACACCCCCGAGCCGGCCCACTAATTGTCCCTCTCCTTCCCACAGCTCTCCCTCTGGATCAACGAGAAGATGCTGACCGCCCAGGACATGTCGTATGACGAGGCCAGGAACCTGCACAGCAAGTGGCTGAAGCACCAGGCCTTCATGGCAGAGCTGCAGTCCAACAAGGAGTGGCTGGACAAGATCGAGAAGGTGCGCGGGTGACCTGGAGCCGGGGGGTAGCGCAGGCTGGTGGAGGTGCTTCCTTCTCTGCTTAACCTCCGCATTTTGGCCACTGAGGAAGAATTTAGCATCATTGCATGAAAATGGGAAATGAGTCCAGGTAGCCAGACAGGCATGCTCCTCAGACAGAATCTTAATTCCCCTTTCATGTTAAGCTGAGTGTCAGGCAGGAGAATCATATTCACCATATGGTGTTGCAGAGCCAAGCAGTTTGTCTCGCTGCTGCCCCCCGGTGGCCCACCAGCACACAGCTTTGTGTGACACTAGCGGCCGTGCGGCAGCTGACGTCTACGCAGGGGTTAATGTAATTATTCCATGACCTCTGACCTCACCGCAAACCAGAGGCTCAGCGGGGTTGGGGCGAGCAAAGAGCTAGAACCTTCTGGGAAATCCGTAATGGACTGAAAAGCATCAGTTTCTGGGAGTTAGTGTTTTTGAGCACGTATCCCACGATGTCCCACGCATGACGAGATGCCTCCTCCACAGGACGGGACGCAACTGGTGGCGGAAAAGCCGGAGACGGAGGCGGTGGTGAAGGAGAAGCTGTCGGCTCTGCGCTCCATGTGGGACAAACTGGAGTCCACCACACAGACCAAGGCGCAGTGCCTCTTTGACGCCAACAAGGCAGAGCTCTTCAGCCAGAGCTGCACCGACCTGGACAAGTGGCTGGTGGGCCTGGAAGGCCAGATCCACTCGGACGATTACGGAAAGGACCTGACCAGCGTCAACATCCTGCTGAAGAAGCAGCAGGTGACACTTCCTCTCTTGTTTACGGTTTCTGGTGGATTCATTCTCCTGAAAGGGCTCAGTACCTTGAGCTTCTGGGCTATAAGGCTGGGGCTTTGGACCATGTAAATATCTGTGCTACCTACTGGCCCTTCTGATGCGAAACGGTGGTGATTATCCCTTCACCTTACTGCCAGAGATATCTTTCCTGGGTCTGCTGTCAGCCTGTGGCTCGCAAGTCCCCATTTTACACATTCTGCCTACTCTGTGAAATGAAAAATGTAATGAGTGCGGGGAAGTGAGGCCCCGTTTTGGGGCATGTGTTGCCGCGGTAACCTTCCCTGCATGCTCCCTCTGCCGGCCTGCTGCCCTTCATGGGTCTGGCCTTTTCTCTGAGCTATGAGCACATGAAAGGAGCCGTCTCGCTTAAAGACGGGGGGGGGAGGTTATTTTCTCCAGCACGTTCATTCATACAAGGCGACGGCGGCCCAGCAAGTGGGACATCTAGCGGTTATATAACCACCACCCCCCACCACCCCCAATTACGTAATCTTGCCCCCCCTCGACAGAGGGGAAGGGGGAGGAGCCGGTGCCGAGTCTTGGTGATACGCCGGAGCACCGCGGCAGGCTCTGTTCGCGCGTGTGCGGGTCTGTCCCGGCGCGCGTGCCGATGTGCGGGTGCGTGTCGCGGAGCGGCTGCGGGAGCCTCACCACTCCTCTGCCCCTCCGCAGATGCTGGAGAACCAGGTGGAGGTGCGCAGGAAGGAGGTGGAGGAGCTGCAGAGCCAGGCCCAGGCGCTCAGCCAGGAGGGCAAGGACTCAGACGAGGTGGACGGACGCCGGCGCGACGTGGAGCAGAAGTTCCAGAAGATGCTGGACCCGCTGCACAAGAGGAAGGACAACCTCATGGCCTCCAGGGAGATCCACCAGTTCAACCGCGACGTGGAGGATGAGATTGTGAGTCTGCCTCTGGATTTGTAGGGGGGGTGGGGGGTAGCCTGTGAGTGAAACTCGGGAAGAGGTTGTTTGCTGCTGATTCTTGTTATTTTGTGGGGTGCAGCCTATTCAGTTAAGCCCCAGATGGCCTCACAACATTCCTCCTTCAATGCCAATTGACTGTGCAGTTCTCAGCATAGAAGCGCATACATCTACAGTTTCAGCTGGAAGCCTAAATTCCAGCTTTATTTTTTTTATGTGGCTTTCTGGTGTGTTTACATTTTATTCAGTGGCCGAAAAGTATGTCACTTGTTTTTGGTCTAGTATGCGTATTCCCATGTAAACGGAGAGTTGTGTTATTAAAGTTATGCACATGTCCCATCTCTTCCATCAGCTCTGGGTGGAGGAGAGGATGCCACTGGCCACCTCCATGGACCACGGCCACAACCTGCAGACCGTGCAGCTGCTCATTAAAAAGAACCAGGTGACCTGCCACTCCGTGACCAGATCTGTTCGCACTTCCTCGTGTGTGGCACAGCACACCCCCTGACCCGCGACTCCGTCCCCACAGACCCTGCAGAAGGAGGTCCAGGGCCATCAGCCGCGCTTCAACGACATCTTTGAGAGGAGCCAGAGCATCCTGAAGGACGACAGTCCCACGGCAGAAGCCATCCGGCAGCGCCTGGCTGACCTACGGCAGCTGTGGGACCAGATGATCCAGGAGACGGAGAAGCGGCACGGCCGCCTGGAAGAGGCGCACAAGGCCCAGCAGTACTACTTTGACGCTGCCGAGGCTGAGGCCTGGATGAGCGAGCAGGAGCTGTACATGATGTCTGAGGAGAAGGCCAAGGTACGGGGAGTCCTGGCCTTGATGGCTCTAGAACCCCACCTCCCGTCTGGTGGAGGATGAGTTGTAAGTTAACTTGAGACACTTTGGTCTATGGAAATGTAAGACTCACCAGAGGGTGACGTGTCACAAGAAGATGGGCCCGATGGTCACCTAGTCTCCTCTGCACGTGTATGTCAGGACGAGCAGAGTGCGGTGGCCATGTTGAAAAAGCACCAGATCTTGGAGCAGGCTGTAGAGGACTACGCCGAGACCGTCCACCAGCTCTCCAAGACCAGCCGGGCCCTGGTTGCTGCAGGCCACCCTGAAAGGTTAGTCGAGTAAAGATCCACGGGTTGTGGATGAGTCTCGAGGCTCGTCATCCTGTTCATAGTCGCATCCAGTACGCCTTCCTCACGTGTCCAAGTGACAGAATTCCGATACTGTCCTCTCATCTCACAGCGAGCGGATAAACATGCGCCAGTCCCAGGTGGACAAGCTGTATGCCGGTTTGAAGGACCTGTCTGAGGAACGGAGGGGGAAGCTGGACGAGAGGTTCCGGCTCTTCCAGCTCAACCGTGAAGTGGATGACCTGGAGCAGTGGATTGCTGAGCGGGAGGTGGTGGCGGGCTCCCACGAGCTGGGCCAGGACTACGAGCATGTTACAGTAAGGCTACTTCCCAGCTGGCCGTCTGGGATCATCGGGAACCTTCGGTATAGAGATGTACTTTCTCGTATGGTTGCTTGATTTGATCTCTCGTTATGCAGATGCTCCAAGAACGTTTCCGGGAGTTTGCCCGAGACACTGGCAACATCGGGCAGGAGCGGGTAGACTCCGTCAACCATATGGCGGATGACCTGATAAACTCAGGCCACTCAGATGCAGCCACCATCGCAGAGTGGAAGGACGGGTTGAATGAGGCCTGGGCCGACCTTCTGGAGCTGATCGACACGCGCACGCAGATCCTGGCCGCCTCCTACGAGCTGCACAAGTTCTATCACGACGCTAAGGAGATCCTCGGCCGCATCCTGGACAAGCACAAGAAGCTGCCAGAGGAGCTGGGCCGTGACCAGAACACGGTGGAGACCCTGCAGAGGATGCACACCACCTTTGAGCATGACATCCAGGCTTTGGGGACACAGGTGAGAACCCAAATACCTTGAGGTTCCATCAAGGGTCTAGTCTGGTGGACTGCTACCATTTTTACAGCAACAATTCCTGAAAAAAACATTGAGGATAAGCAGAATTTATTTTACAACCACAATTACTGAGAACTTTGGTTAAATTTAAGAGAGAGAATCCAGGAAGCGTATTTGTTTACATCATATTTCCGGTGTGATCAACAGGTGAGGCAGCTGCAAGAAGATGCTGTCCGCCTCCAGTCGGCCTATGCCGGAGACAAGGCTGATGACATCCAGAAGAGGGAGAGCGAGGTCCTGGAGGCCTGGAAGAGCCTCCTGGAGGCGTGTGAGGGACGCAGGGTGCGGCTGCTTGACACAGGGGACAAGTTCCGCTTCTTCAGCATGGTGCGGGACCTCATGCTCTGGATGGAGGACGTGATCCGCCTCATCGAGGCCCAGGAGAAGCCCAGGTGCGCTGGACCATGTCCCTACAGTCGTGTGCACTTTTTCTGATTGGTAACTGCCATAGTTCCAATGACTATCGTTTGGTTTACTTGAAGTGTCAGGCAACTACAACCACACCCATGGACAGGGAGAATATCTTGACATTTGTCTTAGGAATTTGCAGTGAGCAGTTCAGTAGACACTCAACACTTGGTCCATCTAAATGAGTTGGCTGCTGAAATAGTCCTACTTATCCTAAAAATAAGTTTGTGTCTTTAAGAACGCGACAGTGGTATTAGCTTCCCTTATTATTTGCAACTTCAAAGTAGCATTTATACAGTAGCCTGCCCCCGAATGCTGCAGCCTTTTCTTTTCCTTTCTTTATTTTGTTTCTTCCTGCTTTTCGTTCCTTTTTCCCCCAGCAGATGTATTGATTTACTCTAGCAGATAGTTCACGCTCAGCTCCTCGCTCGGAGCTGGAAATGTAATTGGTGTAATCAACATAATTGCTAGTTGAGCAAAGGCTGTACTCTCGAGAGAGATGGGAGATCGGGCTCATGTCACCAAGCCTCTGCCACCCCATCCTGCCGGGACAGTGGGAGGGGGGTGACCCACGGAGATTTGGTGGGGTGGGATCCGGTTTTGAATTTAATCATTATGAGCAGTTTCCTCTTCTGTCCCCAGCGGAGTGACATCGGAAACCCCGCTGTCTGATCACATGTCTGTCTAATGATACGGTTTGAGGGGTAATGAAGCCCCTTTGGCTGTGCACCTTCCTGTTTCTGAATACCGGAGGCTGGCCCTATGTGGCTCCAGAACTGAACCACTAAGAAAGGCCTGTCTGTTTATTCTAGTGACATGCATTCTCCTGGTAGGGGTCTGTATCCATAGCAACGGACGTGGCTTATAATCCTAATATAGAATCTCTTATTGTTCCGGTGTTACTGAAACAGTTCTTGTTATATGTGTTTCACTCTCCGACTGCCATGTCCTGCCTTGGGCTAAAACTGAGAAGACCCATTATCACAAACGGCTAAAGCGTTAGCTTAGCTGATAGTGTCCTGTGGAAAGCGCGTGGCCGTACAGTTCTGAAGGCATGTCTGACCGCTGATGCGATGGGGGCTCCACAGGGACGTGTCGTCAGTGGAGCTGCTGATGAACAACCACCAAGGCATCAAGGCCGAGATAGACGCCCGCAACGACAGCTTCACTACCTGCATCGAGCTGGGCAAGGCCCTCCTGGCGCGGAAGCACTATGCATCAGAGGAGGTGCGTCTAGGCCGGGATCTCCCTCTGTCAGGATAGTAGATTGGCAGCTGTGCTGGACATCTGAGGCCACTTTTCTGCTGCTTCAGTCAGATGTCTTCATGAATGTTCACAAAAGTAACACATCGGTTGGTTAAGAACATTAACATTTTGTTTTAAACCAGATCTCTTAACTACTTGCTAAACTCGAAGTCTCACCGCCAAGCCACGTGATATCTCCAGTGCAAAGTAAATAACATTTGTCCAAGTTCCCAGAAGCTTGTGAAGGTACCAAAAAAGGGAAAGGGACAGCTACTAGTATGCTGACCCAGGGGGTACAGAGGTGTAAATCATGAAGCAGATGGATTGGCAGATTACCCTAGATTTTAGAGCGTTTACTCCTGCTACGTGTTCTGGTTCGAAACAAGGTTTTTAAAATCACCCCGGGGATTGTGGATAGAGAGGCAGGCTTTTTATTTATGCATAAAAATAACAAAAATGTGCCTAATTAAGCAGGCCACGTGCATGAAGCTACTAAACCTGTGTGGTTGATCCACACCCCTGTAGAAACGCTGCAAGGAATGCCCCTCTCACTGGAAGTTCTGCTTTCAGATTAAAGAGAAGTTGGTTCAGCTGACGGACAAGAGGAAAGACATGATTGACAAGTGGGAGGACAGATGGGAGTGGCTGAGATTGGGTAAGTCCCGCCCTCTAAGCCGCCCGTCGCACTGCCCGTTTGAGCCGAAAGCAAAATTTAATGGGTCCAAATGAAAAGGTTGGGACATTAGTTGTTGTCCTTTGTCTCGTCTTACAAACCATGGTCAGAACACACGGGACCCCAATCCATGACGACGAGGGGCCACGGGGCCCTTTTGTTGGTGCCTTTGGGGCCCCAAGCTGCCTGCTGTTTCTGCTGGAACCCAGCCTGAAGTGGTGGGGGTGGGGGGGCAGAGATGCCACTCTGTATCACACATGCAGAACCTCTCTATGCTGCCCAGAATGATGGGATTTGGCCAGGCTCACTGCAGAAGTCGTTGAGGGATGTGGGGGGGTGGGACACAGCTGCCCCCGAGGCCAGCTGTGTCACTTCCTCAAACTGAGAGAGTTGTGGTCAGCTTGACTTGAAGGATGTCTTCTGGTCCATCTGAAGCCCAGATAGGCGGGGCCAGGCCCCCGCTGAGGAACTGTCCGTTTTCACTTTTGAGGTGGTATTTAGAGTGCGCTTGTCTGGTGGTGGGGCCGCCTGATGTGGCGCGGCCTTGCTGGTGATCCTGGCGGGGCCTTGCTGGTGACCATGGCGCGGCCTTGCTGGTGACCCTGCCGTCTCCCGTGCCAGTGCTGGAGGTGCACCAGTTCTCCCGGGACGCCGGCG
>JAODKN010000063.1:3053658-3068605 GCA_026774425.1 Petrocephalus zakoni
TGGCGCGGCCTTGCTGGTGACCCTGCCGTCTCCCGTGCCAGTGCTGGAGGTGCACCAGTTCTCCCGGGACGCCGGCGTGGCCGAGGCCTGGCTGCTGGCCCAGGAGCCGTACCTGTCGAGCCGGGAGATGGGCCAGAGCGTGGACGAGGTCGAGAAGCTCATCAAGAGGCACGAGGCCTTCGAGAAGTCGGCCGCCACATGGGAGGAGCGCTTCTCGGCGCTGGAGCGGCTGACGACGGTGAGGGGGGGGTTGTATTCCCCTGTATATACACACACATGCAAAGTGACTTGGTAAGGTCAGACTTTAAGTAACGTAAGTCATGATGTCTTTTTTATGCGTGTATCTGCAGATGGAGTTGTTGGAAGTGAGAAGACAGCAAGAGGAAGAGGAGAGAAGGAGGCAGCCCGTGTCCCTGGAGGCCCTGCCCGCACCCGATTCGGACTCGCAGCAGCGGTGAGGAACCCCCCCTCCCCCCTTTTCCGATACACACCCCTGGATGTTCAGATGTCATTGTCAGCCATCTAGGGTATGGTGTGTTTGATGATGTCACATTACATGTAGTGATGTCATCACACTGGAACCTCTGATGATGTCGCATTAGATGTAGTAATGTCATTGTACTAGAAGCTTTGAGCTGTCTGGTGATGAACATGGATGTGGGAGATGCTTCTAGGAGATGGATGAGGTCTCATCTAGACAGCCCTTCTGCTGTGTCTAGCTATAAAGAAAATATATATATTTTGCATTATTAATCTTAATAACCATGCTTCTGATCATTGCCCTCTCCTCCTCTCCTCTATCCAGGGAGGGCGAGCAGGCCTCCCAGAACGGGCTGCCGTCGGACCAGGACTCCCCACGGGTTAGTTACCGCTCCCAGACCTACCAAAACTACAGCAGCTTTCAGAGCCGACGGACCGGGAGCGAGCGTGCAGGGCGTGCAGGACTGTAACGGGGTGATGCTGCAAGCCCTGCCTCTTCAGCCCACCCACTCCGTGCCCATTTACAGCTTCCAGCTGCTGGTGGGAGACAAACTGACCAGGCTTGTCAACCCTGTCATCCTAGGCTCCTGCCTACAGCCTTTCGGTCCTACTGGCGCCACCTGCTGGTGTACAGTTACGGGCCTGGCGAAACAATCTCTTTTCCCTCCTGCAGATTCTTGCTTTCTTTGTGTATCTAACTAGTTTATACCTGCTTCTTCATGAGTGGAACCTTTGCAGACTATAAATTTTGATTAATTACTGACGCACGTTTTATGTAGTTTGAGCAGTTCTTGCTTACAGAAAGCTGTAAACTATATTTTAAGAATAGACTGGGGGACTCATCAGCATTAGTCTGCTACAGCTATTATACACAGTGCCTTTTACCACCATGGGTTGAAAATGTTTTTTTAGGAATTTGGCAACATATCAGCATTTTATTTAACAAAAAGTGGTTCGGTTTGAGTCATGTGACCTTGCCTGCCCTGGTGAGCTAGTCGACTCCTCTGCTGTCCTGGGCTTCTGTGCAGCGTGTAGGTGCAGATGCCGGCATGTGTGCCCCAACTTCTGACCCTTCACCTCTCTTTGTCCCACCCCCTGTTTTGGCAAATGCCCGTAAGCGTCAGTTTCCTTTGCTCTCCAGGGTCATGAAGAAGGTCAACTTGCTGTCAGAGCAAAAGCCACACTGCCGAATCGTCATTTGTCACTTGAACAAGTTACATGTGTTTTTTTATTATTATTGTTACCCACATTATCGATTTTACCAAACAGTCAATGTGGGGCAGTGCAGCCAATATCTCGGGCCTTCTTAGAGTGACTGACGGTTAAAAAGCACAAAGGAACGGGTCCAGCTGAAGGGAACGGCCTGAGAGCTCCAGCCATTTATAACGTCTGCTGCTAAATCATCTGGTGTAACGTTTGTTCATGTGCTGATAATGTTTTGTCCCGTTCTGCACTTTTGTTTGTTTTTTTGTTTTGTTTAGTTTTTTTTTTTTTTTAAACGTTAAGCCTCCTGTATTTGAATGTTTGTTTTTCGTTGCATTTTGTCTGCATGGTGGCCTTTTTCTTCCATGAGTAAATAACAGCCTCGTTCGCTTCCTCTCCACAATAAAAGCTAAGTCAACTGAGGCAGCAATGCACATGTTGTATATTCAGATGTTTTTCTCCCCCCCCCCCCAATCATGTACGCATATAACCCCCCACCGGTCATCGCATGTATAAGCATGTTGATCAGTAACCACCGTTTGTGTTGTTTTTCTCTCCTGTTTTTCTTAGTCCAGCTTCACCCAGGTTCATTCACCTCGGTTCCTCTCCTCGCCGTTCCTTAGTCCCTTAGAAATTAGTCATTTGCATGTGGTTTCTCGTGTCTTAGGTGCCCTGTTGACATCCTTGCACTATCTTCCCTCTTCGAAAGGACAGAAATGCTTTTTTAAATTCCGTTTAACTGGAGGCTTTCGTCCTGCTAAGTATCCAAGACTCCTGTACCAACATCGGTATTTAACTCTGTACCGTTTCTGTATATATATATTGTTATATATGAAGCTATTTTCCTCCCAAATTTCTTTAAGTACTCGTCAGCGATTTGGCAAAAAAATAATTTAAATGGGAGTGAACAAGTTTTGTTCTTAGTCTGAAAATCAGAAAACATCAACAAAGGAAGCACACTATGGTGGTTATGGGGGGGGTGCTAACTTCCCAATTCCTCCTGATCATGGTAATAAGCATATTGGCGTTATGGAAAAAGACAGGCGTTGTGAGCTTTCCTTCAGCCCTCTCTTAGGACACCTGCTGGCCATCAGCTAGCCTACAACGTTCATTAGCATGCAGACATTCAACAGCATTCAACCAGCCTTTCATTAACATCTCTACTAGCTGGAAAGAGAAAAATCACTAAGGCAGGCTGCTGTGTGTTCATGGTTGCTGTTTACATGTTTGTATTTACATGAAGACATCTCAGCAAGCACAACTGTGTTCCACAAAACAGGATTTCTTGCTTAGCCGGATAACTTGTTGGATTTAAGGTAGTCTGGGCTAAATGGACTGTGTCTTAGTTCACTTACATTTAGCTCTACCTTAAATCTGACCAGTTATCCAACTAAGCAAGGAACACCCCCAGGCTTAGCGTTGAGTTTTGGGGGTTCTCTTGTAATTATCTTACAAAGTCTTCACTGTGTTCATCTATAAATGAGCCACAGGCTGAGCACACTGTGTGTCCCTTACCTGAGCACTAGCATGGCCTTCTCGGGCCGGTGTGCTTCCGAATGCCACGCCTGTCGTCTGTGTTCAAGTAAGGTTTGGTATCTTCAGAGACAGAATTCTGAACCTCGCTTTCATGGAGACTCCCACAGTCATCAGGATTCTACTTTTAAAAGCTCTAATTAAGGGGCGTGGCTTCTGGAAGGAATGCCCCTTCAGCCTCGACCAGTGCCAGGCCCTGCCTCCTGGAACAGGCTCTTTATGGTTGGGTAAAGCCTTGTGATAGGTTGCAGTGTTTGTCGTGTTGACATACTTCTAACGGGAAACTTGCTCTTCCCTGCTTTCTTACAAAAACTACGGTGATAATGGCAAGCTTTACGACAAGCAGTTTTGTTTGTGTGTTGTGTACTTTCCTACCTCTGACCCTGGTTGCTTGTCTGCGTCGTTAAAGCTTCGGTTTGGCAGTGTTGTCTGCATGTCTTAATCCCTAATCGTTTTTATTTTTCCGACCTGCAATCTTTGTAAGTCCTGTTCTCCTCTAATTCTATAATCCTCAGACCTGGCAGTGATCTGCTGCCCCCCTCTGGCTTCCATGTGGAGTTGCTCTGAGGCTAACAGAGGTTAGCGACGACACTCCTTAACCTGCTGCCGGTCCTGAGACAGACCTTTCCAGCAGAGCAGAGCAGCGCTGGGGTGCTGGCTCACTCTGTGACTCACTCTGACTCCCTAGTGCTTGAGTCTGCTTGACCCAGTGGTACTGGGCATCTTGATTGTTAATTGGACCACCACTTTAACAATCTGAGGCTGCTGTAACGGTTTTGGGTCGGTCCATTGGCCCTTGTCCTCAATGGCCATCCCATGGTCAGATGGTTTCTGCAGGTGTTCTGCTTGGTTTACAGACACCCTTTTTTCTCCTAAATTGTTGTTCTGAACTGTTGTTCAGCCTGCAGGGGTTTTTGCGACTGCAAGATCCCCAAAAAAATTTAATAACTTATTAATGCTAAACGTTGTTGTTTGTAGAAGCCAGTTTGGTGGAGAATATTTCTTTCAGTTTTAAGGTTCCTTTTAAGTGGCTATATTTTCACATCACTTACCAGAAGGAGACCCTTTAGACGTATATGAATGTATCTGTATACGTCGTTACTGTTTGCCGTTGGTGTTTTGGGAAAGGGTGTCCTTGGTCTACACAGCCTCTTCGCGCATGCAGCCTTGCCCAGCATCCACAGAGCGGCCTCCACAGAGCACGAGCATCCACTGCGCATTTCTGAAAGCCCTCTTTCTCTCCCTTTCTCTCCTTGGCCCGCCGTTCCTCGGCAGGATGGCGTGGATGGTGCAGATATGGTGAACGGTGTGGCGGAACGCAGTTCGAAGGAACCCAGCCCGGGTCCCTCTCCCTCTGCCGAGCGCAAGGGAAGGAGCAGCCAGGCTGCCACGCTGCCGGCCAAGGCCCAGGACTCGCCCTCCGCCCAGCTAGAGGGCTTCCTGCATCGCAAGCATGAGTGGGAGGGTCCCAATAAGAAGGCATCTAGCAGGTACGCACCACTGCTGCCGAGCCACCGGGGGGCAGCAGCGCTCCATCCAAGAGACCGCAGTACAGACCCATTTTGGAACCAGTAAGAAACCAAGAAGTAGGTTATACCATGCAGCGACTGGCTGAGCACAGTAAACCCTCCCATTGTGGATGTATGCAGTTCAGTTCTCTTAACTCTGTTAAATGCAGCAGGCAGGTTCTGTTAACTACTGCCGTGCACCTAAAATGCTGTCTTTGAAAAGCATGCGTTCATTAATATTCCTTTGTGACTCACTCTTCAGTATTGTCCCTGTTTATTGGCTTACAGATTCTCACTTTTCAGTATTGTCCCTGTTTATTGGCTTACAGATTCTCACTTTTCAGTATTGTCCCTGTTTATTGGCTTACAGATTCTCACTTTTCAGTCTTGCCACCATTTACTGACTTACCGACTCATTTGTCCCAAATGCATGACGACACTGCTCCTGTGCAAATCGGCAGTTTCCTGCTAAAAAATCGTGTCATTCGTTGACTATTTTTTATGTCCCACGAGGGCAGGGCATCTCTAACTACCATGTTTCCGCAGGTCTTGGCACAATGTTTACTGTGTGATAAACAACCAAGAGATGGGCTTCTACAAGGATAGCAAGACGGCCAGCCAGGGCATCCCATACCACAGCGAGATCCCTGTCAGCCTGAAGGACGCCGTGTGTGAGGTGGCCATTGATTACAAGAAGAAGAAGCATGTCTTCAAGCTCAGGTACAGCGCCACCTTGGGGTCTGAATGACTGAAGCGGGAACAGTTTGGCACTTTTATTTCGGTAGTGATGGAATGTGTTTGAAACGTCCTAAATGTCTTTTTTCTACACAGAATTTCTGATGGGAATGAGTATCTCTTCCAAGCCAAAGATGACGTGAGTCTCGCTTTTTTGTCTTTCTTTTTAAAGAGGCACTTTAAAAAGGTCCACAAGCTGGAACGTCTCTTCTCCTGTGGGGGGGCTCAGTGTCAATGTTTGGCCCCACCACAGTTAACGGCAGATGTTGTTATGGACAGAATGAGGAACAAAGCCTCCAGGTTCCTTGCCTCCTCTCTCTGGGGTCTGAAGGTCCAATTGGGGAGGCAGAACTCTGTGAATTCTCTATATAAACACATGTGTTTTTAGACCTGCTTAGGGTTAGATGTGCTTGTCGGGTCTGCATTCCAAATTAGTGTGAAGAGCTGATTCCCCTGTCTCTCTGCAAGTTTACTGACATTTTGTGTGACAGGAATTGAAGCTCAAGCCACATATTTCCTTAGTCCAGATGTGTGTGGATTCAGAGCCGTACACCGCCTACATAGCTATTTCTACACCCTCAGTTCTTGATCACACTTATTGTTTTTGTTGGCGTTATTTACAAAGGCGGGCATGAATGTTTGGCTAGAGATGGCTGTGCCCTGACTGTCATAACCTCTGACCTCGCAGGAGGAGATGAACACGTGGATCCAGGCCATCACGAGTGCCGTGACCTCAGCCGTGACCTCTGACGTGACCCCCAGCAGTCAGAGCACCCCGGCCTCCAGCCGGGCCCAGACGCTGCCCATGGGCGTCTCGCTGGCCACCGAGTCGAGCCCGGGCAAGAGGGAGAAGGAGAAGGACAAGGACAAGGACAAGGAGAAGGAGAAGCGCTTCAGCCTGTTCAGCAAGAAGAAATAGAGCCAGCAGCAGCACCCCACTCACAGGGTCATTGCTTATCGAAACTCCAGTGAAATTCCAGCATGCAAGCTCTGAATCACTACCCCACACTCTGTGCCTACCGTACCAATTGGTTTTAGGAGTTACAGCGTTTCCTGGAAACGCCGCGGGGAAAAGCGGGGAAAAAAAACACATCAAATAAACAAAAACCGTCATTAAGCTGTAGGGTGTGAGGGTGTCGGGCAGCTTCCACCAGGAACAGTTAGACAGGACCAGGAACAGTTAGACAGGACCAGGGCTCTCATTCTTTTTCTTTCTTCTTCTTCTTTGAACTTCGTTTTCCTCTTTTGGTTTTGGTTATTCCCCCCCCACACACACAGTTTGACACTCTGCTCTTTTTTGTAATTGTCAGTAGGTTCTAGGGGTCTGGATATTTAAACATTTCCTCAATTTTGTGAGGCTGTCTTGGACAGACAACTTACATCTTTTTGCTGTTAGAAAGCAAGGCAGCGGTGCTTCAAAACGATTCCTTTTCACTCTGCACATAAACTGTAACACAGCAACTGCAAACATGAACTGTTTAATTCCATTTACTAATGAACTTTCCACCAGTTATTGGCTCAGATTAAGGTATATTGTCTATGCTTATACTTAGTATAGCCATGCATTAATTTGGATACCAACCAATAATAACCAGTGTCAGTGTCACCTGTTAGCTATTTTCTGGGGCTCTTATGCAGTGATTGTGACCAGTAAGAATGTTGGCTATTAACGAAGGATAGTATACGAGTTCATTTTAAATCTTAAACCATTTTTTATCTTTTTTTTGTTGACTTTTGTTGTTGTTCTTGAGTTGCATTATAATGTATGTTCAAATTATTCTAGTTCAGAGTATAAAAAACTAGATGTATTATAAACAATTTAAAGCATTGTCGTTAAGTGGAACAGTGGAAACCGCGCATTTACAGGACAAAGTAATGTTACTCAAACGGTTGCTTGCTTGTTGGCTTTAGCACTGCGTGTTATAATTTTTTTTTTTTTTGCTACTATATCTCGCTATTTGATACATAGTGTGCATTTCTGTCACTGTAACTATTGTAATGAAAATTTTCATCTTATTGCACAATCAAACGAGGCCGTAGGAATGAACTCCTTGGCAATGGCTGGGTCGTTAGGTGCTTAGCGTACGCGGGCCCGGCTGTCAGATGTACGGAGTGGCACCTGTAGACTTTTACCCTCTCTGTTAAATATGTGCGATGTCATTAAAATGCTTTTAAAATTACTCTCTCTGGCTATGTGCTCTTTTATACCCTGCATATTCTCGTGGCGTTGTTTACCTCCTAGTCAAAGCATACTCTTTACAAATTACGGCTATTTAAACATTTAAAACGCGTATTTCAAATTGCCATATGAACAACATCACATAAAATAGATTGACCGCGTTTTATCTGACGTGTTTTTATCTATTTGCCCTCACCACCTAGTGTTTTTATACCGCCGTTGCCGTTTATAAGATTGGAGTGAAATTGTCAAATTAACATTTGCGTAATTATCAGAAAACGAATGAGTATTCTGTGCACACTATACTATGTTGGGCCTTTTTGATTCAGAACTTTTATGATGTCTGACGTGCACTTTTCTGAAAGAGAAAAACTGTTCTCTGGCGAAAATAACCATTAGCTGCTGGGTTTTATTTGAGGGACAGCCCGTGAGAAGCAGCACTGAAATACGATTATTTGCAGTTATTCGATTTCACTGGACACATGTCTGTATTAAAACGGGAGTCAGGAGGTTTTCTTTAAATCTCATCTTCATTGAGAATAACAAAGCCTAATTTGGGCTGAAATTATATCTATAGATGCTTGATTTATGTCTTTCTGGCTGATAATTTAACGGTGTATCCGAGAATGTGTGTAGCTCTGGCGGTGCAACTCCCAGCGTCACGTGCGTGTCGCGTGTTCGAATCACAGACGGACGGCGCGGTCTGCTTCTGCGCCAGAAGGGGGCGCAAGAAGACAAAGTAGGTAAGTCACCGACTACAGGCTGTCGCTGGCGAGGACGTTTGTATAAGAGCTAAAAAAAAAATATCCATTAAAACTAGCGATGCTGTATTTGTTTTTCTCTCAGTAAGCGCTGCGGTCCCTGGAACCTGTCGCAAAGATGATCCTGTCTTCTGAGGAGATTATCAGTGGTGCAATGAGTTGGTGCTTGTGACTGTAAATTATAATTGTATGTCTGTTGTACATTGCAAGGTCGTAATTATAATATATATTATTCAAGTGTGCTCTCAGTGTTCTCCCAATATATATTATAATTACAGACCTGGTCCCCCCTCAGTGTTGACTCCATGACTACGATCTTTGTACACTGTAACATTTATAGGCAAAGCAGGACTGTTTACTGTATGACGCACCTCGGATCTCTTATTTACTATCTCTGCATTTACTATATCGACTTTTTTGTGTTGAACAGCTCTAAAGGATATAGGGGGACAGTTTTGCTGACAAACGTAATGCCAAATGTCTTTGAGGAAAATCATTGAAGGATTAAAGATCTGAGTCGGTTTCCCTCCTAAAAGCGCAGCCGACTGTTATTTAGAGGGGGTGTCAGAAATGCCACCTTTTCATGGGCCAATCTTTCCAGGTGCCACACTTCAGAAACGGGCTCCATTACTCTTCAGAGAACAATACATGGCCATTCCCTCTGATCTGTTTCTGCTCCTTTCCCAAGAACCTGACGCGGAGCGTGTGCTGGGGCACCCGGTGTGAGGACACGGGGCTGAAGAGATGGCAAAATGAACATGCCTTGGGCGATAATTTCATCTCAAGCTAAAGCGCAATTTTCCAGTTGCTTTTGCCGAGGTTGTTATTCAGGGCAGCACGCATGACGAGCTGTACTATTTTGGAGGCTACTGGGACAAACATAAAATGAAAAGTGGTTTGCGTTAAAGGCCGCACATTTTTATTAGTTAGAAATTGCCATAACGCCGACCAGAAAAAACATTCTGAAGTTGAATAAACAGTTTAACAAACTTGCTCGCATAAGTGGTTTTATTATGCCTGTTTTTTCCCTATTGGCAGAACACACGATATATATTCTTGACTACAGAAGAGCAACACTGCATTGATTGTGTACAACTTGGCAATCCTAAAAGCTTCTGTGCAATTCGACACTGGCATAAGCTACATAGTGTATTGCGGCAATATTTCTAATTTTAAAGATGGAGTTTTTAACTCTACAGAAGGGAAACATCTCATTAATCGATCACTTCAAAGTTGCAATTGTATTGTCTAACCATCAGTCACCTGTCACATTGCTGCTGTTGCATTATAAACGTAATCTGCCAATCATACATTACATTAATGACCCAGTAGACTTATTCCTGTCAGGGCAGCCACAGCACTGATAATATTTACGCCTTCTGGCTACAATTAACAGTTCTGATGGTTTTCTGGAACCTTCTCCAGTGAGCTGTTGGCCAAGTCCCATGTTGGCACAGAAGATGCATCAGTTACCGTGTCGGTATGTGATGAATGGAGCTCTGGTGGAAGGATGAGAATCTGACATCCCTGCTTTGAAGGCTAAGCCTTAAAGTGTGTATTTCTGTACAGACTTAGACAAGCTGTATGTTAATAAACGTGCACAGATCCATGTCTGCATGCTTGTGTGTATAAAGTAATACCCAGTAGATATCCAAGCAGTTGCATATACAGATTTTTGTAATTGCATTACCAAGTTTACCCCTATACTGAAATACCCTTTAGTCAGACTTAAGCTCCCACGCCCAAACAGGGGCCCAGGATTTCCAGCTACTGACCACAGATTCTATTCTTTGCAATCTCAGAGAAATGCATCATTCATTTCGTCAGGTAAAGGATCTATGATGGTGGTGATGGTGGCTCGTGAAAAGGGGCTAGATTTTAAAAGGCAGGGACTGTTCCAATACCCCCAGAAATATGTGCTAGTATAGTGAAAATATATGTCGGGTTGCGCAAGTATGCCTTTTTAAATCTCAAACTGATGAATGTTTATATCTGTGGGTTTTAGCAGCAGCGCTGGCAGGGTCCCAGATTATGTTAATATCTTAAATTAGCTGCACGTTTTATTACATCCTGGCGCACGCATTTGACCGCGAAGTGTAATATTTATTTATTTTATGTCCATTATATAAGACGTACACAAGTATAAATGAAGTAAAAGCAAAGAAAAAGACATTTCAATACGGTCAAAATCAAATAATTGCTGTGCTATGATAACACCCTATGTTTCCCAAAATGACCCCCGATATAAAAAAGCGGGAACGGGAAGACTTTGGCTTTTTTCTACCACTTAATACAGATGAATAATGCAATGTTGAATATATCTTGATTCGGATTGCTTTAAATTCTTCCGAAATGAATAATTATCAATACGATGCAGGGCGTTATATGTAACATTGCATACGCTGAAAGGCGCATGTCCACCTTCTATCGTATACATCATGCGATAACTTTAAACGCTAAAGATTATACAATGGAACCGCCCCCGTCTCCGCAAAAAGCACCCGATCCAGTACGTTACCGTTTATCCCTCCAGCTTACTACAAACAGCCCCATATTATACTATCCAGCAAACGGTGCTTCTCCTACAGCTGGCACCTTCGCTTCCTCCGATTTAAGGACCTTGGACAACGCTGGAGACGCGAGGTCGCCGGGAATTGTAGTTCTCTCCGAGTTCGCATGTGCGTCACTCGGCGTGTCCAGAAACGCCAATTCCCAGGAGCCTTTGCGAGTCGGCCGCTCTTATGTGCGGCGTCGGCAGCAGGGGCGGCCCTCAAGGCGTCGTAGTAACCGAGTGCTGCTATCGCCTAGAAACCAGACCGCCTATTCTCGAAAACAGTACGCGAATGCACTAGGTAGAAATACCACAAATTGTAGCCTCGCCACGCCAAGTGTCACCTCAGGTGTGCCTCACAGAACAGGGATTCTGTGAGGCTTTTCCCCCTGTTATTTGTTGTTTTAATTCTTTCCGCCGGCACCGGCTGTTGTCTTCTGCCTTCTATGACAGCTGAGTATCCGGAGCGGCTCCGGGCTTAGGCGCCCGTGCGAGATGCCCATGGAGCGGGGGGGACGCGCTGACAGCCGCCGTGGCCGGACGCGGTCTCGGTACTCGCCTTCGCTATGAAGTTGGCGGAAAATTTGCATTTCGGGGCGTCTTCGCTGGGAGGAAGAGGAGCGGCAGCCGAGGCGGGCGGCACAGCGCTGCTTCGTGGCTCAGCCCCGGAGACCCGCTGCTGATCGCGGCGGCGCCACGGAGGGATTTAGTGCCGTCAGATTTATGAATGGCAGCCTGACATTGCGCTCGGCCTCTTCCCTGCCCGCTCGCTACATTTAGAAACATTGCATCGCCGCCTTTGTAACGGAGATGCGCGGCGACGGCCGGTAATTGTGACTAATGATTAAGCGTCGCGTCCGATCGCAGATCGTGCGCTTTTTCTGCGGTAGCCAGGCGCACTTCCAGCTGTGCACGGATCCCGCTTGCCTGCTCCCAGCAGCCCGTCCCTTGTAAGATGTGCCTGTTCCCCGCAGGGAGACACGGATCCTTACCGCGGCCGAAAGAGGGGGAAAAGTTCACTGCGGAAGGCGGACCCGCTCCGGAGGAGAGGAGAGTTTGTCGGGGTACCCGGGGGTGAATATGAATGGGGTTCGGGTGCATCTGCTCGCTAAGGCTCCCTAGAGGGGCTCAGCGCCGAGGTCAACTGCTGAAAAAGAGCACATCCATTGCAAAAGCATAGAAAGTACAATTATGGACATTTCGGTCGTTTGGTAATTTCATTGTGACTAGGGGGTATAGTTTCGGATCCCTTTCCCTCCCAGTTTCCTCCCAAGGCGGATGCATGGTGGCGCGTTCTGGTGAAGGGTCCATCTGAAGTTGCGGTGGGAATTTCGGGTTAATATAGAAGCTGCCGAGTATCATGGCCGACCGGACCGCTCCCCGTTGCCAGCTGAGATTGGAGTGGGTTTACGGGTACAGGGGGCACCAGTGCCGCAACAACCTGTACTACACCGCCGGCAAAGAGGTGGTGTACTTCGTGGCCGGGGTCGGCGTGGTTTACAACACCAGGGAGCACACGCAGAAGTTTTACATGGGACACAACGATGACATTATCAGGTAAGCACCTCAGTCTTGGTGACATTCCCTAAAAAGCTCTTCTGTGGTCGCGTCCGATTGTCACAGCGCGTGTTTGAAATGAACTTTGCTCTTCCTATATATATATCTATATATATATATACACATATATATATATCCATCCATTCATTTTCTACACCCGCTCAACTATATTTTCCCCGTCAAAGCGAAAGGCGTGCGCATCCCCGAGTGCGCGCTCCTGGCGGCGGCGGACGTGCTGCGCGTGCCCGGCGCGGCTCAGCTGCTAGGAGGTGCTGTCTGCCACACAGCCACCTTGCCCCCCTTTACCCATACTTTTTGGTATAAAAGCTTCTTTCGTCTTGTCACACGAAACCGCCATACTGTATATTTCACGGGATCCCCTAGTCGGCGACCGATGGCCCGCTTTTCACCCGTTTCATTAAACATTGATTCCATAAAGACTGAAATCTTCCTCAAATGCGGATGAAAAAGTCTTGCTCAAACCATTTACGATAGATTACAGGACAGTATGTTTCGAAAAAAATATCTGCACTAAGAATATATCACAGGGAAGGATGCAGATCTTATGTTGACTCTGAACTGTATCCTCAAGAATAAAGGAGAGGATTCATGTTATTACGACTACAGGAAATCCCTGTCGGGGTTTGGCAAAAATCCTCATAGCAAGTCTAATCTTTGTGTGGCACATATCCCTTGTATTCAGAGATCCCTGTCTCATGGCAAAAGCGGTCTGTCTTTTTCCTCCACACATCATTACTGTTTAGATTTTTATCCATGCCATTACACTCACTGTTTTGGCACATGGCATTCAGAAGAACCGGTGACCAGTGATGGAAAGACATTTCAGCTGCATTGCACAGTTCAGGTAGCGCTTTCTCCACACCAAACTGTAGGATTTGCAAAAGGATTGATGTCTCCCCCTCCTGATGCATCACTCCACTGTGGCCAGTTCTGCTGGCATGTTGCTTGTCTACAGCTTCCTCCATGGTGAGGCACTGGTCTCTAGTGGGATTAGTGTCAGCATTAAGCGGAATGGCGTCTTAGGGTGGCTCCTGGAGCTCAGGAAGGCTGCATGACGTGGGACCAAAGACAGCTAGTGATACATGGTGCTGTAGCATAGGTCAGCAATCTTTAAAGCAGCCTTTAATGTAAGGGAAATAGCTGTGTCATTATGGCTGGTAAATGCAGGCAGCGTCATCCATGCTGCAGCAAGGGCTCCTCTTGGTCTGTATTCCATCACTCCAGGTGGGGGCGCTCTACTTGTCTAGGACTGAGAGGTCCGGATCCTATTTGAGTATTTTAAGTGGTCATTCTCTCTCTCACACTGGCTGGACGTAAGTTGAGCATATGACTAATCTATCACCCAGTCTAGTCTGAGAGGTTTCCTGGGTTTATCAGCTTTCAAGAAGCCTGTCAGAGCCTCAAACAGCCTAATTTTCACCTAGACTCTCAATTGAGGACCCCAGACATCATCGTAGGGGCTTCATGGTGTGGGATGGGGCGCCTCTTCAATGGACACTGCGGGTTTTGGTGTAAGGACGTTTGGCTGATGGAAGCCTTTATTTGATGAGAGAAAAGGCAGTTTGATTAACCAATTCAACGCAAAAAATCAGGAAAATGTTATCACATCACTGCTTGTGAAGGAACAATTTGTATAGTGTTTCACTTATGGAATGATTAGGAGTGATTTCACATCTCTGCAGCAGCTGTTTGCGGTGGAGGAACACTCATTCAGGCTGTCCTGTTGTATCCTGAATGGGAAGCGTAGCTGCGCTGTAGCCAGGAAGACGGCTGTAAAATTGAATTTTCCCCTATCCATTTTCTAGTGTCTGGGTTACATTCTCATTTGGGAGTTTTTATCGCAGCCGTCATGTTGATGGATTAGCACCGTGCATAATTTTCGGACGGGCCCATCTTGCAGGCGTCATGCAGGTATTCATCAGCGGCATATGGCTTTGCTGTTGGTGTGGTGGGGTGGGGGGGGTGGGGGGGGCTGTGTGAAATGTAAGTTGTAGAGTGGGTGCAGCGATCAGCGTCTAATAGGAGTTCAGTAAATACTATTTGGACGATTTCACTAATGGCTTGTTACGGTTTTTCCCCAGCCGGAAGGGGAATGATATGTTTCCGTGTGAGTTTGTGGATGTTCCGGGATTTTGGCCCCCGCTGTCCTTCTATCGGTGACGCTGAAAGTCACGGGGCAAAGGCCGGGCCATGTCCACTCCCGTTTGACTGGCTCGTTATATATTAACTTTGTTTCATTCTGCACGGCCCCAAAGATGTGGGTTTGTAATTGATTAGTTGCTGTGTAATTATAGTGTTAGCCTAATAGCAAGCAGCAACCCCAATGTAGTGTTAGCCTATTAGCAAGTAACAACCCCAATATAGTGTTAGCCTATTAGCAAGCAGCAACCCCAATGTAGTGTTAGCCTATTAGCAAGCA
>JAODKN010000063.1:3078191-3089612 GCA_026774425.1 Petrocephalus zakoni
TAGGAATAACTGGATACCTGAGTGTGTGTTCATAGGAATAACTGGATACCTGAGTGTGTGTCCATAGGAATAACTGGATACCTGAGTGTGTGTTCATAGGAATAACTGGATACCTGAGTGTGTGTTCATAGGAATAAGGCGTATTCCGTATTCCGTAAGGTGGTGAGGCTGAAAAGTTTCCTCATTTGTCCACAGTGCTCCATACCAAATAGGAAACCCAAGAGCAGTATACGATTTTGGTGTGCTTTTTCCTGGATAAAGTATCGGCAGTCCGGAGAACTGAGCCCCCGAATAATGTCACAGGGACCCGATGAATTATGGATGCGGGATAAAGACTCAGACACTGCAACACAACCGATCCAGACCTCAGCGGCCTTGGCGCCACGCCGGGAGCGCGTGATTGGAGAGTCGGAATAGTTAACTTGGGGTATCTTTATTTAATGAGCTCTGCCAATGGCAGCTAATTTTTTTTGTGTGGCTGGGGGTTCCGCTCAGTTCAGGAATGCCCCTCTTTGGAATTCACATAGTGATATTTTTATTGAGAGACTGAGTACAGAATTAAAATAAACTGCCTACAGTATTTGCCTACTGTGTGAGTGTGTACGGTGTGGCTTGCGAGTGCTGGAATGTTGGAGCTAACCAAAAATAAAGACCAGCCTTAGAGTATCAAAAACCACACCATGCAAAATAGGGAGATGTAAAATATACCTGTAGGTTGTCAAAGCCGCAAATGTCTGAGATTCTATGGCAAGTGCTTTAAAAAATATAGAGAGAAGGTGTCCATTATATTGCATCTTGCTTTCAGCATCTTGCATCCCGTCCATTCCAGCAGTGACATGAGCAGCCTGCCTTTGTCTGCGCCGTGCCAGGTAGGTGTAATCACTTTGCTGCTAGCTGTGGGCCACCCCCGTCTGGCCATTCAGGAGAGAGACAGCCCAGTGCAATTTAACAAGTGACAAGTAATGAGTTTGGTTCCCTTGTCAATCCTTCTACAATAAAGCTGTGTCTCCTTGAGGCCTGAGTGCCCCCCACCACCACCCAAGTCTTTGGCTTTGTTCGTGATCTGAATTTCATTCTCCTATTGCAAAGGTAGGATTGTGCTCTGTTGTCAAGGAGACCATCCATAAGACCCAGGGCGTGTTATCTGTCTGCAAGAAAGTAACTTTGGAACGTGGCCGGTAGAGCTAGTGGAAGGGAAATGCAAATGCACAAAACCTGAGCTGTGCCTTGAATTCTGTGATTTTCTTTGCCATTAGTTGAGGCCCAATGCAACGCTTGACTGATCAGTTAAATGGGGGGGGGGGGCCGTGCTAGCAGTTGAGTATGTTCTCAAAATTTGGAACTTAAATTAGGGTTTCTTCCATCATTACACCATAATATTGCAAGTCGTGTGGCATAGCTGAATATTCCACCGCGTTAACTAAACATCTGAGAAGCTTACACAAGTCAAGATCTAAATCTCTAGAGAGGCTGCTAAGAATGTACGACTTTGCCCCCATATTAAGTCTCTGGGAACACCAAATTGTCAAGCTACAACACGTGTGTGGATTTTCAGAAATACCAAAATGTAGCTGTACCACATGGCCAGGACATACTGTAGGTGAGATATATAACCACAGTCTCGCACCTGAACCCATTTCCTAAAGCTCTTGAATGTCTTAAAAAGGTTGACAGGGAGGGCTTCCCATAAGAATGGAGGTTGATAAATTCTTCACCCTTTTCTATCTGCTATGACACATTCACTTGTCAATTTACAAGTCAGTGTTATTTATGGTTCCGATAGCTATAGTGACACTGCTGTTTCAGAAAGACATCAATTCCCTATTTAAACTCCTATCTTGCCATCCATTTGACCAGACTGATTAGCCTGTACAAGTTTCAATCTTTGTCCTTGGCTCATCTCTCAGATTTGGTTTATTTCCGTGGGACTAGAAGCTGCCAGCTAGATTCTGCGTGTCGCATTACAGCCACTGCTTGATTGGGGAAGTGCACACCAGCTCCGAGACTTCCCACCCACTGCTAGTGCACTACTACTTCTCAGTAAATCAGACTACCAGTGAATTATTTAATGAGTGTCCTGGACTTATCTCATTAGCATTTGAAAAGGGTTTGACGTTGCCTAAACGTCCTCCCAAGCTGTTTTGCACCTAACTAATTTATTTATGAGCTCTCACCTCAATATGGAATCTACTGTATTTGTTTCAGAAGTAAGCGAACGATGTTCTGATCAAGTTCGGGAAGTTGTGTTTTTCGGTCAGCTGAGTCAGACAAATGTGGTTTAAAGAGGAATCTGTGTTCTCTGAGTTACAACGAAGGGTTATATGTGTCAATCTGGACCTCATCGTCACTCTCTCTGCCAGCAGAAGCTCTTATTTATGTCACACCGAAGACAGAAGGTATCCTAAGGAAACTGGTCAAAGCATTTCAGGGAAAACCCGGCTGCTTTGGCAGTGAGCATGTGCCTCTGGTCTACTTCTAGCAGCAGGCGATGCAGATTGAGGGAAATTTAAGACAGACATTCTACTCGGCTCTTTCCCCTGTTGACCTTGTAGCCTGGAGTATTTCTACACTAAATGAAGCGCTGCACATTTCCCCCATGAGGCTCTGGGGACTCACAAGGCTGAGGCTCCCTGTACTGGTAAATACCTGTACCCCCCAAACCCCTCATGCCCCATTATCAAAAAAATATCAGTTGTTTTCAAAGAACTCAATTCAGTCTCCAGCTTGGGCTAGTGATTCCTCCAGAATCTCTGAATGAACAATTTTGTCCTTCAGCCTTTTACCTCCAACTCCCTTGCCCTTTATAGATGTAATCAGTGGCTGATTTGACATCCCAGTACCTCGCTGAACAGTCAGGCCAAACGATTACCAGCGTTTTGTGTTTGGTGATCATACCAAGACATATGATGCTTCATGTTGGGTAACCCGATGCCTCATAGACGGAACCTCGCCTCTGCATATTTGTCATCGATAAATCATTTTCCTTTATTAAAGCCGATTTTACATTCCATAAAAAGCAAAGTAAGGTGAGAAATTCTATTTATATAGTGCTGATGGATCTTATTTATGTAGGGATGCTCTCATATCCATAGCGATTTATAACTCTTTTGAGAGTAACGCTCCCTGTGCGTAACACCCACTGGATCTGCTCATGGGTTCTTAGCAGACATTGCTTAGCCCTTTGGCGTCATTGACAATGACCTTGTCAGGAATTATTACCCTTTCCACTGGTTGTTTGTGTTTTATCCAGTCCAGGTGCAACAGTGTTGATTTCGCCCAGCATATGTAAGATGTTCTGGCAGAAATGTCTTTTTTGTCCCGTCCTGGGTTTGACTGAGCTGAACCCCGCTTGGATTCAGGTGTTTGGCAAGTGTTTGCGACAGGATGGAATAAGTGCCTCTTATGATATCATTTCTTGCATATACAGAAAGTGCATTATGGTTGGTATAGGTGTGTTCAAGCCCAAACACAAATGGCAAACTAGATCATTTCACTGTCAGCCCCCTTCTTGCCATGTCTGTGAATAAATCCAAAATTGAGGGTGCGCCAGGTAATCTCCACTTCGCACTGTGCCATATTTTTATCTGTCCGACCGCTGTGAGTTTCCTCGGGCGTGTGTGAGAAATGGGGGTGGGGAGGGTCCTTGTACGTGCGCGCGCGCACACACACACACACACACACACACATCCATGCGGGAGTCCATGACAGCAGCCCGGCTGCTCTTGGCACTGTGATTGCTCCATTTCACACAGGGCAAGCTCCATATTCCTAATGGATGTGCAGTGATTAGATCAGCCTTTCCTGATTGTTATTACACTCACGCAATCAGCTGTGTCCGCTTCTTGATATGACCCCGCCTCCTTCACTGTATGTAAAATAGGTGGCACCTGAGTGAAAACCAGACAGGGTGGGGTTTCCCCCCCCACTTAGCAGAGGACGGGACACACAGTGAGGATGCTGCTTTCATCCTTTGCCACAGTCCCCCACTTCCCAGATGTGGTTGCCTGAGTTTTGCGTTCCATCTTGCTCTAAGTGCTCTCATGCGAATAGCTGTCTTCTCAATGTCTGTCTGCCATCCTCTCCTTGCAATCTGAGTGCCCCATCTCAGAGCTCTGGTCTGGTCCAAGGTCAGTTAAACCGAATAATGGGTTTTGGGGAAAAAAGACAAGTCCCAGATGCTTTGATGCAATTTGGCGGTCGTTTGACCTCTGATCCTGTTGGATAATACGTGGGTCTTGGAGGCATTGGGGATCTTGATTGCCCTTCCTTGCCATGATGAAGGCCGTTCACCTGTCATAGAGAAAAGCAAAAAAGAATCTGATGAAGAGGCAGAATGTCCTCGGAAACTGAAATGTCTGATTCCAATAGCAGATCCTGTTTATTGGAACATTGTAGCTCATGCTTTGCATTGATTAGCCAAGAAAAGGGTGTTCCTGCACTGACTGACCAATGAGGATCTAGGGGCGGGGAGATGCAGTTGCAGATGCACTACTCCCGATGCCCCGCCCACTGCGTTTGCGCACACACTTGAAACGGCTCGCAGTCGACCTTGGATGGAATAACCCCACAATGTATTTCCTTGCTCTCAACTCTGTCATATGGACACAAAGACCCTGCAAGTGGGCTTTTTACTTGGTAGTAGGATGAAGGAACAGGGAAAACTCCCCCAGCAATAGCACCTTATGATACGTGATACAGCTGTGACCTTCTAAGATACGTTTTACAGTTATTATTATTATTCAGGTTATTATATTGTCAATTGTTAATGTGGCTCTAGTTTAATTAATAATGACAATATAATGTTCTTCCTTCTTCACTGTACAAAAATGTAATTCTAATTTCTAATTAATTATTCTCTTAGTGGGCACATTTTGGGTAAGTTCTTGGCTTGCTCTTAGTCATCAGTAAAGTACCCAGGAAAAATGCTTACTATGTAAAACCTTTAATTTATTTATTAGTCTTGTGGTGATTAACTTACCATTACAACTTGTACCTTGTGAGGCCAAAGACACGAGTGTCATACCTGTGTAATTGTGTAAGTTTTATAAGGTTTGTTTGCACAGATACCCTCACTCCTCCTTCATGGTGACATAAAATGAAATAAAATGTCAGCTGTGACTGATGAGGGCCACGTAGCCCAAGCAGTGGCTTTGGTCCTGGGTTGGTGCTGCTCTTCTTCCCTGCAGTACGCAGCTGATCCTGGCTCAGAGAGCTGTACAGTCGCAATGAACCTTAATTATCCTCATAACCGGCATGAAAACTTTGATTTTCAGTTTCATCAAATGCAAGACCTCTGCAACCTTTTCAGCCGTGAATGCTGCGAATGCGGTGTGTCTTTCGTTAAAACCAATTAAAACTGCGGAGAAGCACCTGTTTTCATTATTTAAACGGCATCGTGATCAGAAAATTGATTCTTTGGGGTAATCGCATGGCCTGTTTCATAATAACCCTCTCTATGCCCGCACCATTGGACGTCTTCTGGGAAGGGTTTCTGTGCAATGTTGTGCCACTGTGCTTGATATAATATATATGTAAATTCATATCTTGATGTTATGGAACAAGTGCAGCTGAATGTGGTCAGCTCACATTAACAGAAGTCAGACTCAAACATAGCACATACGCCACCATCCTCCACAACTGCGGCTTTAGCGTTAAGTGGGTGGTGAGTAGAGCACTACCCAACCGCCATCCTTGATAGAAAACGGTGACCCTTCTGTGTTTTCATGAGCCCTTGTTACAAAACCTATTTTATTGGCTTTAGGTAAGCTAATCTCTTATCTTATCTTAAGGAAGTGGACTAGAGAGCTAGTCATCAGCAGGCATAAGTGAAATGGTTGGGGCCGATTACTATGACTGGTCATGCTGATGACATCAAATGATGAGTCCCCAATACCTAGAATTTTAATCAAGTTGCCCAGAGAAAGTGGTGGCTGGAATTATTATGCGCTGTCAGACAACAGCAGGCTTTTATTGGATCCCATTGACTTAATCCAGGCAGTGATTGGTGGCACACAGGAAACCCACCCGCTACAAGCTTTGTTTGTACCATCACTAGAGAAAGGGTACTGTCTCTTTAAAAAGCAGCTCCTTCTGAAATATAAGGCTTGTTTGTAGTGTGCACCAGAGCTTGTAAGTCACGGGGACGAATGCCCGTAATTAACGGTTTTCCTCCAGCAGAGTTTATTCCTGTGCCTGACGCAGCCATGGCTGACGGACTGTCTTGGTGCGTGGTCAGGCTGGCTGGGATGCTGCCACATGCATCAGTAGTGTAATTCCTCTCCATCAGTAAACTTACTTTCATTGTATTCTTTTCTTATAGAGAGTCATCCAGAGTTGTTTTACCCTCTACAATATGGCCTCCATTGACCTGCCTGACAGATGTGAGAGTCTTTTATTCGTGAAGCATCTTGGATTCTCATTAGCCCTACCAAGCTGTGAATCTATGACCGTTTCTTTGATTCTAGGTTTAAATCATTGACCCCTGTCTTTTACTGGTTGGCTGATGGTCAGAAGAAGGAGGCAGTTGTTTTATGAGGCCTGCATCATTGTATTAATGACCATTTGTTAAAATATATATAATCTTTAAGTAGTGCATGTTCCAAGTGGTTTGTGTTGACTTGGAAAACAACGAGCCGTGTTCTTCGCACCTTCATCCCACATTCTGAAACTCGAGAACCTCCAGTTTCTGCTGGTCTTCAATGTGAACTGTATACATGGAAAGAGGCCAGGACCGGGAGTGCTGTGGGGGCTCAAAGGTGATCAAACGCTGCTAACTCCTCGACTGGCACCGGATCTCGCAGGACATCTCTGAGCCTGGCGGCAGGGTTGTACATGCTCAGGCCACAAAACACCAGATGCTCCTGATCTGGAGTCATCAGAATGGGATTAGTGAGGTCTGCTACGTGATTGGTGTGACTATAGGTTTGCCCCAGGCCACTCTCCTCTTCCCTTGCAACTGCATCAGGGAGATAAACAGGATTCTCCTCCACCCCCATACCATCCCCCCACCCAAAAGCTCCATTATCAGGATCCTTGCATCTTGAAGGATGTAGTAGCCAATTGAGTGTCTAGGGGAACTTGTCTGACGTGGCTCCTGAATTTAGGAGTGTCCTGTAGCTGTGCTGTGATAACACTACATAGAAATGAAGACCTGGGTCTAATGCTTTCATGCCAAATGCTAATGCTAACAGGAAACGTGCTTGATATCGAAATGAGTCTGGACTATTAGGTCCTTTTTTCCTGGCACTCTTCAGCAGCAGTTTTCTTCATTGAGGAGGTAGTTTTCGAGTACGGAGTAGGCCTGGAGTCTGTCCTATAATTGCATTATGACCTTGTCCCCTTGGTATCGGCCACAAGATCCATCCAGCTGGAATCGAGCCCTTTGGGTCCCTAATCACCCCCGACAAGGTGGAAATTGCTCTAAATGTTTGTGTTTCCCCTATGGCTCTAACTTGCCCACGTCCACCCACTGGGTAACCTTGAGAAAGTGCCCATTATTGGTATCCACCCAGTTTGCAAGCTGCATCCGCACCACCATTATTTGGGACTGTGGTGAGATAGGAGTAAAGTGGCCATCACCGAGGGACTTAACAAGCTGTGAGGCTTCACCCTAACTGGCTGGTATTTCCTCCACGAGGATCTGCCGAGCTGGTTATGTAACAGACGCTAGTGTCTCTGCACTTCCCACGCCGCTAGACACACAAACACCGGGGTCTGGTTTCAAAATCAGTTTACGGTCACCAGGACTAGGTCTGGACTTGTGGGGAAGTACTGATGTTACATCAAAAGCTTTGGCTGCAAATTGTGGATGAAGTCAAAATGATTACATACAATGAAAGTGTTACTCGCACTCTAGCTCACAGACTAATAGCCTGTACGGAGAACAATACCTAAAACAGAGTGTAGGGACTAAGGACAAACTTGCAGTATGTAACTGACCAACTTGTGCCCTGCTTTGACCATTTTTCTCAAGATAAATCATCAGAGATAGTAATAATGAGGAAGTAGGTTGACTGTCAAATCAGGAATCATTATTGTTAATACAGTTTTACTTGGAGAGGTACAATCTTTTGTCATAATGCATTAGTAGTTTGATGAACATCTGAAGGTACGGTATTGGCAGTGTTTATAATCAGCATGCTGTTGTGCTTTACTGTTTGTTGTGGGTTTTGTGAACTCCAGGGCATCTTCAGGACCATACTGCAACATTCCTTGGATAGAAGCATCTAGATTTTAATTGGGTGAAATTTCTATGCATGAGTGGTCCTCCCTGGCTTACCCATACACTTCTCCCATACACATATTCAGGAGACTTCGCAGTGTTTCGTGTGTGTAATCAAAATGCAGTCATTTCTTTTTCTCCATTATTTTCCATTTAGCCTCAGGCAGATTTAGCTCCCTATTCAAACTGTCCTTACAGATAATAAAATGCCTCAGGCCATTAATTAAGTATCTCCAGTGCATTTATGATGTGACGTGTCTTTCCACTGGCCAGAGGCTTTGCGGAAAATATGACGTCTGAAAACATGTCATTTCCCACTTCTTAAAACACTAAAATCCATGGCCGAACGCAGAAATAGGATGGAAGTTTTTATTAGTTTTAAATGAGTTTTATGAGGTTGACTGTCAAATCAGGAATCATTATTGTTAATACAGTTTTACTTGGAGAGGTACAATCTTTTGTCATAATGCATTAGTAGTTTGATGAACATCTGAAGGTACGGTATTGGCAGTGTTTATAATCAGCATGCTGTTGTGCTTTACTGTTTGTTGTGGGTTTTGTGAACTCCAGGGCATCTTCAGGACCATACTGCAACATTCCTTGGATAGAAGCATCTAGATTTTAATTGGGTGAAATTTCTATGCATGAGTGGTCCTCCCTGGCTTACCCATACACTTCTCCCATACACATATTCAGGAGACTTCGCAGTGTTTCGTGTGTGTAATCAAAATGCAGTCATTTCTTTTTCTCCATTATTTTCCATTTAGCCTCAGGCAGATTTAGCTCCCTATTCAAACTGTCCTTACAGATAATAAAATGCCTCAGGCCATTAATTAAGTATCTCCAGTGCATTTATGATGTGACGTGTCTTTCCACTGGCCAGAGGCTTTGCGGAAAATATGACGTCTGAAAACATGTCATTTCCCACTTCTTAAAACACTAAAATCCATGGCCGAACGCAGAAATAGGATGGAAGTTTTTATTAGTTTTAAATGAGTTTTAGAAATCGTGTTCTGAATATATCCCGTTTGGACCTTCGGTTGAGGTTCCTTTCTTGTTGACACTTAATGGCCACATTTCCTTTATGTACCAGAAATGCTCAACAACATTTTTGAAGATAGAGATTCTTATTGACTTCATGTCATTGATTTTCTTTCCCTTTCTCACACCTCCAGCCTTGCCCTGCATCCGGATAAAACTCAGGTTGCTACTGGCCAGGTGGGGAGGGACCCATACATCTGCATCTGGGACACGTACAACATGCAAACCACCTCCATCCTGAAGGACATCCACACCCACGGGGTGGCCTGCCTGGCTTTCGACTCGGATGGACAGGTGTGGCGAGACCCCTCCCCTCCCTCTTTGCTGCTGCCCCTCTGAACGGATAGTGCTATTTCATTTGACCTGATTTACTGGGATCCATGACCTTGCTATGCACTATACCTAGACGTGTGGTCAATCCTTTTCTCAGTCTTCCCATTGGTCCTGCTGGCAGAGGGAGGGGATCATCCCTCTGAATGATGCATATAAGAGCCAATTGTTTTGGCTTTCGGTTTCCACTAGCATCTACTGCAGTCGTTTAGGAATGCAGGACACAGCAGGAGTATGGAGAAGCTGTAAAATAAGAATAGCAGAGGATTCTTTTCCCCATTCTTCATTGACAAATGCAATGTCACCTTTGAGATTGTGGCCAATGAAGGATATGTCCCCCGTGTGCGCCGGGTAATTGATTGGATGAGGACAGCTGGATGTGGTGCGGATGTGTGGCAGAATGCTATCCGCGACACGGCGAGCGGCATAATCAGATCATCAGGCAAACACACCCGGTCACAGCAGAAGAAGCAGGCGATGGGGAAGGGGAAGACTAGACAGGGGTCTAGGCATCGTTTTAAGAGATGGGTGGCTTTTTATGTTAGTGTTTTCATTACCCTGCCCCATGGATTGGATTGGCTTTGCTGTTTTCTCACAGCCTAATTGCAAGTTGGGGTAAACAGCCCTAGAGAATGCTGTTTGAAATCAGTGGTGGAAATGGAGTAAGGGACCTGTTCCAATTGGATCCAAAGAGGGCTGAATTTCTGGAGGGCCCTCTAAAGTTTTGGAACACAGAAGAGGTTCCTTTGAATTACAGCTCTATTTTTTGGCTTAAGAGCCTGTCCACTTCTCTTAATTGAAACGGGAGGGGTGAAAAATCATTGAAATACACCCCCATCTCATTCAGAGAGGCAGAACAAAGCCGAATACCAACTGTCTTCTTCTGGATATGCTTCTTCTGGTCATCCTGGCGCTTCACTCCAGAGGCTTCAGCAGACATCACGGTCCAGGAACGTCACCCAAGATCTTTCCTTGGGCCAGACAGCTCGATTAAATATTTAATCATCTTCCTCATCCCACATGCAGTGGCTTAATACAGGCTTTATGTATGAGGAAGGTAGCTTTGTTGGCTGGTTAAAACTCTTGATGTGAAATCAGATGCTCAAAAGTGTCTGCAAGCTGTCATGTCCCATACCTCCAGATTAGCAGTTGTAACTTCACCTTGACCTTCACACAGATCTTCTTTCTGCAGCCATCATCTCTGCCAGTTATTGTTCAGCTTTTTTCATAACATTGACCTTCTTTTATTACTTTTGTTAGTTCAAAAATCTTTAAAGATCAAGGGAAGTCTGTCCCCAGATTGCTGTCTCATACACACAAGCTCACTCACTGTCTCCATTATTAGAATTATAATTATTATAAATTGGTATGCTTTATTGGTCAATATCTTCTGGATTCTACCAAGTAACACTATATAAGAAAACTCCACCCCTACTTTCCCTCAGCTAATTAAATTAAGGCTCCTGCACATTTGCATACAGAACCTAATTTAATTGGCCAAGGTTGAGATGGGGCAGTTTCATCTGCATAATGGCCCAGCACAGTAGGTTTCCTGGGCTCCCAGCAGCATTCATCAGTCTTAACACCAGTGCCCCCCCCCCTCCCATCCCAGCTTTAGACTCTAAGGCCAGTTTCATTCATGGAGAAATGTATGAGTACCTTCTGCACTTGTCAAACTGGCATCCTCACACTGCACGCCTCGTAACCTGGCATCCTTACACTGCATGCCTCGTAACCTGGCACCCTTACACTGCATGCCTCGTAACCTGGCACCCTTACACTGCATGACTCGTAACCTGGCATCCTTACACTGCACGCCTCGTAACCTG
>JAODKN010000063.1:3115089-3125973 GCA_026774425.1 Petrocephalus zakoni
AGTTGAGGCAGCAGAGTCGGGAGAAGAAGCAGCCAGCCAGCTCCCTGAAGCGTCAGCGGCCCCCAGACGAGGGGCTACGGCTCCAGTTTGTTCACGGGTGAGCCCCCGCTGCACCAGAGTGAGCTCCGCAAAGAGGAAGATTGATAATGGGTTCGGATATGGTAGAAGAGGCTTATGGTGACTGGCTAAGTGGAGCCGGGTTCTGCAGTGGCATCAGTTATGCATCGCAGTGATGGCTCGTGTTGTTTGATAATATCTAGAACTTTGCGGTTACATACTGTCTGGATGAGGTCACACTGGCAGTTTGCTGTCTCACTAGAAAGGGCTCATGGGAAACCGAGGGAAAGCAGGGGCCCTGTACTTACTCTCCTGGCATGTTAAGTACACGGCAGTCAAGTTTACCGAAATACTGAAAATTTGCCCAGCATAAATATATCCCTGCTCAGGCTGTCAGATCAATCAGACTCAAAGAGTGGCACTAGTGGGGCATTTTTCAGTGAATAAAGGGCTTGTGGTGTTTGATGTAACCTGTCTGTTACTGTGACTTGACGGAGATTTATGGGACATGTGTTGCCTGCATCACCATGCAGTGACACTTAGGAGCACGCCCGGCTGACAAAAGGCGAGGTGGGTTTCCAAGGGTGCCACCTGCAAATGGCTCATGGTGAAAGTCTATCCTCAGATAATATGTGGAAGAATCCATCCCCCATGCTTCTGGGGGTGATAGTAAATACTGTGTGAAGAAGAGTCTCAAGAAGAGTCTTACTGTAGGCTTCAGCGTGTGAAGTTCCCTGTTTCACCCAGTTTTTCTTCTTGAAGGACGGATGGCAGGTTGGCAGTGGGAGGCTGTGGCTGCATCGCGGGGAAAGTGTATTTATGGAGTATTTCCGTTTGCTCAGTGGCACACCTGCAGTAATCGCTAAGTGCCGCGTCATGGAGCTCGCTAATGCCTGTTTGTTTTCTGCGTCTAATTGGCTCGGTCCAAGGTCCCGTCAGCTTATCACGCGTGAATGTGCGGATTTCACACTACGCACAGCCAGCGATTTGCTTAACATGGCTGCACAGTTTTTTTTTTTTTAATCACGGGTCTCATTAAAATTCTGTGCACGTAGGAAGGTTTCGAGACGTGTTGCATGTTGACTCCGATGGCTTCGGTTTTAGAGGTTCTCTCACAATGGAAAGGCCTCTTGGGAACCTGTTGCTGTACGACCTCTGCTTACTGATGAGTGGGTGCCCCCCACCCCCTTTAATGGATTCACTAACGGTCCTGAGTGCCAGGCTGCTCTGACAGACGGTTTTCCCCCATGGCCGTCTGGCCGCGGCACAGTGCTAACCGACCTCCGCCCGTCTCAGATACCCCCCCCCCACCCCCCAACCACACTTCATTAGCACGACTCCCCATGCTCTCCCACTGGCGTGGTGTGTCGGCGTTGCCTAGCAACACGGCGGAGAGCCGTTTCTGGATGTGTGGTGGGTTTGGGGTTCAGTCTTGGGTGTGAGGCCCGTTTCGCCGGCAGTGCCGCCTCCTCACTCCGCCTTGACGGCTCCTCGCTTCTCCCGCCAGGTACCGCGGCTACGACTGCAGGAACAACCTGTTCTACACGCAGACGGGCGAGGTGGTGTACCACGTGGCCGCAGTGGCCGCCGTCTACAACCGGCAGCAGCACTCGCAGCGCTTCTACCTGGGACACGACGACGACATCCTCAGCCTGGCCGTGCACCCGCTCAAGGACTATGCTGCCACAGGCCAGGTAGGCGGAGCCGCGCCGCTCTGCTTCCTGGGTATCCATGGCAACGGCCTTGGCCCAGCAGCACTGATTCTTCCATGGCCGTTGAACTCAGAGGCCAGTGAGCAGTGCCTGGATGATGGTCTCAGTCCTGGGGCAGCTTGGAAGAACCCCTTAACCTACTAGATATTTGCAGTTGCTGTTTCAGTAATTGATGCTGAATTAGCTGCCACTTGTGTGCTTTGTGGTCTCTGGGGAAGGGTAAAGGCACAAGGTCAAGGGAGAGAGCAGCAGCTTCACCAGACTATGAGAGCCATTTTCATGGTGTTCCCATACCCAGTTTTGACCTCACCCCTCTCTCCTATCTCCTATATCGCTCTTCAGATCGGCCGTGACCCAGCTATCCACATGTGGGACATTCAGACCCTGAAGTGTCTGTCGCTCCTGAAAGGTCATCACCAGAGAGGGGTGTGTGCTCTCGACTTCTCTGGTAGGCCTCCAAGACTTCTCACCCTATGTCACATTGGCAAACATATAATTTGGGTCTGTAAAATGTCCTGTAATCTAAAGTAAATGTAGCCTGTATCTCCAGAACACTAACCAGTCAGATATAAGTAAAGACCTTTAAACAACAAATCAAAACTGCAGAGGAACTACCCATTAAATGGTACCTTAGATGGCAACCTAGCTGGCTGCTTGCACTATATGTACAAAAGTATCGGGGCAGCTGGCCATTACACCTACAGGGACGTTCATGACATCCCATTCTACATCCATAGGCATCAGTATGGAGCTGGTGACCCATAGCTATAACAGCTACCACGCTTCTGGGAAGGGAGTTTGGAGTGTATCTGTGGGAATTTTTGCCCATTCATCCAGAAGAGCATTTGTGACATCAGGCACTGATTTTGGGCGTGACAGCCTGGGTCGCAATCTCCATTGTAGTTCATCCCAGAGATGTTCAATGGGGTTGAGGTCAGGGCTCTGTGTGGGCCTGTCAAGTTCTTCCACACCAAACTCTCCCAACCATGTCTTTATGGACTTCGCTTTGTGCACTGGGGCACAGTCATGCTAGAACAGGAAAGGGCTTTCTCCAAACTGATCCCACACATTTGGAACCATAAAATTGTCCTTGGCATGCTGAAGTATTTAGAGTTCCCTTAACTGGAACTTAGGGGCCTAGGCCAACCCCTAAAAAACAACTTGTTCTCATACATACATACATACCAACAGCCCTCCTCCATCAAACATACATTACAGTTGGCACAGTGCAGTCAGGCAGATAACGTTCTCCTGGCATTTACCAAACCCAGACTCATCCATCAGACAGCCAGACAGAGAAGCGTGACTTGTCACTGCACAGAACATTTCTACTGCTCCAGAGTCCAGTGGCTGAGTGCTTTACACAACTGCACCTGACTCTTAGCATTGCACTTGTTGATGATATGCTTGCATGCAGTCGCTCGGCCATGAACATTTATTCCATGAAGCTCCCAGCTCACAGTTTTTGTGCTGGGGTTAATGCCAGAGGAAGTTTGGAGCTCTGCAGTTATTGCATCAACAGAGCATTGGCAACTTTTACACACCGTGCATCGCAGTACGCAGCGACCCCGCTTTGTTACTTTCTACGGTCTGTCGCTTTGTGGCTTGTCCCTAAATGCTTCCAGTTACAGGTGACTGTGGGCTATCTAGCCGGGAAGAAATTGTGATGAACTGATTCTATTGTGATGAACTGACTTACTGCTAAGGTGGCATCCAGTTCTATGCTTGAGCGCTTCAGAATGACCCATTCTTTCACAAATGTTTGTAAACCTGACTGCGTGGCTGGGTGCTTGGTTTTCTACACCTGTGGCAATGCATCTGAATGAAACACCAATGGTTAAGAGGTGTGCCCCCATACTTTTGTCCATATAGAGGGCCTTCACCTATTGGATTGACCGGCACTGATTCCATTTCCTTTTCTAGTGCATCTTCTAGATCGTGTGCACATTCTCTCTCATTATCTGCCATGGGATGCATGCATTTTCTTTTATCTCTCCTGCTACAGCAGATGGGAAGACCCTGGTGTCTGTAGGGATTGATGACAACCACTCCATAGTGGTTTGGGATTGGAAGAAGGGCGAGAAACTGGCCACGGCAAGGTACTGGGCACCTTCCTTGGGGGGGTGTGGGGGGCATGCGGAAGTGGAGCTTAATGCCGACGGGGGACAAGACGGCTTCGGAAGCTGTAGTGAGCGGGATTATCGCGCTCCGCCAATCACAGCGCGGTTAGTCCCCTTATTGTGGGTTAGTTAGTTCTGGTAATCACACCCAGCAAGCCCTTCACACTGTCATTTCCGCTGTCACTAGTCTTATTAGAGTCAGACTGTTGACCCGTCGCAAACAGCAGCCCAGGAATCTGGTGTGTTTGTGCAGATGTTTGGCTGTTATGGTGAAGTCTGAGTCAAGGCCATCTCTCATGTCCAGGGGCCACAAAGAGAAGCTGTTTGTGGTCAAGTGCAACCCGCTGCAAATGGACAAGCTGGTCACGGCGGGGATCAAGCACATCCGCTTCTGGCAACACGCAGGTGCTGAATTCAGTGCTGATGAGGACTGGGAGGACCGTACAGAGCAAGCTGGTCACAAGCCTTCACACTAAGTTAGTGTAGAGCAGTGTTTCAGAACCAAGTCTACCCCAGCAGTCCACATTTTTGTTCCTTTCCAGCTCCAGTGTACGTGTACCAGGTATTCGATGTTCTTGATTGGTTGATAGCTGTGAGTGAGCAAAAATGTCCACTGTCTGGAGGTCCCTGAAGACTGGGTTTGGAAACACTGGTGTAGAGCATGTGTATGGATAAAGCAGACTTCAGTTACACAATCTGATGACTGCTGCAGCCTTCCTGTTAGAGGCCCCAAGGGACATTAGCTTCTGTGCGTGATGTAAGTCACGTCAGCTCCACTGTGAAGATGCCATTAGGGACTGAGGTGAGCCGGTTCTTTGAGCTCCATGCTGTTTCCACAGGTGGGGGGCTCACCTCCAAGCGGGGGGTCTTTGGCAACTTGGGCAAGCCGGAAACGATGATGTCTGTGGTCTACGGCCGAGGCGAGGACCTGGTGTTCTCCGGGGCTGCCACCGGGGACGTTTACATCTGGAAGGAAGTCGTGCTTCTGAAGACCATCAAAGCCCATGATGGTCCTGTGTTTGCCATGTATTCCTTAGACAAGGTATGGATGGGAATTCGGGGTGGGAACAGAATATGCTGAATCTTTCCCCGATGATGGGAACTGTCCCAAGCCTCTTTAATGAAATAAATTTGTTAATTAAGTGAAGTACATAAATGTAGTATGAAATATCTGAGGTGGGTAACTACAAGGAACTAAAATACAAATGGGGTATTTTTTATGGCCGTTTGGGTGTGTGTGGCTCAGTGGATTAGAATTCTGTGCCTATGGTTTGGAAGGTTTCGCATGTTCAAATCCCATGGTCAGCATTAGGTTCTTAAGCAAGACCCTTAACCCCCAACTGCTTCAGGGACTGTCTGACCCTGTTTTCTTAAAAAAACCTTCAGATTAGCTGGGAGGTAAAACCCAGAGAAATCAACAAGTGTCTTGTGAGAAACTGATGACCATACTAAGCAGTAATTATCCAAGCAGTAAGCAGGTTTGTTCTTGTAACAGATGTAGATCGATGCTTTGCTGGCCGGCCTCAAAGCTAATGACTTCGCCGTTTTACTATAGGTATAGCAAATGAGCCCAAAGGGCATCTTAACCGAAGAGTGTTGAGGAAGCCGATTAAGCCTTTCAAGCCTTCACAGGACAACATCATAAGTTGGATTTATTAGCATGCTCAAATTAAAATGAGTCTCCTTAATTGGCAGTTTGTAGACTTGCATTTAATTGCCGAGACTTCATTAGTGTTCTAATAAAAATGGTCTGACACCAATGAAATGAGCCTCGCTGTTGAGGACCGTTGATACGGACTTGGATTTAGGGCTCCTCATTGTACCAAATGGGCCAGCCTTAAAGCACAATGCAATGACCTTTGGAACGGACTTAGTGATGGATTCCCTCCTGGACTAGTTGGAGCATCTCCAGCATATCTGCCTTTTTCCTCGGTTGTTTCTTTCTTGTAGGGAGCGATTCAGCCCCAGGCTGTCACACTAGACAGCATACATCTCTCTTAGATGTGTCTGCAGTGTGACACGTCCACACGGCTGGTTTTTCACTGCTCTCGACTCATGGCCTGGGGTCCTCGATGCTTCGAGTTGACTTTGACCTCACCCACAGGGGTTTGTCACGGGTGGGAAGGACGGCGTGGTGGAGCTGTGGGACGACATGTTCGACAGGTGCCTGAAGACCTTCGCCATCAAGAGAGCAGCACTCTCCTCTGGATCCAAAGGTCAGCCTTCGCATCTCTGACTTCTGGTTGAGGAAACACACTCAGCTCTTCTGCAAGTCACACCATAAATGAACATCAAGCCGTGACAGACCAATCGGCTGCATCCCTGTTCTGAGGCATAATTTCCATGGGTACATCTTCCTCTTACTGGCACTCGGTTTGACCTAGTGCCGTTCCTCACAACGCTCGGCTCAGAGAAAGCCCAGTTATTGTCCCTACATGTTTGATGGCATCCTGATTTTTCAAGGGTTTTGGCTAGACGTTGGATGAATGTGTTAGATAACCATGTTTGGTACCCAACTCCTATGTATCTGAAAACCAACATGACAAATCAAGGACTGGTAGTGTAATCACTTAAGTCGATGGACTTTGCTGACATTGGTACATTCCGGTCAATGATGGCAGGGCCTGCAAACAACAAAGGCTTTATGAGGTGTTTGCTATCTTGTTTTGGATATGCTGCCGAGCTGGCAGAATAGGGAATGAATTGTTTGCGTGATGATTATGCATGTAGAGGGACTCCACTGTGATGAATATCAAAGCACATGTCCCAGTACAGCACTGGGAGTAGTCGGCCCAGAAGTGCTCAGAATGGGGAAATTAACTCCCCAACTAACTCAGGGGTTGAACATGTTGTAGGTGGTCAGAACTTGGCACCCAAAGTACTTTTTTGATTCTCTGTCAACATCATACATATTGAAGTTAATGTGCACACTAATTTGCATTACTTTGGGTATTTAGTGGCAGCTACATTTATTTTTATCTTCCTGAGAAGATGGGATGGAATATGTATCGTCTCTGATGGCTTGACAAAAGGACGTGGCACATTTTTAATTAGTTGCATTGGTTCTTTGTATAATGAATAAATATTTTCCCCAATTAATGACGTCTTGTTTTCAGTAAAATGGAATGGAAGTGTTCACAGTCGAGGACTAAGATGTAATCCTAGCTGGTTAAACGCAGGCTATCTGCAAGAATTATTTCACGTTTAAAACCGATTTGGTCAAGCATTTAAATAAATAAACACAAAGTAATATCCCAGACACCGACACGAGATAATTCTGCAATTAGTTTTTTATTTTGCCTGCTAGGCTGGGGCATAGTTCTTTAAAATTGTACAGAATGTTTTACAGAATGTGTTTTTTCATTATAATTAAGGTCAGAGGTCAGCTTGAGAACACCCACCGTCAAGGAGAAGGCTCCTTGGTTTGAGTTACATGTGGCTGGAGTGTAGGGTTCGCTGTACCCTGATTTTTTCATTGGTAGTGTTGCTGGTCTTTATTAATGCTTTAATTTGCCTGGCTTCAGCTCTCCCATGGCCTCATCCGCCTAATTATTTGGACCACGCTCAAGACAGTAAGACACAAGGCAATTCATCTGCTGGAACAGAGCTTCCGTTGGCACGACCCACTGCCTGTGGTGCATATTATGGGATAGCTTTGATCAAAATACCCGTAACGGCAAAGGCAGCCAGTGGGCCATATGGAAGAGGCTTTGCATTTGCCTTTGGAGGCTGTTTGCTGAGCGTCTCTTTGGACTGGGCTAGTTTGTGACGTTTTTCTGCTTTTTATAAGGCCAGCTTCAAATGGCTGGGACACCCTCTTCCAGTCCCAAAAGCGTATCCTGGCCCCAAGTCCCCCGGAGAGCTGGAGAAGGAAAATGGCTCCTTCTGTCTCATGGATAGCAGACTGGCAGCTGGCCGTGACGGGCTGGCTGTGGTGCTTACACTCTCTCTTTCACTCTCTCTCTCTCACTTTCTCTCCTACTCTCTCTCTAACTTTCTCCTGCTCTCTCTCTTTCTTCTTCTCCGTGCCTCTTACTTTCTCAGTCTCTCGTTCCGTCTCCCTCTGTCTCTCTCTTGCTCCTCCTTCCCCAGGAGCTCTCACCTGCAGTTCTACCTACCAGGTGTATTTGAACAGCAAGTCAAACAAACACTGAGTGGTGATTAGTGCCTGTCCCCCTGAAAACTGACATTTTATTTAATCTTCCAGCATGTAGCAAAATTAGGCCACCGATTTAAATCAGCATCCCGTTTTTTTTTTTTTTGACAGATTTAGCCCGAAGGGGCTCTTACTTTGGCACTGTTATATGCTTGCTTTTTTATTGTGCAATTTTCCACTCAAGAAAACCATTCATACAAGCCTACTTTCACACAAATAGCCTGCCCTTATTTATAGCGAACACCTTGCACAAAGAACGGACCCATTATCTCAGCGTCGACTCTGACTGTTAAAGCTCATGTCGGGCATCTAATATTACAGTGTCATTACTGTTCATCCCATAAGTAATAGATGCGGCGTCCAGGATTTGATGCGCTAATGCGTTGAGTTCCTTCCTTGCTTTGCCAATGCTGCCACCTTTTGGCCATCTTTGTAATTACAGCGGCACTTACGGGATTTAACCAAATCAGACCGGAGAGTCTGATCTGTGTATTTGCAGGTAATGTATTTGTCAGAAGCCTTTAAATCACCGCAGGAAATGCTGTTGGACCTTCTGTGTCACTAAGATACAGCACTAGCCTTTGTTGTACGACTGGAGGTGGGGCGAAGCATCGCTAAGCGTCATGGGTGTTTTTGGGCTGCAGGGTTGCTGCTGGAGGATAATCCCTCGATCCGTGCCATAACTCTGGGCCACGGCCACATCCTAGTGGGGACCAAGAATGGAGAAATACTTGAAATCGACAAGAGCGGCCCTATGACTCTGCTGGTACAGGTGCGTGGGAGGCGGGGCTCTGCGAGGGGAGCAGGATTCTTTAAAGGTTACACACCACCCGCGGCTGACCTGTCACTATGGGCAGCCATTTTTCTGGAAATTGTGGTTAGGTGCCTATTTCAAGGACGCAGTATTTCCAGGACTGAGAGCTGCCACTTAGATGCCACTGCTTAAAGCTGTAGGTCTCCTTTAACTTTGTTCTAGTTTCTCAGAAAGCTTCATGCAGAATTGCTCTGACTCAGTTCCCACGAGTGTGAGCGTGGCCCCCTCCTTCTGCCACCATGCCGGCCAGCCACTCAGTCATGTGACCCTGGTCAGTTAAATCACCTTGACCCACAATGGACATTATAACGTGCAGACTGGCCCATTTCTCTGTAATAGCCGTACGGTTTGGCCACGCCTCTTAGTGCTCAGATGGTTCTTAGCTGGCCCGTAACTGCTGCAGCTGTGTGCGTTGAGTAACCCCATGATACAGACTCTCAGACTGCGCTGCGAAGTTGCCATGGTGATCTGTGAGGCTGATCGGTACTAGTCTGGTGAAGGTTTGCCGTGATTTCATTGTCGCAGTTCCTTGACCCCACCTTCTTTTAATGTCGAAGGCCACCTCGGAAATTTGGTGAACTGGCCATTGAAACATGAAATATAAAGTTTTACATGTGACATTGGAGGCATCGTGATTTCAATAGATGAAGCATAGTGACAGATAGATGATCACATGATTGACTTTGAGCCAATTCCGTGACAGTCTGTCTCCGCTACTACAGGGTCACATGGAGGGAGAGGTGTGGGGCCTGGCGGCCCACCCCCTGCTCCCCATCTGTGCCACAGTGAGTGACGACAAGACCCTCCGCATCTGGGAGCTCTTCCCCAATCACCGCATGGTCGCCGTCCGCAAGCTCAAAAAAGGTCTGCCTTGTGTTACAGAGCTCTTAGGCTTCTGGCTCTAGAGCAGAACCAGCTGCCTCAGCATCTCCTAAATAAAGAACATGTTTCTTTAGTATTTAGTGCAATGACTGTGTGTGGCCTACATGTAAATGTGTGGTTTGAGAAGTGATAAACCACATCCCCTTTTGTGCTGCAGTTGTGTGATCTCTGGGGACTGAGAGCTGGATTCTAGGCAGATACTGATCATAAGTGAAATACACAAATCACTCAGTGTTGGCATTTTGTGCTTTTGCCTTTTTCTTTAGGGAAATAAACTCTGACCCTTATAATAAACGCAGTTTTTGATATACTGATGTCTCTCATTCTGTCCATTTTGATTTATAATTCCGCTGTTCCCTGTGGGTCTTTACTGCTTGATATTCATTGAAGGATAAAATCCAGCAGACATTGTTAGCATTATACCAAAGGTGTAATTGCAGCTGACATCCACTTCCTCATTAGTCACATGTTATTCACATGTTAGTCACATGTCAGTCACATGTTTGACCCTCCTCGAATGCCATCTGCATGCCCTTCTGTCCGCTTTCAGGGGGTAGATGCTGTGCCTTCTCCCCTGACGGAAAAGCCTTAGCAGTTGGCTTAAATGACGGAAGTTTCCTGGTGGTCAATTCGGACACGCTGGAGGACATGGTGTCCTTCCATCACAGGAAAGAGATCATCTCCGACATCAGGTTCTCACAAGGTGACCCTCTCCCACCTCTTCTTTGGGGGATTTTCCTGCATGTAGGCACAAGATTCCTTAGAATGTAGTCACTCAGAACACAGAGGGTATTTCTCAGTAGCAAAAATGTAGAGATCGTACTTGTGGTCTTGGCAAGAATGGTCTTGCTAGCTCGCCTCCCAAGAACAAATCATGGGATTGGTCTCATTTTGTTCTAAGTATCGGAACGAGTCTTCGGCAATGAAAGGCGACATCAAACGGCTACACTAGAACACAAGTACGGTCAAGTACGCATATCGAGAAACACAGTGTGTGCCCTCTGTGCCCATTGTGGTAGCTGATTGAGAGTGATTACAGCGTACCGCCTCTCTCTGGTCCTGAGGCCTCTGGTCCCACACTGCCCCCTGTCTCCCGACAGATTCTGGGAAGTACCTGGCCGTGGCTTCTCACGACAACTTTGT
>JAODKN010000063.1:3146701-3165330 GCA_026774425.1 Petrocephalus zakoni
CCCCCCCCCCCCCCCCCCCCCCCCCCCGTTTTACGCATGTCAACGATTGCAACAAACGGCATTCCTTAAGTAACGATGGAGATCGCCAGGGAACAGCAGTCACACAGGTCATGGTAATAGTGCAAAGATATTAATGCTACTGTACAGGTGAATGAAGCAACCTTTGGCCGCCCACTTCGACACGACACTTCCTGTGCAACAAAGGAAGTACTGACACACCAAAGCTGAACTATGCAGCCTGTATTTTGACAGTCAGTTCTGCTGGCCTATCCCGTCTGTGCCGTCCCATAATCAGGCTGTGCTGTAAAGTCTCACTGTATTTAGCTACTGCGTGAAGGCAAACTGTAATGAACGTCCTGTGGCTCCCTGGATGTTGACCTTTGTCCACCGTTTTTACCTTTTGTACTTTTTTTTGTATGTAAATTGTCTAGTGTGTCCTGAACTTGATTGTATTATAACTGTAAATTAGAGAAATTCTCTGTGCATGAAAATTTATTTTTCAAATTTAAAAATGTAAGAGGAAATGAATGGGGCAGAGTTATTGAATGAATGAGGGTTTTATTTATCAATGTAACGATGTGCAAAGTAATGTCTATTTACAGTAAAGAAATGGTTAAGTGGTTGGGTGAGTTTGGCCTTCAGGCTGCAGTTTACATCCATATGAGATGCTTTAAGATGGAGAGTCGTCCCCAATTTAAAGGCTCCCTAGTGCCCAGCACCTTGTACTACAATAACCCATAACTGATGGTCAGTGCTGGTATTCTGTGCCTGCGATCAGATCATTGGTTCAGGCCCTAGTTTCAGCTGAAGTCACATGGCCATAGGCCCTTGTTGAGCAAGGCCCTTAACACCCAGCTACAGGAGTCATGTGTTGGCTGACCCTACACTGTGACAACCAACCACACACCCCCACCACACACACACACACACACACACACACACACACACTGTATGGAAGATTGCCTAGGCAAAAAGAATAAATTCCCCATGTACCCATACTTCTGCCTTATCAGCACTCCAAACCACGAGGAGGTTTGGAGCGCCCCCCTCCATCGAAACATAAGCATCACACCTGGGTTTTGTACAATGGGCACTGTCAGGGAAGAAAAACAGGCCAGAAACATACATTTATCTATAAGCTTTATTGGTATTTGTTTACATTTCACAATGCATTCCACAGACGAATCTCAGCAGAATTCATCACAACTGTATGAAGGTTCATTCACATTTACTTGCATAACAAACACTGCTTGAATTTCCCAAGTTTACATAGTTTTGCAGCTTTAGATATTGGGTCCACAGACTTTTTTTTTTTTTTTTTTGCTTTTTTATGTTTGTAAATGTGTTTTTTTTTTAAATAAGTTTCTCCTCCCCTAAATACTCAGCTGCAATGTGGTGAAACGACGACGTAGTTTTTCGCAAAAAGTACTAAACGTTTGTTGAAACACTCAGAAGCACGAGGGTCTATGGAGTAGCTCTCCTCCAGTGAATCTGCCGAAGAAAGCCAGAAGCCTTGTGAAATACTATAGTCAATCAATAAAACAGTAAAATCACATCATCACTAAGTTTTAATCATACCGAAAAAGACCGAACCCCTCCCCCCCGGTACCATTCAATTTGTATTTCACCCCCCTTAAAAAAGCAGCCGATCTTCATGTCCGACCAGACAACAGGTGACATGAGAAGGAGAGGGAGAGTTAAACGGACAAAATGAGCCATCTTTTCTAACATCGTGATCAAGTCTGGCCAAGACCGAGCGCCGCGCTGCACACTGTACCTCACACTCCTCCTCTGTCACCTCGGGTAAGTTAATCTGATCCAGATTTTATTTGCAATGGCGTATAAGGCTCACAAGCTAGTTGCAATGGTGGTTGGGGGGGGGGGGATCCACAGCAGGCTAACGAACGTTCAGTTTGCCGTAGCACTAGAACTGATGAGCTAGGACAGGGGTTGGCGGACAGCATCTGAAAAGTGAAGGTGTGGCCTGGACGGGCCCCTGCCCAAGCAGCCCCAAAGCCCTGGAGGCTCGCTGGACACTCTTCACTCCGCCTTGGGCTTCATCCCAGGGACTTTGGCCTGGATCCTGCCACAGAGACATGAACAGCAGACGTTCAGAGATGTTTACACTAGCCCTGGCATTCCAAAGGGAAGACTACTTTAAATGTCATGCCAACACTCAAACATCACATCAAAACAAACCCGCAACATTTACAAAAAAAAAAAAAATTACACCCCACCAATACAGCCTTCGGCCAAGAAACGGACACTTACTTCCCAAAAATGTCTTTGATTTGGTTTCTTGCCAGGGCCAAGTAATGGTCAATTTGGGCCTGGAAAGAGAGAGTTAAAAGGTGGATGAAAAGGCCTGGGATAGATGGACACAGCCAGGAAGGACACCCCAGCCATTAAAGGTACACTGCCCCGTGTGGTTACTGCTGAAACTGCAAGCTAAATTAGCCATGGAAGCACAAATATTTCAGATGGTTTGCAGACTGCAGAATTCAGGTTGACCTCATCATGTTACTTACCTGGTGTTTTTCATAAATAACTGGGGTGCTGAACACGGCAATCAGACCTATACCGAAAGATAAGACACCATTAAGCAAATTATTGAAAATACAAATAAATAAAAATTGCTCTTGCACTGAAGTGTTTCAATCCAACCAAAACGGCATAAACACAGTGAAATTACACCTGCGAGGGTAAAGCGATGAGTCCTGTTAAGCTGGGTAGATGTGAGACCCAGAGCACAAAACTTCAAGATCTCTTCCCTAGAGTGAGGGCTTGCGCAGCCCTGCCACATGGCGCTAAACGATTCGTCCTAATGAGCTTAGCCCTTCTCCTAAAATACCAACAGCTCAGGAGGATCCAGTCCCAACCTGAGCTGAACCTCAAAAGCCATCTGAGTGAAGCTTATGCATTTAGCTCCATAAGACTTTGAGGGAAAGGGTTTTTAAAAATAAAGAAATGAATGAATAAATAAAAATCGACTGACGAGTCAAATTCACCGCAGCCAACAAGTGGCAAAAAAATAACAATAAGTGCCCAAATGCACTGTAGGCACTACAACACGCTGGAGATCTGAGGACCTCAGTGAGTCTCGTGAAATCATTAGTTACACCATCACCAGAGAAATCCCTACTTGAGTAATCTTCCTGCAGCAGCCTGGATCAACTGACAATTATTCATCACTTGCCTAGAGTGCATAATTAACTTGTTGCAAATATGACTGATCAGATACTGCCTTAAAGCATAAAAAAACATATGGTTTAGGGCAAGAATGATACGCAATGTCATTTCAAGCTTTACGCACAGCAACGTCCGACAGTTTTCACCCCCCGTCAAAGCAGTACACCATCCATAACAAGCCAAAAACACTCATGCATCACACTAGGCCAATTTTTCCATAGTCTGAAAATGAACGGAACAGGATGCCAAGTAACAAAATATACAAATACAGGCAAGATGGGCACTTACCCAGGATAAGCAGAGTGAGGCCGTTGAACAAGGCACCGACGTACGTCAAGATCCACATCAGCACGGCAAACTGTGGAAGGAGAGGTGGGGGCAGAGGCTTGTCAACACGTATGCGGTTAACGGGAGGACACACGCGTCATTGGAATTACACAACAAGTAACACAGCCACCTGTAAACAAGGCACTGTCAATGTCCAATGCTGTGGAGAGGCCATTTCCTTTAACACTTAAGTTGACAGCAAACCAGCCAATACCAAGACACATAGGACATCCAGTTTGGAAACTGCCATAAGACCAGTACAAGGGGAACAGGGGACTGAATGTGCCACTGCTTCTCCAAGAGAGCGGTCGCTACAACAGCAGCACACATGTACAGAGACACGCCTCTGTAGAGTGACAGCACTATATCCACATCACACGCCTCTGTAGAGTGACAGCACTATATCCACATCACACGCCTCTGTACAGTGACAGCACTATATCCACATCACACGCCTCTGTACAGTGACAGCACTATATCCACATCACACGCCTCTGTACAATATCCGCATCATTGTCTCTGAGGTACAACGAGTCTCCGGACGCGAAGCTACTTAAGCACCTGGTCTCCATAAGCCAATTAGCCGGGACACAACACTAGCATGGTTCACAGTGACAGCTGAGAAATGGGAATGGACACGAGCAGCACCATTAAGCCCTCGGCACAGCTCTGTCACAGCAGGCGAGGGGGAGAGGGCAGGAGGAGGAAAAAATAAATAAAGATGGCCACCATCTCACAGCGACAGCCAGCAAGTTAGCTAGGAGTCACTCCGAAACAAGTGATCCCCGCTAGGAAAGGCTGCACACGGATGCCGTGTAGCGTCTTAGGAAAAGGTTAGCGGGTCACCATGAAACTTCACACCCCCCGGCCACCGACAGCTGCCCGTATAAGGGCATGGCTGTCTCTACCCGGATCAGGTGGGACACAAAGCACCCCCATGGCAGGGGCCTCGAGGGCAGAAGGTAAGTCACACAAAGGAAGCCCCAAAATGACCAAAACCAACCACAGCCCACAACTATAGCCACAGACAGACTTACTACTAGGGCCAACACTGACCCTGAAGTGCCTAAAAGTTTACAAAAACACCACACTCAGAAAACCATGTGAAAGAAGCTGAAGACAAAGCAGGATTTTAAAATGTGAAGTTACACTGAGCATTGATGATTTCCACTTTGGACAGACTCACTGGAGAAAGGAAAGTATTAAGCTCCACCTGCAGACAAGGTCTGTGCTGGGAACTGCACCTTGGTGAAGCGCGAGCAATCACTGCCCAAGGAAATGAGTGGAAAGGGTTAAACTCACCCCCAACACACACTTCCTTCTCACACACACACACAGCACCACAATGCTTCCCATAAAAACTCCTGGGCCGCCAAGCTGTGAAAAGGACTCACTGTGGCAGAGGCTGGGGGGCACCTGCACCTACAGAGCTCATCGCTCACTAAAAGGGCCCTTTGTGAAGGAGCCACCGGACTCCCCCAGCTCGGCGTGAAGGGGCCCCAGGCTGCAGCCACCCCTGGGTCATGCTGGGAGCTCAGCACCAGCACAGTTTTAGAGGAATGATGAATCTTCCATGTGCGTGCATGCCTTCACAGGAGAACCTGTGATGCACAGAGCTAACGGTAGGTACAGCTCAGAATGCGAGTGCAGCCTGGGCCATCGAAACACTAGATCTACAGGGAGCTAACAGGCAACAACTGATGCCAATATACACGAAGCACATGGCTTCACAAATGTGCACAAATTAGCAGAATAAGCCACAGTTAGCAGCAGGAAGGGGAAGGAGGGACAGAACAGCTTTACTGTGGCCTTACCACAGACAACAGCCCTATAAACAGCCGCCTCTCTAGCTGGAGCCCCACAGTATGTTCAGATGATTCACACAATCTGACCTTTTAGCCTGCAGTCAAGCCCATCAGAGAGACTGGAGCACCGACCCCATCATCTTCATCACCATCATCATCATCATCATCATCATTAGCACCACCCAGCACAGGTGAAGGCCGGGCCCTCACCTTCAGGGAATCCACCAGATCCTCCACCAGGAAGAGCCGCCGCAGCTCCTTCAGGGTGCAGTTGAGGTGAGCAAGGGCCACGTCGCTGTACTTATGGACCAGATCCTCAGACAGAGCCACATCCTGGGCCAGGTAAGCCCTGGGCATGTAGAGGACAGTGTTAAGCCCTCAGCAGACACACTGTGTGACTGTGACACACAAATACACCAGCATATGGAGTACAACTGGGAGCTCTCAAAAAGTCAAGCATTTGTAAACCCCCCCCCAAAGGGGACACAAAAAAGATTAGCAAAACGTTTTAGGCACAAGTGTTACAGAAGTAAGCAGAGCTCACGTTTAGTTCCAATGCGAAAAACCATTTAATTCAATCGTAAGCTTTTGGCAAGAGCAACAGGACGTCGATGGCAGCGAGTGGGAGAGGCCCACTGAATACGCAAACATGCTTTAATGGCGTTCAGTGTAACGGTAAAATGCCTGTGAATAAGCAAGCCAGGTTTAAAAGTAATAGGAACAGCCACTTTCCTCTTAATAAAGCAGGTGGTTCCTTCTAAATGTAAAATTATCTAAACCGTTATTTTAAAAAGTGTATTATAAAATAAGAGCCAAAGGTCTGTCTTTTTAACGTTATATCAGATGGAATTCAGGCCAAAGGCGAGGAGGCCCGGCACTCACTTGAAGGGGTGCCCTTCGTCCGACTTCTGCACGGCCTGCAGGATGCCCTTGTATATCCTGAAGGTGATGGTGACGGACAGCAGGGCCAGAGCCACATAGGAGCTGACGCTGATGATGCTGCAGACGGACAGGGAGAGCAGCAGGAAGAGGCTGGCTCCAAATACCACGCCCGTCGCCTTCACATCACGCCAGTACAGGAGGTCCACCACTGCGGGGGGGGGGTAAAACACAAACTGTAATAAACCTCCATCACACACCAAGCCATAACCACCCAGCATAAATATGCAAACCACCTCCAATCACACAGGGACATTTACATCTGATTGCTTAGCTACTACTTTTGATTATTACAGATTCAGTGTCAAATTAAGATACAACCACAGAACTTCCAGGAGAACCTGAACCAGCGCCCTTCTTTTGCTCAGGTCGCTTCAGTGACATACTGAAGGCCATATTGGGAGCCCGAACAGAACAAGAAGGGAAGGGAAGGGAAGGGAAGGGAAGGACCCGCCCTCAGCTACCAGAATAGCAGCACGGCCGGCTGTGGGGCAACCCGTGACCCTGCGGCTCACCCTGACCAAGGAGCCGGTGTGCGGCTGCTATGCCGGACCTGGGCAGGCTGAAGCCCGAACTCCCTCGGCCGGTTACACATTAACACGTCCCCACTGCGATGTGACCTTAAGTCCGCGTTTCAGGCCAGAGACACGTCCGCTAAACCGCGTGCCCTGCCTACGCCGAACGGAGCCGATCTCCGCCCCGCTTTCCGGCTTCCGAAGAGGGTTACCGTCGCCATTTAAGCTCCCGGCGCACTGCTCGCCCTTTAAAACGACATTATCCACCGAGAGGATTATGCCGCCGGGCCCAGAGCAAACGCGCCCCGCAGCGCGCGCACGCCGCCCCCTCCCTGACGCGCCGCCAATATTACCGTAAAAACGCTAAAAGCGGCGCCCGTGCGCTTCGGCGCCAGGCAGGCCGGCCTATAAATAAGCGGGCAGTAGCGGATCTCGCGCGCTCACGCGCCCGTCCTTATCGAACCTCTCGTATATAAAAAACGCGCCTCGCATTTGCGACTGACTCGCCCCGCCGGACTGGGTCCGGCCGCAGCGCCTCGGATGGCGCCGCCGTCCCGCTACCGCCGTCACTCTAATCCGCGTTTAAACGGCGTCAAACCGCGCAGCCGCGGCCGGGGGGCAGAGGAGCGGCGAGGCGAGGCGAGGCGGCGCACCGACCCCGCTTGGCGTCCATCTTGCGCTCCGGGCGCCGTGACTCCGCCGAGCGCCTTTTCACTTCCTGCTGGGTCAGCCGGCCGCGCCGCTGATTTGCCCCCGCGCCTCTGAGCGACTCCCCCCGCGCCCGCGCGCCAGTCCCCTCCCCACCCCCGGCTGGGGCCGCTTTTAAGCCGCTGGAAATGCCTGCGCTTTAAAAGGCATCGGCACGGCGCCCCGGCCAAGTACCCCGCTCCTTCCATTAAATACAGAAAACGCATACATTCGTGCCGCATCTGACACCAAATGCCAATTTATTATACTAATAATATTAGTATATTTCTTATTGTATATAATAAGAATTACTACTAATTCCCTGCAGGGATAAAAACGCAGTTTAAAGAGCCTCTATAGAGACTATATAATGTAGGTAACAACGCAGCACCTACGACCAGCCTTTAGACAATTAACCTTAAAATCAATAACACCCATGTCAGGATAATCTGCAGCAGGGTGGCAAATGCAGATCGCTGAAATGAAATAATACACTAACTCGATCTCTGTAATATGTTAACAAGAGCAGCAATGTCTGATATGAACACAGTACCTGAGCATTAACCGGAGCCCAGTGCTAAAGAACATTTAGGTATCGCATTTAGGTGTCAGATTGTCAGTCCCAGCAAGCTCTTTGCACTGAGAAGCTTTGGTCACCGAAACATCGCACAGATCCAACACCTTCCCGCATCCTCCTCCATCAATCAATGTGGAAACTGCACCAAGCTGCAATGTCCAATTCAAATGTAATGCTTCTGGTACACGTTAGCAGTCAGCAAAATGACAAACTTTGGTGGAGAAAATGATCAGTTTCTGCTTGAACTTAACCCCCCCTCCCCCACACACACACACACTACTGAATATCCTTCATAACTGGGTGGGTCCAAACCCAAAGCCCTCTAAGAATACAGCAGCGACTGCAAAAGCATATCTTGTGACACTCAGATGACGGCGGAACCCATGCTGCAGGACCTCACTCCTGTACCGTCACTGAAGACGACCACAGACATCTCCGCTGTAACCAGACGGGCTCATTGACGATCATGACTAAGCACCCCGAGACTTCATTACTCAACCATGATATCGGTTTGACCTTCGTATCAAAGACGTGCCAGAAAGAAGCATAGCTCGCCAAGCTATGTCCTGGCTCGTGCATTTTCCATCTTAAAGGTACAGCAACACCCCCAATCCCTCCCCACCCCCCAACCACCACCACCCGAATCTGCAGCTATACCAGTTCTGATCTCTAGTGAAGGGCGCTGATAGATTAAACATGGAGAGGCATAGGCAAACAGGATGCGTGCCCATCAGCATGTTTAAATGGATTTAAATATAGAGGCAGGGCCTGCAAAACCATTAAGGCGCGGTTCCCAATCTGGCACCTCAGACACATTAGCCCCGGCTGCCATGTTATCATAATGAACCGCATTCAAACGCATACAAATACTCTATTTCCTATGGAATGCTGCTGAGCAATGGAAAGCCAGCTGTCTAAGCGTGAGATCCGATCATGCACAAGCCCAGAGGTCCGCTGTGAACCCTCATTCCTGATGTGGTGTTGAATATTCTACTGATAAACAAGCCCGGTACATAACCCGGGCCGACCGAGATGAGCCGGGGTGGGGCGTAAATCTCTGGTCATGTGACGCGACATTCGATTCGAACATTCAACTGGAAATGTGCCACCCACACGTTTAAACTCTGCACATGCACGGTGACGTGGGTGCGGGAGGCGCAGTCTGTCCAAAGGTTCGAGCAGAAGTGCTGGCAAAACACCCTCTCTGCGTTTCGAAAGGCTTGAGCAGCTGCAATAAAAGACAGTGTGCTGCATAAGCACCATCGGGGGCCCTGAGCAGAACCACCAGCGGCTGAAAGCGAGCAGAGAGTCACGTCGCTACTTTTCATTTTCACGCTACCAAACACGGCAAATAAAATGCGGCTCTTTCCAATTAATAAAGCCACAAATCCAACTGGCCACAGCCACACTGTGGACAATGAACCCCCCCCCCCCCCCCCAGAAATGTGATACCGTGCGCCTTCCAGGGTCTCGCGGTCTGGTTGTCCATGTTTTCCCACGGTGGAGCGTCTCAAACCCTGAGCGGGGGGGATTCAGCTGGGCATTCCAGAAGCTCTGCCTCGGAAGCGTCGAGCGGGACCAGGGTGGTTGGTGAGAGCGGCGGCTGCGCTGTGCAGCGAAAGCAAGGGCTCCCCCCCCAACTGAGGAGACCGCAGCTCCCTAGGGCTGGAGGCAGCCGTGCTGCAGGATCGAGGTCACCTGACTGTCCGACGGCTGCATGAGCCAGTAACCGACTGACGCAGTGACTTTAGACTTCTCCGCCTAGACCGTCCCCCCCCCTCCCTCTCTCCCCCTCTCTCTCTCTCTCACACACACACACACACACTTACACCCCCCCACCTCATTGCCATTACACACACACACAAAACCTTTGGAAAAACTAGTCAAATCTCATACAATCATTGTAGCTGTTTTACTGCTGAACTGGCACCCAAAACTATTAATCTGTGCACAGTCAGACCTTGAAGCTGACAGGGCATCACTGTGCATCTACAGCATACATTCCTGTGCAAATGGGCTCTGCATCTCATCCTACAAGCTCATTCTGTACGACCAAGCACAGCACTGAACTACACTAGCATTTCCGAACCTGTCCTATGGATTGTTTGCAGACATTAGCATCACTTTGCTACAGCAAAATACTGAGAAAAAGGGGGGGGGGCTTAAAAGACGAGATCAACTAGCAAAATAACCAACAGCAAGTTAGCAAAAAACAGTCAATGACTAATAGAATGCCACACAAACGAATGACTACGTAATTTCAGCTTGGGCCCATTCTAACGGCTTTTCCCAAATTAACTTTACACACACGGGACACTAGGGGGCGCCACATCCACAGTAAACCGTGCAAAACCGTATTGTATCCTATACATATTACATGGGAAGGATATTACACAATTTACAACAAAATTGATATGGAAAATAACAGACTTAAAATTCTGCAAACACATCTTATAATTTCCTCTAACCAGCATTATTATGGCTCTGTTGTGATTTTAATCGACGCACCGACGCGTGCTAATGGGTGAAATCCGCTCAAGTCCCGGTTATTTTATTCGACGCATTGTCTTGTCTATTTTAAAAACCTTTTTGATTTCTAAAACGTTTCGATACATTATAACAAAATGTTTTCCATCAACATTACTACGTAATTGCGTGGTAGTTCGAAATGATGACAAAAGAAAAAGGTGGTTTGTACACTTTGCGGCGTTCGGCCGGCGCACCGCCGCGGCGACAGCGCAATGCGGGAGCGCGCGAAGGGGACGCGCACACGCGCCGCTCTGCACGATGGCGCGCCAATCGGCAATAACCAGCGCAGGCGTTGGCTATTCATGTCCATTAAATCACCTTGAGTATGCAGAGCTTTTTTAATATCTTCTGTCCCCATAGGTGCTAAATACACTCAAAGGCCGCTGAATGAGTGTTTGACAAAATATTTAGGCTGGAATCTGGGCTTATTCTGCACTGATTGACAGTGCCGGGGTGTGGGTGTGTGTTTGTGCGCACTGGGCTTGTTGGGACCAGTGTTATTATCGCAAACTAAACCTGAAACAAAAGCAGACAAGTAGAAAATGCGTCTGACTTTAATCTGCAAAAAGTACCGCCACCTGCCAGCAGTGTTTACCGTGTTTAAAAGGTCTCTTTGAAAAGATGCCGTGATTGCAAAGCTGCCCCTTTATAGACTGCGTGTTGATTCCATTTTATACCGAAACAGTCGACTGAGGCATGCTCTGCTATTAGAATTTAATGAGCATAAGGATACGCCTCATTTATACAGATTACTTGTGGGCATCAGGATAGGCCTCTCAGTAATATTTTAGGCATGTGTCCAGCTTGTTCAGAAAAACCTTCACTTTATTCAGTAAAGTCAGTTATTTAGTTACAAAGATCAATGACACAAAACAGTTGCATAATGCTAGGAAAGTTTAACTGGATTTGATTACACTCAGTACTCATTCTGAGTGATACATGTGCAGTCGACTCACCCGGCAAGCCGTGAACTCCGCACCTACATTTTCACGGTCACTGAATCCTTCTATGCAGAGCAAGTCAAGCGGCTTCACAAATGCTGACATATTTACCGCCCAGACAACACTTATCATTAGCATATTAATATAAATATTATTTACACTATTACTCATTACCTTTCCTCCCTGCACAAGTAAAACCAGCACCTCACAAATCCTCTGGGAATATCCAGATTCTACATTAATGAGGATTTCCATATTTCCAAAGGAAAATAAGCATCTTCATACTTACATCTAAGAATAAACACTAAGTGAAATGAATTTTCTTATGGGGGATGAACACAAGTGAGCATTTTACATACAAGGTTTATGGAAAAACCTAATGCACATGCACACGCGCACACATGCACACACGCACACCTGCACACACGCTTTGAGTAGTTAATGGGTTAGCATGCAGAAATGGGAGAGGAAAAAAAAAGTGTGACATGGGGTGAAAGGGCATTAAATAAATAAAAAGACTGAAATGTGTGTGGGGGAGGGGACCCCATATGGGAGATGAGTATGGGAGAACAGTAGTCTACATCCATGCTGATATTACCTGCTTCTGTGCCTAGATGTGGCAAGCTAGCCGCTGTAGGTGCTTCAATGTGGGCTGTGATACTGGCTGTCCGGTCCTCAGTCTTCTCTGGCTCTTCTGATGTAGAGTAGACAAGAGGGACTTTCGAAGGCACAGCCGCCTCTTGGGGTTGGTACACAAATTCGGGAGGCTCGAGTGGTTTCTCCAGATCTGCCTTGAGCTTTTGGGGTGAAGCCCTAGAGATGGGCTGTGTTAGGAGCATGTAGGAACTTTGCTGGGACAACACTGCTGACTCGATATCAGTGGTTAGATCTCCCTGTCCAAATCCTGGTGAAGCATCATCATCTGTACCCATCTCTGGTGCTTTTGCAAACTTTGCACTATCCAATGTTTCCAAGAAATCATCCATTACACCCTTTGGAGGCCTCTCTATGAATTCAAACTCCTCAGATGAGACTTCATGCTCTGATGTCTCATGTTCCTCCATATACACTCCCTTAATCACAGTAGCCATTGAGATTTTGGACTCTTCTGAAGGCTTGCTCTCAGTTTCAATCTGAAAACTTGCAGGGTTCTTTGCCATTGCTTCCAGCACTGGAGACAATGAGTCAGTCATTGGACTCTCAGAATCAGATTCTTCTGCTGTTGCTAGAGGTTGGGCGGGTGGCCTTATTGGCAGGTTCATAGAAGACAGAGAGGTCCGAGACTCTGTGTCAAATTTGACCAAATCATTATCTGAAAGATTCCAGTCTTTTTGCTCCATTTCCACTGCAGGTGAATCTTTGCCCTTGGTGGTTTCCACCTCCTTCACCAGGTCAAAAGCACCAAAGCTGTTCTCGGTACATGGTTCAGCATTAAGCATTTCTTTGGCGGCTGCGCGAGCCTCGGTTTCTTCAGCCATTTCCTTCAAAAGTGAGATCTTAGTGTCAAAGGCAAAGGGGTTAGTGGCAGAGTAAGTCATAGGATTAGTGTCCATCTGTACTTCCTCTGTTGGACTCTGGTCATTATCAGAACTTCCATCTGACGACCCAGAATCTATTTTATCTGGGTTCAGAGGAGAGGACTTCAGGATATCTGGCAGAGATGGGGGTGCTGAAGGTTCCTTAGACTCTTCAGTTATAACTGAGTGAACTGGAACATCAGGCAAATCTTTCACAGGGTCAGAAGCCATCTGGACTAGATCAATACTTGCGTCTTCTTTTTTCAGAGCAGCATCTTGAGATTCACCTTCATGTGCATGCGGTACCAAGTCTGGTGTGGGACTTTCAGATACATTTACACCCTTTATATCAGAAGTAGTCTCGCCAAACCGAGGAAATCCACTGCTAAAGTCCCCTATAGGCGAGAACCCCTGGAACGGATTCTTTGCAGCAGCGGAGGCTTTAACCTCACCCAGAAAATCATCATCTACTTCCAGTTTGCTTGCAAGAAGATCACTTTCACACCAAGATGTTTTTGGTGAAAAAATGTCTTTAGTCGGTTCATCAACATCCTTCAAGATAGCACAGGAGGCAAAGAAGGGAGCATCCACGTTTGCGGTTGGGTTAGAGGGTGCATATGAAAGGAAAGACTCAGTAGCGACTTTTGGGTTAACGGGTGACTGAGTTGGGGTTGATCCAGTAGATTCTCCAGATTCCGAATCTTTACCAAACCCTTCCTTACCACTATCGGTTTTTCCATCATCATGAGAGCCAACTGAGCTACCAAATTTCTCATCAGGAGAGGATGCAACTCCACTATCTTCACATCGTGCAGACTTTCCAGGATCCACTTTAGACCCAAGATCAACCTCTGAGGTCATAAGCGAGCTTAAGAACCGATCAGTTTCTCCAGGAGAGAAGGTGGCCGCCTTCACACTCTCTTTGTCCGTCGCACCAGAGAGGCTGTGATCACTAGCCAGGCCTACTTTTGACACTGTAAAAGATTCAAACATTTTCACCTCTTCACTCAAAGGCACATCCTGGCTCGACTGTTGAGAGAACTCTATAGATGATGTGATGCTGGAGCCAAACGGCACTGATGCCACAGGGGCTTGATTGGGGCTTTCAGAGAGAGACAGCTCCTCCAAAGAGTCAGGAGAATGAAGAGGAGAGAGAAAGGGAGGAAGTGCAAAAGATCCAAGCTGAGAAGAATCGCCCTCCTGCCCCAGTGGCTGAGCTCTGCCCTCTGTGCACATAGACAGAAAGGGAAATGCCACACAAGTCACATATCATGCCAAAGGTCAAGTAGGTGTCACCCACACGGAAAGCCCCATCAGTGACTGCAGCACGATTTAGGACAGTGTTTCACAATCCAGTCCTCCACGACCTGCAGACAGTATGTGTTTTGGCTCCCGGATGGGAGCTGGGAGGGAGCAAAAATATGGACCGCCTGTGGGTCTCCGTGGACTGGGCTGGGAAGCACTGATTTAGAGGAATTCCAAAATGCCACATTAGTCAATATTTCATACTTAAAACAGCCCTGGTGCAGGTGCCCAAGAAGCACAGAAAAGCCCTGAATCGATAAGTTAAGCAAATCAACAAGGGCAACCACCCATGGGAACAGAGAGGCAAAACTTTCATGCAAATCAGGAAGCATAGCCCCATTAGAACGGCCTACAAGTAACGCCACAAAGTACACAGGAGGATGCAGTGCATAGTACCGCACGAAAGAGAACACCCTGCATGCAGACGGTATATACATACACACACACACACACTAAAAAGGACAACTGCGTGCAATTTAAGTGCCCAGAAGACAGAAAAGGCCCACCCCTCAAGAGGCAGCATGTCAGAGGGAAAGAGGAAAGGACTGAAACGACACAAGGGCAGGTTAGTAAGGGGAAGCAGAGAACTTGCCTGCAGAAGAATGCATCAGAGTTTGAGATGGAGCAGAAGGAGGAAAGGTGGGCTCATCTGGAAGGCAAAAATATAAAAAAAAAATCAGCTTTGAAGGGTTTCACATGGTCAGCTGATCAGGAGAACAGAGGGAGGGACTCGTGTGCCAGCAAGCTTTTGGGAGTGTACCAAAGCAAGCAGCTTGTGGGGCATTGCAGGGAGGACAGAGGAAGGAGGAGGAAAACGGCACAGCAACAGTGAACATTTCTAAGAAAGTGGCAAAGGGCGAGTGGAAAACACCCAATGAGCACTGACAAGCCAAACGCACAGCAGACGACTGGACAACCGCAGCCTAAGTAAACACAGCTTTTTAGGTACTTCTGTAATGGAGCAAGCAAACTGGAATCATCCTCTAGACAGGGAGGCTGGTATAAAGCTAATACAGCCACATTAATGACTGACACACCAGAACGATTTTTTTAATTCTCACTGATCATTGATAGTGTTCAAAATAGGAAGCTCTTTAGCATGTGAAATACACACAAAATTAAAGACTATAGATGAATCGTCATGTAATTATGAACATTAATAGGTCTCGTATAGACAATTTTGACAGCCAACAAAGCTGTCATTATACAATTACAATTTTGGGGAAAAAAAGAACAAAAATGTGTGCTGGGCAGCTAGCAAAAACATATTACTCAGCATTAAAGTACAGCTCATAACGGACGGAACTGAAACTTATACAAACATTCAAATAGAATAACTAGAAAAAGAACTGTCAGGTATGACCTAGCATTAAAGACGTTCAAGGCTTAGATATGACAAATACAGCACCTTGTAAACAATGACCTTGTGAGAAAATACCCCACATTCCAGAGTCCAAACACCCATCATGACTAAATGAAAGATGGAAGAAGCATGACCTTCCCCACCAAATATGCGCCAAGTCAACGGAACGGTCAACAAGCCAAAACAAAAATGTGTCATATTTCACAGTTATACCTTTGTACCTTTACTAATTTTACTGTACTGTGCAAAATCATGCTGGAGTTAAAAAAAATTACAGGTCCTTGTATTTTAGTATTGCGATCGTAGAAGCCTCCCATCCATTTTTCCCAGTCAAAACAATGCAAGTGACAAAAACTACCAAATACTTGCTCCATTTCATATGCCAGGTAATAGAAAAATTATCACTTGAAAATACATAACAGCAAAGAGGTAAAGCATAAAATTTGATTTTTGATTAATCATTACTTTAATATAGATTTAATGGCCATAAAGCTAAGATGACAATTTCAGAATGTTTTTCCCCCATTAAGTAAAACATAAAATATTTATTTTTAAATAAGGGAAATATTGCTGACAATGAACATCATTCTACCAGTTCAGTCATTCATCTCAAAAATCACCCATCTATCCTTAAATATTTGATAAATTTCCCAGAATAAGCCAAGATTTCAGATGTTGATTTGCTGCCTAAATAAGATCAAATTAATAATAATCAAATCAAGCCCCACAATCATGGAAGATTATGGAATGATTTTTAAATAAAATTCCTTATAGAACTGGTTACCTCTTTTGTTAATGTTCCACCGTTTCAGTAATAAACCTGAGAATAATAAAGGGTCAGTTAGTTACTCTGAATGCAGAATGGTCAGAACCATACAGCTGCATATTGACAACTAAGCAAGTTAATATGAAAGGTAGAATTTAATAGCCAAGGTATAAGGACCTTTAAGACACTGGAATGCTCTTCAAACCCTCATGTTCTCTGGTTTCCATTTATCATTTTATTCCTTCCATCCAAAATATGGGTTGACCACGCATAAGATGCCATCAGAGAAGGCAAAAAAAATTATTTGCTCTTTCAAATTTAGGGCCGCTACTCGCAGATTCATAATCACGCATTAATAGGCCAAAATGAACACAGACATAAGCAGCTCCTCACTGTAATTAGTCTCCCCATGCTGGGAGGTTTATTAATATTTTAAGCACAGTTGTCGCCTCAGAAAGACGGCAGCGCTGGGGGCTTTTTCTCTGTGATGAATACAGGTCAATCAAGGTAAAATAAAAAACCCTAACAATGGAACATGGAAGGTGCCAAACTGCATTTATATGGGGAAGTGAGGCACTCATCATCGCTAGTGGTCAGTTAAGGACTCCTTTAGCAACAGCATAATCAGAGTCAATGCCCTAACAAGCCACCCTCAGATCTGCATAGTATTAAGGAGAGCAAATGTGCATTCTGCAGAAAATGAACGCTGCAGTCATATCGATCGCAAAACTTAAAAACCATCCCCGGTCAGTGGGGGGGGGGGTAATCGGTAATCGTGGCCCAGGGGAGCGTAAGCATTTCCTAATCTGACCTGACATGACGGCTTTTCAAACATACTGAATGACAAAGAGGCCTACTCACTCCACAGGCCTGGCAGCTATTCACTTCAGGGGGAAAAAACCGTCATAAAGAGCTGAGAGGAGCCGCTTTAGATGTGTGACAAAGGAAGAGAGCGCTGCTGCACTTCCACCTGTGCTGAAACTGCACTTCAGACCCTGGAGGAAGCCACAAATATTACACATTCAGTTTAAATATTAAGAGGCCACGGGGGGAAATTTATCTTCTTATGCCTGCATGCTGTTGGCCAAAATGAGTCCCATTGTCGTAGACCCATTGAGGTCTTACCCTACAGAAAGTCAGCAATGGGTACGCAGGAGATATGCTGCCCGAAATTGCATCTGTGGATAAGCCAGCTATCTAGATATGGACACTGACAGGACTTCAGCTGTTGTGGCAACACTGACTCATGGTCACGATGGCCTGAATGGTCGAGGAAAAGATAATGGGCGGGGGGGGGGGGGGTGATGCAGTTAGCAATGCTAATGTGGTACTAGGAAACAGAGTAAACACCCACACCCAACTGCAGACACGCGTCGGTGCTGAGGACAGCCAGCAACGCCACGCCAATCCGACCAGCAGGACAGAGCCTTTGAACACAGCCGGGAAATGCATGCCTCTGAAACCCAAATGCCGGTATTATGGGAAGGACTCAGAGAGGCTCGCCTGGCAGGAGCAGCCCAGGCACAGCAGCCCGCACTCAGGGAGGCATCGCAGGAAGAACCGCCTTTGTTCTGGGAGACAAGGCTACTCCCAAGTGCGGGGACGAGCCACCATTTGCAGATAGGGGAGTGCCTGGCAGGGAGGCTACTGGCCACCTCCCGTGGGAGCAAAGCGCCTCCTCACATGCAGACCTCCCCAATCCTACGGTCACTGTATATGAGCACCGGGGGCCAGGAGTCGCTTTGCTCCCTTTGAGACGCAGATAAATATTTGATAGTGCAGCCTGGTATTGTCTGACAGCGCGGCTGCGCAGGACGGCAGGACGCGGCCCGCAGGCGCTGGTCCCCCGGCTGCGGCTCATGCGGCCCCCGCCCCCTGCCCCGCACACCCCCATTACATACATTTGTGTCTAAGGTTCCATAGAGAGAGTGGGGAGGTGCCGGGGGGGCAGAGCCGCCGCTCCCCGTTCCCGCACCGTCATCCCGCACCAACCCCATTAAGCCCAAACGACGCTGCATTTGCGCCGCATCGCGGCCAGACAAAGGAGCTCCCTCCCGGGGGGGACCGGCGCCTGGGCGGGCCGTACGGGGCTCGGCGTGTCGGTAGGTGGGAGGCCGCGCCCGCCGCCCCCCCGCCCCGGGCCGCCGTGACTGGGCATTCCCCCCCCCA
>JAODKN010000063.1:3176050-3206089 GCA_026774425.1 Petrocephalus zakoni
CCCCGGCGCCTCACTCAGCCTTGGCGCCACAGGCACAGGCACAGCCCCGGCGCCTCACTCAGCCTTGGCGCCACAGGACAGGCACAGACCCGGCACCACAGGCACAGGCACAGCCCCGGCGCCTCACTCAGCCTTGGCGCCACAGGCACAGGCACAGCCCCGGCGCCTCACTCAGCCTTGGCGCCACAGGCACAGGCACAGCCCTGGCGCCTTACTCAGCCTTGGCGCCACAGGACAGGCACAGACCCGGCACCACAGGACCAGCACAGCCCCGGCGCCCGCGAGTAGCCGAGACCCCCGGGCTGCTTTGTTGTCCTCATTCGACCTATGAACAAGACGTCAGCTACAGATGTGGCTCAGCAGAGACCTCGCAATGTGATGGGGCAATAAGCTGGGTGGTGCTGGAGTGGGGGGGGGACACATTCCAGAACAAGAAGACAGTCTGGAAAAGCGAACGAAAAAATACCAAATTCCCACAGGGCATTGGGAAGTCGAAACACAGGGGGGGCTTACTGAATGCCCCAGAGAAGGGCATCAGGACAGCCCAGCTTACAGCAGACAGCCGGATGTCTCTGGCTAGTGCTTAGCGAACCCGCAGCAAACTGACAGGGGAGGGCGCTCTTGGGTAACAGCGTGTTGGTGGATTAATCCCTGTCTAATTAGGACAATTTCTGCCTGACAACATAACACACTTTAGATATGCAAATCGTGCCCATGTATCACTTGCTCTGCATTCAAAGGCCTAAAAAAACATGATTCATGTAAAACCCTCTTTGAAGTGTTCTGTTTTTATCCACAAACCCGAAGGCCTATTGCAAGTCCCTATAGCGATGCCTGTCGGAGATTATTGCTCAAATTGCACGCAAATGCGAGCCTTTTTCCTGCAAGAAACTGGTGATCAGCTGCTACCCAGTGGCTGCACTTGGCGGCAGCGAGGAGGCGTCCGAGTGTCCTGCAGAGAAACGGGGACAGTGCTGCCTCTGCCAGAGGAATTATAAAACGGGGAGGGGAGGGGTGGGGGACGCAGCACTGCAGCAAGCAACGGAGGCGCAAGAGAGCCTGCTGCATTCCTGCACGGAGGCCAGATGCAAGGCGCGCATGCGGCTTCACGGTCCCGGAATACAGAAGCGGCTTCATCAGTGGGGAGGCAGTGGCACCGGAACATCAGGCACTGGGTGGAAGGAAACTGGAAATGTCTAAATAAGAAGGTGCCCATCAGCCCCCGCCCCCCCCACACCAGACCCAGAGGCTGCTAGATGGTCCACAGGACAAGGACAAATGGAACCATTAATGTTAACCAGCTCAGACAGGAACCTCGCCGGAGGCACAAAGAACCACCGCACATGCAGTAGGCTCGGGAACCGTCAGACAGGAATCTCGCCAGGGGCACAAAGAACCACCGCACATGCAGCAGGCTCGGGGGCCGTCAGACAGGAACCTCGCCAGGGGCACAAAGAACCACCGCACATGCAGCAGGCTCGGGGGCCGTGAGACAGGAACCTCGCCGGAGGCACAAAGAACCACCGCACATGCAGTAGGCTCGGGAGCCGTGAGACAGGAACCTCGCCAGGGGCACAAAGAACCACCGCACATGCAGCAGGCTCGGGGGCCGTCAGACAGGAACCTCGCCAGGGGCACAAAGAACCACCGCACATGCAGCAGGCTCAGGAGCCATTATGTGCTGCAGGACTTCATAATAAATTACATGCATTCATCCGGTTCTTCAGATGACACTTTTATTTGGGAGGGATCTGGCCAGCTGGTTAACATTGTCTGAACTTTAGTGTATGGAGGAGGTGTGGATTGGCAGCCATGATGCTAACTTTGCTAATATGATTATGCCAATAACTGCAAAAATATCTGTTATTATAGATAAAAGAGATAGTAGGTTCTAAACAAAGTAAATATAGACTTAGACACACATATCTGACACACTTTCCTGTAGTTCTATGTTTTCTGCAAAATAATTATGGCCCAAATGTCTAGTGTAATTGAGAGATGGTCAAATAGAACAGGGCCAGGTAGGAATCTGTCTGCAAAGCCATATATTCAAATGTGAACAGGCAAATTGGCCCGCAATAATCCAGTCCGGGGTTATTAACGGACGATAGAGGACCATGTAGCTGGTCTCACGGCTACGGCTACAGCTACTATCAGGTAGTTAGTAGGCAAATCAGCCCGACCACCTGACGAGGAACCCGATCCCCCACACTGGCCCAGACAAACGCATGAGGGGTCACACTCATCCAGGATGGCCAGACACAAACAGAATGAAGGTAATTAGCATTTTTGCTAAACAAGGAAACACGACAGGGCAGAACACAGGAATACCTTTGGAACAGCCCTGCCCAGCTCACCAAGATGCATCATCACCCCGTGTGTGCTGGGCTTCAGATAACAAACAGATTCCATGGTGTCCCTAAACATTATGTCCAAATTTAAAACATAACACAAGCATATCAGAGTTTTTACTGAATCTTCTAGAATGAACCTCAGGGCCCTTAAGGCAGATATTCAGACAATCTTAGTCTGAGAATAGGCGCTGCTGTGGCTCTCCTCCCTCCTGGCGCATTCTAGGCGTCTATAACCTCCATTTCTTAATGCCCACCCCCAGCATATAAAAATACCCCTCGAGTCAGAGCTCCCACGTGTGAAACGAAGAGTCTCGCCGCGCACCGACAGGTTCCGCAGAGCGATTCGGCCCCAAAGCACAAACAGGAGCCCACAGAAAACCCAGGCCGCTCGCCTCCACATCCCGCCTAGCAAAATATGTGACCAATCCTCCTCGATCCTCAGCCGTGTGGCAGGATGTAGCCGACACGTGTCGCAGGAGCTTCGATAGTGATCAGCCCCGCCCGGGTGCATTGTTGTCGTACCAGAGAGGGCTGCAAGTCCCTGCCAAGCCCCCCCCATGTTGATATATCCTTGCAGCTGCGTACTGGCGTCAAAGGGACCTACACCCCCGTCCCAGGTCTGCCCCACACTGCCCCCCCCTTATCGCAGGGAGGGACTGAGAGTGAACAGGACCGATGAAAACCTGCAGATGCTGATGGAACATGCTTCCCTGTGTCACCTTCCCCCTCTGCCTCCCTGTTCCTTTTGTTGGCACAGTTTATACATCTCATTGGACCACCCCCTGCCTCCATGGCTACCGTCTGCGCACACACACACACACACACACACACATACACGCGCAGCGCTGTCTTGAAGCCACCTGTCTTTTCTAATAAAGAAGCTCTAGAATGTGGTGCGGGGGCCATTAAATCAGATAAACCTGAAAAAGCCACACACACCATCCTTTATTCAGCTGTAAAATGACTCTTACATATCTGTAGCATGATTCCAGCGGCATTTAAGCCTGCATGACACATCTCCTAATAAAGCAATCAGAGTGTGAGGGAACACAGGGAGGGGTCCTGAAGGAGGGCAGCTAGAGATTCCAAATATGGCTGGACTTGGATCAGCTTTTTAGTGCAAACGTGCTGCAATTGAGCTTGAAGTCTATCTAGTTGGCCCTGGGGCAAGATCTGCTGCTGCAGGTCAGAGGTCAGCGCTGCGTGGGCACACAGGCGTGCCGGTACTGCCAGCGCTCGGACGTGCCAGGCCCGAAATGCCTAGGTCAGGGGCTACTTCCCACTGCTGTCCATCATGACCCACAAGGGCTGAGAAATGTAGCATCATATGATCACTGTCCATTGTCCAAGCTATATGGATTTCTACAAATCAACAGAGGCATGTCAACAGACACAGTTAATAAGAATAGCTTTGGCTCTAGCGCTGTGTGGACGTAATGTCTGTGAACATGTACAGCAGCTCACCAAAACCTGGGCGTTACCCAGATCAGATGTCTAAGGGTTTCTCCATCTCCTGTTTGACGTGGGCGTTAGTGAATCCACAATTTCATCAAAGTATGAATTACTCTGACTTGTCACTACATAGAGAATGCTTTCATGCCCTACAGCCAATGGTGTTGCCTGTTAAAACTCACTTACTCTAGCTGGGTTCTAGCAAAGAAACAGTTTGTTTTGCACACCTGAGATATCCAGCTAAAGCTATTTTCATCTGAACTTCACTCTATCTGAAAGGCAAATGAAGTATCAAGGCATCAAAGTAAGGGTGGAATTACTGCATGCCCTCAATCATTGGTTTGATCTAATGGGAATCAATACAATAGCCCATTTTAAAAGCATGATGTCATCAAGGGTGAAATCAGGTGCAAAGGAATTTCATTTCTATTGGTGGGTGACCATTGTGGGTGTGGGTCAACAGTGACATCATAAGCATGCTTCTGGTTCAAGTTCAGGAAGGACAATTGCTATCTCATTCCAGTGATCCAGCTATATAACTGGATAAGGTCTGAAAATGATCAATGTGCAACATGACCTAAATTCCTACAGAAAGCTGTGTTGGTTTGTGCTGCTGGAGGGGGAGGGGTCAGCATTATGCACTTGATACTGACACTGTGTTTGTCTACACAAGGCACAGCGATGACTCTGAATTCTGACATTAGCATAAGTTGCCCTGACCGCCCGCCCCCCCCCCATCCGTCAGGACCACAATGAAGCCTCTGTCTGCGGGGAAGACCCGTCCCCGGCCTCCCGCTTGGGTTGGAGTAACAGCACTCAGCACAAAAACAGGGTTCGCTGTCCTTTCACTGCCAGTGCCGGACACCGCCGACGTTCATGGCGGGGGGGGGGGCTGGGACAGCGAGGGCCGTGCCGGGAATAAGAATGCGGCCTTCAGTGCGTTTACACAGGCGCAGAGGACACAGGGCTTAAACAGCATGCTTCTGTTTCTATATGTTCTTAAAAAAAACATTTAAATTGGAAAAGATAGCTAGCAGGGAGGGCCTGTCCAGGACTCTTTCACCCAAAGCGAGGATTTTAATTAGGATGTGCCCCCAGGACTTGCATCTATTACCTTTGCATTAGTAGAGTGACGCTTTCCCAGCAAGAGAACAGCCCTGTAAGCATGACACTGCTCAGGCCACGGCTACTGATGACAGACAGCCACTCCCCTCTCCACACGAAGCTAACCCCCTTTATTTTAGGAGATTTCTTACCAGTCCACCTCCTTCCTCCTACCAGCTGCAGCTACTGTGTATCTATGAGTGAGGACCAATGACAAGCTGAGTGCTGAGAATGAAGAGACTCCATTGGTTTACCCGGTCGTGAGTGGGGTACAGGCCAATGCTTCAGGTTTGTGGATGATAAGCTAGTGAACAGCACTAAGTGTTCCATTCATTCTGCTGGAACTGTGATACCCTGCCCCCATCCAACCAACCCACCCACTCCCCACTGCATTACGTCAGACTCCATACAGAGTTCTAGCCCCATGGCTCCCTCTGGTGGCCCTCCCATTACATGAACACGTGCTCCATCAACTTGGCACCCTCAGGGTCTGGCGACAAGAGCACAGTGCCGTCTTGGGAGGTCAGCACCGCCAGGATCTCCTGGGCCAGCCGGGACCGGTCCTGCTGTCTGCAGCGCTCGGCAATCTCGCCCCACCCCTCGGGGGCGCATCCGACATCAGCCAGGATGGCCCCATCCAGGGCACCTGCAGCAGGACAAGCCGCAGAGCCGGGGGTGAGCGATCTGATTACACAGCACCGGGGGGTTAAAAGCCGCAGTAAAGCTACAAGCCTGGCAGAGAGCTGAGAGAATGACTCAGCCACCCGCATCCACAGGAAGTGACATCACGGCTCTGCTGCAGCCTCCTTCACCCAGATCATTTTTACACTTTAGGGAGTTAGACAAATTTACTGAGCATATCCATCTATTCACCCACCTGATTCCGTGTGACACTGTACGGGAAGCACAGCTTCCCCAATTAAATTGCTAAAAGGAATTGAAACTCAATGGATTAATGTTAAATTAATTTATTTGCAATTAAAAGTGTAATCTATCTTACTAACTGAACTACAGCACTGATCATTTCACAGAAGTAGCTTTAGATAACACACACATTATTTTTCCCTTAGAAGTCAGGGTAAATACAGCCCATAGACGCCCGCTGACGCCATGCTGGAAGTTTGTGATAGATTCTTGTACACTTTATCTAAAAGGAGAATCGATGTGAATATGCTCTGATTCTATGTTTTCGGAGCCCGCCCAGATGCTGTCCTGCCTGTCTGTATGAGAGCTTAGTGCATAGTTTCTGTTTCGGCAGCGTTGATCGGACAGGCAGACTTGCAGTCAGATTTTTACGATCCACCTGGACGCTGGACACAAGACAGAATAAACTACCAATGACAGCGATGCTGACGGCTGACAGGTCCCGCGCTCGGCTGGGGAGCCAGCTCGCATTATTTCCTCACTCTGCTGCATGCATGCAGGGGCACAGAAGCATTTGGTTGAAGGCCAGTTTATCATTTCGTGTGCCACCCTTCCCCACTGGCACTGGCAAATATTCGAAATACAGTCATTTTCATTGAGTTTTGAGTTTGATCGTTTCTTTGAGTTTCAAGTTTGGTGATTTTTAGTACTCTAGATGGGCACTTAGCTTTCTGACTAAGCTGTGGGTGCGGCTTCACGCTGAGCTAAAAGCTCTGAAGCATGAGGGCAGACACTGCAGCTAATGTTCATTTGAAAGAAATCCTTTGATGAAGGAGAGCAGAATATTTATATACAAGAAGCTGACCTACAAAAAAAAACACACCTTTTTTACTCATACGGCCAGCTGCCCAAAGCGTGCTTCCCTCATCTTAAAAATCACCATCTATCCCTTCCCTGCACGTCAGAGCCCTGGGTCTATGCAAGCTGATAGCCGCCAAGCCCCAGGTGTGTGACGAGCCCTCCTAAGCGTTCTCTTCAAAAGGCAGGGGCTGACTAAGGGGGGGGGGGGTTACTTAACTACTTTTGTAGTTTATATTGTTCTCTGCTGCTGGTGCCATTACTGGGACCCAGCAAACTACTGGTAAGACCACATCCCCACACCCCAGAAGACCTGCTTAAACCAACATCTGCATATGAGCTCCATGGGTTTTGTGGTTTAGAGTACTATATTACATACATTTTTTGCGTTTGCTTTTCACCATTACATCTTATATAATATATTCTCCTTCTGGCAGGAGAACCTGACATTGGCGCCCTGTGTGGGCCGTAAAATGGCCTGTTAGAGCTGCCCACCAGTAGCTTTAGCGTATGGACTTCACTCTCGGCCCTGCTGGGTGAGACTGGCTGTGCTGCTCACCTGGAGCACTGCCGCTGATGCTCTCCAGCAGCTGGATGGCGAGCAGCTCCCTGCCACTGGCCAGGAGGGTGTGGGAGACCAACCCCAGGGAAAGTGCAGCTGGCTGGCCGTGGTGCGCTGTGGTCAGGCCCTGGATCAGGGCCAAGCTGGGGCGGCCCTTCAGGAGGTACAAGCAGTCATCTGCACATGGGAAAGGCCTCTTAAAGACGGCAGTCTGCACACAGGCATGTGAAGCAGCACCACTTCAAACAGGAAGAAAACTAAATTACAACTCCAAGGGAAACCATTTGAGAACATTTCCGGTGAGGTGAGCTCACATTATTTTGAATCAGAGTGTACACTTCCAGGTCCACAGTACACATTTAGAGAACAGAAGTGTCAAATATTGATGTAAACATATGATAGCAGCGTCCTGTTGGGCAGGCTTCTTTGCTTAATTAAGCACATGCTGAGAGCTGGAGGAGTGGATCGGGCCAGAAATGTGCTCACGCACCAGTGTGGCTGGCCCACAGAAGGGGCGGTCCGATCACACCTCTACAGGATGACATCATGGGCCCCTTAATCTGCTGGAGTCCCACAGATGGGCCTCAGGGGGCCACCTGTAAGCCTGATGCCCATCGGACGGCTACCTACTGCCAGGAGCAGATGGCGGACCCGGCGGGGGACGAGCGAGATCCCAGGCAGTGATGCTGGGACCAGTGATCGCCCCCTCCTGGTAGGGACGGGCGGGGACCTTTTCTTTGGCTGCTTGCCACAGGGGGCAGCAGGTAGCATGAAGATCAAGGACAAAAGGAAACTGGCTGAAAGCTGTTAGCACTTGTGCATTAAGGCAGCATTTGGCCAGAATGTACATGTCCAATCTGAATACTGTATTGAAAGGTACTTATTAAAAACAACAACGGCACAAAATAATCGCTTAGTGTTACACAGATTAAGGGACCTAAACTGAACATTTTTGAATGTTCTTAAAAAGTTATAGAAACCAGGGCCCCTTTGACAGGTTCCCCCATCATGGTGACTGTTCTCCCGCCCAGCTGACAACCTAAGGTTCTGGGAATAACTAGAACCACAGGATGTTCAGGATCTGGGGGGGCGGAGGCAGCCAGGTGAATGGGCACCAGCACAGTCCTCACCCAATGAGAAGGCTGCGTCCTGCTGGACCCTCAGCGTGTGCGTCCTGCCCCTGCTGCAGAGACAGGCTGCAGCCTTGGCCCGGATTCCGCAGGCACCATACACCAGCTGTGCCAGGGTCAGGCAGGTGTCGGCTACCCGCTGGCCAGCGCACCGGTACGAGCAGATCACATCCCCCAGGGCCTCTGAGCAGGTCAGCCTACGAGTCCACACCACGCGAGAAAGCACTACGTCACCAACACGTCAGGACCACAAACCACACACAGATACACAGTACCACCCGTGAGCTACACAGACACCAACTGAAAACAACGAACACATCCCAAACACCCAAAAACGCCTTTAATTATTTACTGTCCTCATTACGAATTAAATGATCTGTTCACTTTCAAACAGTAGGATCAGCCTCAGGCTACTGTCTGGTCCTCACTTTTTCTGGGTGACCCAGTGTGACACCAGCTCCAAGCAGCTGTGCTCTAAGGCGTACTTCACCATCGCCACCGACAGCTCCGCGCTAGGCAGCCGCGTCCCAGCATGCACTGCGGCCATCGAAGACCGGATGGTGAGGAACAGGGCCGACACTCCCCCTTTGGCTGGGACAGACAAGGCAAATGATTAGTTAGAAACTGCCAACTGTGTGTTTGTAATAAATCCTCTTCATAAATTTTAATTAAAAAAATCTGTTATGCTTGAAATCCTATTTACTAATTAAACAAGTCAAACTAATTTCCTTAGAGAAAACATCCCAGTTAATTACAGTTTACATTAATTATAAAATGGCAAGATGTTTCTGCTCTTTGAAGGCTTCTTAAATGCATGACCACAGAAGTCTGCTATGGCCCCTTTAAAGCACATTCATATGAGAGCTATCGACTGATTGTGATGCACCTCTGAACGTCCCCATGGTCTCCACGTCCCTCCGCGGTCCCTGAGGGGACCTGGCGCCAGGGGATGAGGTGTCTTCATTGTCTCCCCTGAACAGGCCTTCTTTAAATCTATTGAATCTGAGAGGGGCCAGTCACATTGCCACACCGTGGAGGGATATCACAATCTGAGGACCTTCTGACACGTATTATGAAAAACTGACCACACAGGGTGGCCTGCAGAATTACAGAAGACAGCACTGACAAAGATGACAAACTGCTCAACGTACTCCTCCAACAGCCAAGAGTCTTCGTCATCTTCTTTGAAGAGTGTCGACATGATGCTTTCTGTGTCAGAATCCCGACCTGGAAGACAGTAGATTTTGCCCCATTCATCAACAACAGCTCATACCCTCTATAACGTCATGAAGGGTTTAATCAAACAAAGTACATAAAGCAAAGGCAATGACAGCAATCACAACAATGTCAATATGGCTTATATCTCAGCACATAGCACGCTGAAGCTAATCGGAGCAGGTGCTGGTGGAAGCCCAACTGAAGAATATAAACGACAAACTTTTTCACTGCCACAGCAAAATGGCACAACCTTTGGATTCTGAAGTTTTCCGGAGGACTGAGGGCAGGAAGTCCATCAGCTGGGGCTCTCCTCCCGATTCCTCCCAGGAGCGTAGAGAGTCATTAATAGCCTTCAACTGTTTGTTCCTAATCAGAGAAATGAAGTTCAATGGGTTCTATTATCTTGTCCGTCTTTATAAATGACAACACGGCTGTATTGTTTAATGTCCCCCCTGGGCAGTCAGCAGGTTTGCAAGAAATTAAGGTACCATAGCAACCATATAGTGCAATCTCGTGAGTCACCATTAGAGGGCGCATAAGCATCGTTAGAATATGCTTCTCAGAGCCAAGATGGTTTCCGTCACAGTTTCATCAGCATGATGGCCCACTAGAACAGAAAATGTTCTGTGCACTCTGCCCCCTCTCACGTGGGGTACATTCTCCATATTCTCACCGAAGGCTTCGTTTATTGTTCTCCCTGAGCAACTCGTCCATCAGGGTCTCCACACTCATCCCGCCATCCAGCTCAGCCACCGGCCGACCTGCCTTCCTTCCCGCCAGCTCGGCCACCGGCTGACTCGCCTTCCTGCCCGCCGGCTCGGCCACTGGCCGACTCGCCTTCCTGCCCGCCGGCTCGGCCACTGGCCGACTCGCCTTCCTGCTCGCCGGCTCGGCCACCGACCGACTCGCCTTCCTTCCCGCCTGCTTGGCCACCGGCCGACTCGCCTTCCTGCCCGCCAGCTCGGCCACCGGCTGACTCGCCTTCCTGCTCGCCGGCTCGGCCCACTTCTGCTTCAGTCCCAGCAGGGCGCCTCGGCTCATCATCTCCTTCGACGTTAGACCTAAAGAACAAGAGTCCATCTAGAGAGCTGTGGTCTGGAACCCACAGATTGGCAGTCAGACCTACTGCTCGCCTTGGATTTAGTCACAAACACAGGTTTATAGGCCATTAATTCCACAGGCCGGCAGAACTGCAAGAAATAATATTACGAGATATAAGCAGCAATATTTAAAATCAAGCAAGGTATCCTGATTGCCTCAGTGTGTGTTCCTCTCCCACAGAAAGTGCTCATGAAAAGCAAGTTATACATGTAAATAAGCATCATGGCATCACCCTTCATACCTGGATTCTGCACAAAAGCCCTTGTATCCTGACAGCCGGGGATGTCCTGCCCCTCGTGGGCAGGTCTTTTCTCAGTCTGTAGAGTCCTCAACCTGCTTAGTTCAGTCTGCAGCTCAGATGTGTCCTTTCGGATTACGGCAATCCTGAGGCAAAAGGGCAGTGAAGGTTTTCCATATGCCTGCAAGGCTAAAGAATGTGGCCTCCACTTCAAATGAAATATTTGATGTAGTCTGGTTACATGATCATCATATTATTCTCATTAACTGGGATACAATGGCAGCAGACCTCTCCCGGAGCTGGGCAGACCTCCTGTGGTAGTTCATTAGAGAGACTGGCTCAGAGAGGGTGGATTTCAACCTTCCCTGAAGCCACCGGGCCTCATGGTGCCTTTTTTTAACAGCCCTAATGAGATCGTCATATTCCCTCTTGATGGCAGCGAGCAGCGCTTTATATACGGTTGTGTGCTCAATTACCTGCAACAGAAGATATAAAAAAACCTTAACTTCTGTTCAGATATGAAGTGAACCTTATTTGTCTCCATCGTACTTTCAGTGCTCTCTAGATCTAAGGACCTGGATTTCGCTGAAACGCTGAGTTCTTGCTGTCTGCTGATTGGTTAGTCTCCCATAATCATGTATGTGTCACTAATGTTAATGAGAAACAATGGGATGAGTCCTTCAACCAAGGAAACAAACCAGTCAAAGCTCAAGAAGAACTGAACTATTTAGCCCAGCACAGGAGCCCTTTCAGTTTTAAAGCAGTCTGTAAAACCTGAAGCAGCTCAAAGTGTCCGGGATGACATGGATTATCTGGTCACACTATTTAGGTCTAGTGAGTCATGCATCAATTACGGTTTGATTGGTACCATATCAAATGCAGCACTGTAGATAATATAGCGTTGCTCTCCATTTTCGTTACATGGCAAGTGCTTCTTTTCGCTTTCTATGAATCCATACACGGAGTCTAAGAAGTTTTTGTCACTCGTAGATTCAACTGATGTCAGGATTCTCCCTCCCCTGAAAACGTCAAAATGACCGATAACAGCATTTTCAATTGTCAAGAATAATGTACCATAGATCACAGTAAGAAAATAGGCAGCATTACATAGATTTATAAGAAGCAAAATATAGTAATCTGTGCAGTTACCAAATCTAAAAAGAAGTGTATATAAAGTAATATAGTCATTACGTCAGATTAAAAATTATGTAGCTCTTACTTCATCATCTTGATGTTGCATGCAAACTGGCGTGTCTATATGGCAATATAAGTATATGACTATGACATACATCTAAACAAAAATGAACGGAAGTTTGAATCCGTATCCATCGAAGCACCTAAGGAAATCCAGCCGCGAAGTGGTTATGGGTAATGTAGTTTAAACGTAAACGTCAGCCCACTGAAATTATTTTAATGTATTAGATTTCAATCCCATCTAAATAAAACACTTTAATAGCTATACCCGTGACAAAATGAAACATGCTTGCTATTAATAAAACAGCATTTTGTACAGGCATTTCTTAAGCCACCTAGCCCCTGCTCACGCGCTGAGAAAACCCCGTCGCGCGCCGGTGTGGTCCTCTTCTCATGATCCGCCATTAGCAGGAGGCTTGTGGTGAGTTACGGCTCTCGGAATAAATTAGAAAATTGTCTCAATATAGTTGGCTTTTTCAACATATCTTGTGATCGAAATGTTCTTCTAAGCACCGTTTACCGTTATGTGCAGGTGGAATCTGTCCCAAGATGCAGATTTTCGTGAAAACCCTTACGGGGAAAACTATAACCCTCGAGGTGGGTCTCGCCGTCTCGTCGCTCGGCATGACAGACGGATAGATATGGCAGTCTCTGTCGTTTTTTAAAAACATTAACTTTTCAGTAAATGGGTTGACGTTCGCATTTTCCTAGTGCTAAGTTAGCATTTAATCGGCGAGTTATTCAGCAGGGCGGCAGCCGGCGATTTCATTCACACGTGTGTCCGGCCTATGATACATGTAGCCTAAGTGTTAAAATGTGTAGGTCCTAAGTAATATTTTTATTGAAGGAGCTCGTCGTGTGAATTGTCATCGCTTTATGGCAATTTACGTATTAACGGCCGTACGTTAGTAATTTAGTTAAGATGTCATATCCCGGCAAACTAGCATTCTTTACGATTTACCCATACTCATACTCATAGGCTTAAATACGCATGAGAAATCTGCTAACGTAAAATGTCACGTGCCTGTAATTTCAGGGATTAATAGTGATTAATAAGCTTTGACACACATTGCATTGTACAGGTTGAACCTTCAGATACCATCGAAAATGTGAAGGCCAAGATTCAGGACAAAGAAGGTAGGGATTTATACTTGCGCATTTGTACATGTGGCATTTTGCTAGATGCATAATGAGGTTTTTAGGTGGTCTTAAATTGGCCTCTTCCCAAGTACAGAAAATGGAGGTAATACGGGAGCCTCTTTGCAGGTATCCCCCCTGATCAGCAGCGATTGATCTTTGCCGGCAAGCAGCTGGAAGATGGACGTACTCTGTCTGACTACAACATTCAGAAGGTGAGTCTGTTTTCTGCACTGATTGCCCCCCCCCCAAACTTTGGGAATGAAATGGCTGTTTGAAGATTTGGTCTGGAGATGGGGAATCAGACTCAGCTCCTGTCTGTGTGCAGGAGTCCACTCTGCACCTGGTGCTGAGGCTGCGTGGTGGTGCCAAGAAGAGGAAGAAGAAGTCCTACACCACACCCAAGAAGAACAAACACAAGAGGAAGAAGGTCAAGCTGGCTGTGCTCAAGTACTACAAGGTAGGACTTCTGTCCTGCGCTGCTCCTGGATGATGGCCATGTGCTCCTCCTCCTTAGTGGGTTACGGTGACAATAATACATTTTATTTATATAGCGCTTTTACAGTAACTCAGACTTGTTCTGATGATTCAAAATTATTGACTTCCCTGCCATAGGTGAGAGCATCTGTTACGGTGTGATATTTCTTTGGATGCACACTAAGATTGTGATTGTAGGTAGACGGACCTGAGTAGCCTCATTATCTTGTTCCTCCCCCCAGGTTGACGAAAATGGTAAGATCCACCGGCTGCGCCGCGAGTGCCCCGCGGAGGAGTGTGGTGCCGGCGTCTTCATGGCCAGCCACTTCGACAGGCACTACTGCGGCAAGTGCTGCCTCACTTACTGCTTCAACAAGCCTGAGGACAAGTGAGCATGGACTGGAATAAATAAACGGCCCTTGATCTATTAGTTGTGCTTTGCCTTGTCATTTCACACCGGCTTTAGCCGAGAGCAAACCTGGGGCCACCCACCTCCGCATAGACCTGTTTGTTACTGTAGTCTAGTTGACAGTGGCATAGATGAAGTAGGTTCTCTGGTGTATATAAACTTTGGTAGGTCTGTCAGTTCTGTTAGCAGCAGTCGTTACACATCTACACACTCTAAACTTGAGCTGGATTTCTTTTTAATTAAAAGTAATTTTAAATAACTTCAGTACATCACACATACAATTTACAGTTTGGAACATACATTGAGGGATTCTTCCCCATTCAACCAGTGTACCCCCCCTAGAATCCTGGATCCCAGGAAATTTTCTGTTCCACCTTCACATCCTCAATACATAGAAGCTCATCCCCGGGTTGGAAATCCACATCCTTATCCAAGGACAGCCCACACTCCACCCCATTCTTTACTGTCTGTACATCATTCTTCAGGTGCTTCATGGATGTCAGTGAACCTACAAGAAAATGACATTGTGTAAGTTGTAAATGTCAAAACACCAGATGTGTGAATTAGAACATGCCTCAATTTAAGGTCCAACTGTAACATAGTATTTACATTTTCATAACTCTGCCATGTCAGCCCTAGTCATCTTACCTTCCCAGAGGACCTCAGTGTTACGGACAAGCCTAAACCTCTTGTTGCGGTCCAGTTCGCCCTTTTTGACCCTACAACCCATGACTGGAACCTTCTTTTTACCCATGGTCACCTCAAAAGTAGCCAGCACTGTAGCCTCTCCTGTCAAAACACATCTGTAATCACACACTCTTGACAAAACCGGAACCAACCTGCAGATCTGAAGGTCCAGCTGCACAATTTACAAATCAAAATAAAAGAAAAAATCAACATCAGAAAATGCCTGCTGGTGAACAGGGTAAAAGTGATAAGATTCAGTACCTGTGACGTTCTGCTTCATAGCTGGAGGTAGCCTGCTGCTCAGCTCATCCTTCAGGTCATCAATGAGCTTGTAGATGATCCTATGGAGTTTGATTTGAATTCCCTGCTTGGAGGCTTTTTGCTGGATGGACTTGTTAGCCTTCACATTGAAGCCATAAATGACACCTGACCAGAGAGCAATGGGCTTTAGATCTGTGGTACTTCTAGCCAACGGTGTTGCGTGCTTTGGAGCTCAGAGAGCTTACCTGAGAAGGTCTCGGCCAATGTGATGTCGTTTTCAGAGATGTCACCTACGCCAAAGTGCACAACGTCCAGCTGACACTGATCGCTGGCATCATAGCTCTCCAGGATGTTCATGATGGCCTCAACAGAGCCATCCACATCACCTACAAACATACGTCAAGATGTAACCTTACAGATTTTTGCAAAACTTTACACACATTATTAAATGCAGTGAATTTATTATTTTTAATCTACTGCTAGCCTCAGAACAGTTGAGTATGGATGGAGACAGGCATATTCTGAATTGAACATGACTAATGATTCATAGGTGTCTGTGAGAAAGTCAAAGTCCTGATTCTCCAGGCCATCTACATAAACGAAAAAATAAACCAAAGTGCCCGTTTCACAGATGGTTGGGTGTGGTCCTACCCCAACACACCCCCCTCGCTGTCTGCACCTTTCACGACGATGGGCAGGGACAGGTCTGCACCGCCGCCGGCCTTCTCGCTGGGCCGTGAGCTCATCAGGTGCTTGTTGGCCTTGTACATGGCGGTCTTCCTCTGCCTCCAGGACAGGTGGGCCGTGGCCTGCCGCCCCTTCTGGTAGGCCTCGTCGTGCTGCTGCTGCTTGCTCTCGATCGCCTGCTTGTCCTCCTGCAGCTTCTCCTGGTTCTCCACAAAACTGCGCCACTCCACCACCTCGCGTGCCCTTTGCTGGCCAGATGGGGCCCATGGTCAGAGCACAGACTTGGAGGACCCCTAGGGTGTCCAACTACAAGACTTTTATGTTACCAACTGTAGCAATTCCTACAATTTTTCACCAAGCAAAAGGAATTGTTAGGAAAGCAAAATGTGATGATTATATATAATGTGCAGCATCCCACACCTTTTTGCTTCACTTATCCTAAGTTTGGAAGAAAACCGTATGAGCTTCTGATTTTGCGTGTGACATGACAGGTAGCAGATGTGGGCCTCTACCTCAGAATCCACCTCCAGGATCTCCTCTCCGGCTGTGGGTGGCTCCTTCCAGCCCACGATCTCCACAGCGACACTGGGCCCCGCCTCGCTCACCACCCGGCCGTTCTCATCGTATAGGAAGCGCACCTTGGCCCAGGTGGTCCCTGCCACCAGAACGCAGCCCTTCCTCAGGGTGCCACGCTGCACAATCGCTGTAGTGACAGGGCTGTTGAAGGTCAGGATGGGGGGGGGGTCATTCATTTATGGTGCCAGAGTAATCTACTCTAAGTAATCTAGCAGAAAAAGGGGGGACACCTCCCCCACAATAAGCAGCACTGTGCTAAGCGTTACCATGCCTGGTGTCCTGTGGGCGGCTCTGTGTTAGGGTGCTAACAGGCACTGTGCTAAGCGTTAACATGCCCGGTGTTCTGTGGGCGGCTCTGTGTTAGGGTGCTAACAGGCACTGTGCTAAGCGCTAACATGCCCGGTGTTCTGTGGGCGGCTCTGTATTAGGGTGCTAAGAGGCACTGTGCTAAGCGTTACCATGCCCGGTGGGGGGCTCTGTGTTTGGGCACTAACAGGCACTGTTCTAAGTGCTACCATTCCCGGTGCCCTGTGGGCGGCTCTGTGTTAGGGTGCTAACAGGCACTGTGCTAAGCGCTAACATGCCCGGTGTCCTGTGGGCGGCTCTGTGTTAGGGTGCTAACAGGCACTGTGCTAAGCGTTACCATGCCCAGTGCCCTGTCAATCTGTGTTAGGGTGCTAACAGGCACTGTGCTAAGCGTAACCATGCCCTGTGGGTACCCTATGGCCTGCAGACCCACCCCTTGCCCTTGTCAGTCCGGCTCTCGATGATGGTGCCCTCCACGAGGCCTGTGGGGTCGGCCTTCAGCTCCAGCACCTCAGCCAGGGTGACAGTGGCCTCAGCCAGCTCCAGCAGGTTCTCCCCCTGCGGTAGATGGGGGATCCCGTGAGAAGAGCCCGGCCGAGAAGCCTCCTCTAGATTCTGTTTTCTTTCACTCTAACCAACTTGACATTTATTAGACCTCGTGAAATATTGTAAGAGAAAGCAAATTTAAAAGCTCTTTTGCCATAAGCCGATTTAGCTCGTTCTCACGCCAAAATTAATTGTTTTGATGCAAATATATTTTTCGGTGAATCAGTGAAATATTATACGTTCAGTAATACGTGCAACAGTATTTGCACATTTGCTAAAAAATGTTTCAGAGATTCTACATCATCAAAACAAAACAAAACCACAGCTGAAATATGCCTGACTTAAACTCTTATGAAAATTAACAGAACCAAGTCATAATAGCAGGGGCAGATTACTGCATGGGCCCACCGGTGGGCGATATGGCGGCCGGGTTCAGGAGGTCACCGACGCCGGAGCGCTGACCTTGAGGGCGGACACGTGGATGGCCTGCACGTCCCCGCCGAGCTCCTCGCACACCACCTCGTGGGCCAGCAGCTCGCCTTTCACACGCTCGGGGTCGGAGTCCTTCTTGTCACACTTGTTCACCGCCACTATGATGGGCACTGGGGGGGGCACGGTGCCGGAGGGGGGTCAGAGCGGTGCCCGGCCTAAGCCCCATCCACCATATGCCGGGTTCCCTGTGTACCTCCCGCCTTCTTGGCGTGCTGGATGGACTCCACAGTCTGCCGCATGACGCCGTCGTCCGCCGCCACCACCAGGATGACGATGTCGGTGACGAGGGCCCCACGGGCCCTCATGGCAGAGAAGGCCGCGTGCCCAGGCGTGTCCAAAAACGTGATCTTCTCCCCAGAGGGAAGCTGGACTGCAAATCACACCCAGGACAATGTCAGGCTTTAATAGCCCTTATTCATCACTATAGGTTCATTTGTAATTCATCCCCATCGTGGTTACAAAAGCTGTGCCCAACTCAGGACAAGCTCTTTAAACACCAGGCACCCAGCAGACCTTATGAATGCCGTTCAATAGCGCCCCCTACCCAGGAACGCCCCGATGTGCTGGGTGATCCCTCCAGCCTCCGAGGCTGCGATCTGACTCTTCCTCAGGCTGTCCAGCAGAGTGGTTTTCCCATGATCCACATGGCCCATGATGGTGACGACAGGGGGGCGGGACACCAGTACTGCGGGGTCAGGGGGAGGTCTGCCAGATATGAAGATGAGAAGACTTAAACATGACCCTCCTCTCATACAGATGCAGTTGTATATATTCTACGTTGAATATATTCAGCTGATAAGCCCAAATATAACATTAAACACATTAAACCCATGTTTAAACAGGCATGATGTCATATACTACATGGAAAAAAGTACTGAGGCATCTGGCCATTACACCCACAGAAACGTCTATGAGATCCCATTCTAAATCCATGGGTATGTTATGTATGCCAAGACATTTTTGACAATTCTATGCTTCTGACATTGTGGGAACAGTCTGGGGAAGGGCCCTTCCTGTTCCAGCAGGACTGTGCCCCAGAGCACAAAGCGAGGTCCATAAAGGCATGGATAGGTGCGTTTGGTGTGGAAGAACTTGACAGCCCACACAGAGATCTGACCTCAACCCGAGAGAACATCTTTGGGATGAACTACAGTGGAGATTGTGAGCCAGGCTGTCACGTGCCTGACCTCAGAAATGCTCTTCTAGATGAACGGGAAAAAATTCCCACAGACACACTCCAAAATCTAGTGGAAAGCCTCCCAGAAGACTGGCAGTTGTTATAGCTGCAGAGGGGGACCAGCTCCATACTGATGCAGAACAGGATGTCACAAAGTTCCTGTGGGTGTAATGGCCAGGTGTCCCAATACGTTTGTCCATATGGTGTATCTGAATATAAAACTGATAGTCTGCCCATGAAGAGATATGAGATATAAACAGCCCTACTGTCTTCCCACGTCTTTGCTTTCTCGGTCTCTGTCCACAGTCAGTGTCGCCCATTTGAACTTCATGCCGGACATCTTGACCACCTCCTTTACCCACTTCTCTTCCAGCACAGTGTCGGGTTCTAGGGAGTCCACGTCAATGGAGGTGTGCAAAAGTGCTTCATACACGTGATCTGAAACGGCAAACGGGGGAGACGGTGCTACATCCATCACGCCTCCTTCCCTCATGAGTATCAGAGCGGGCTACGGGCCGGCTGCCCACGTACGAGTTCCTACAGAGTTCCATGTGTCCTTGGGTCAGCAAGGGAGGAGTTTCGTTTCATTTAGTTAACCAATCGCTGTGCAATTACTGTATGACATCACTAAAGTAATTAAAACCAGTGTTTTCTGTTAAGCGGCATGGTGCACAGATTTCTAAAGTAGCTGTTTTATTGTGTATGTATTGTATTAAGGGACGTGACATGAATAAAATCCTAGGAAAATATGTTTACTAACATTGGCTGAATGCAGCAATGTAAGAGCGGCTCTTTATGTCATGGTGATAATAATTAGCTGAAAAAGTTTTTTGGCTTTTTCAAGGCAACATAACAGCAAACATAATAATAAAGAACCAGAAACCTTCCGGTCACAAGCGACTCTGAGCCACACACTGCCGCAGGTCTGGCAGCCTGGAAATGAGAGTAAAAAAAATGGATGAATGTGGTGATGTCATGCGATGAAGACAGTGATTGGTTAATGAAGTGAAACACAAGCCCCTCCCCTGTTGACCCAGGGACATGTAGAACTGGGCAAAATCAGGACTTCCCAGCCCCAAGACCCCAGGCTGCTGGTGGTCCAAACCTATGTCTCGCTTCATGGCTGCAGCTAGCTCCGCCAGCGTCATGCTCCTCTTGATGGACACCTCCTGCTGCTCCTGCTTCCCTTTGGCTTTTGGCACCTTTCCGTGTCCTTTGGCCTGACAGCGAGGAAAACGTCGGCTTTAAAATCGCCTCCTACTGCCACATTAAAAAATAAATAAATCACGGAGGATGTGACTTAAAAAGGCCTACTACAGTGGACCAATGCTTAATGACTAACCACCAGAAAATGAATATTTATATGTTAAATGATTTCCAAGGGGGAACGCGAGGATGCAGAATTTCATAAAACGGTTACATCCATCTTAGACTGTAGGAGCGGCTGAGATGGAGGAGAAGGTGCTCACAGGTTTGGTGGCCAGGAGGCGAGTGTGGGTGTGGCGGCAGGCAGACGTGGGCACAACGAGGCTGCAGCTGAGCCAGGAGCACAGAGGTGGTCTGAGCGGGGTCAGGCAGGAGGGGGAGGCTCTCCAGATCATCCTCCGTGCCTCCGTGAAGGGCCGGGCATGCAGCTGGCAGAGACTCCGGCTGGGGCAGAGCGCCAGCTCCAGCCTCAGGAGAACCTTGGCGCCCATCATCTCCCGCTGCCAACAGGAGCAGAGAGCCATTAACATTCACGCTCTTCACCTCACATGGACTCACAGCCTCTTTCTGGGAGGACCAGTGTACAGTAGGGCCAGGTTTTCCAGCTTTCAGTGAAGCCTCGGAATTGGTTACATGATATTAAGACAATAATTATGCTACACTGAAAAGCTGGCATAGACAGTGGCCTGCACTGCGTATGGAAAGGCGAAGTTTATACATTCAGCTCACAGACAGAACAGCAGAAGGCTGGGAAATTCCGGCATCTGATGCATAAGTAAAAGATACGGGTTCTGATGTAAGATCACGTTCCTGGAGACCATAGAAATACGGTCGCATCTCTCTAGGTGCGAGTGACACCGGACCAAACGCACATCTCATACTGCGCCAGGCTCACCTTTGGTAAACAAGCACCATATTCCTCAAATCTTTCTATTCACACAGTTCTTTATAACCAGAGCCGGTTCAAGAAGCATTTCTAAACAATTACGCACCTGACGTCCTCATTAGTTCCAGTAAAGTCACACTCACCTACTGTTTTATTGGCACTGGCTCTCAACGCACCACCAGATAGTGAAAGCTCACTATTACACCAGCAAGAGAGAAAGTGCGCAGCGTTATACTCAGATGTCACCTGAACGGCACCATGCGCGGCGCCATGACACATTTACCCAGAATGCAGTTCGGCCGGATTCACCACGCCTCTCTCTGCTGCCTTTGGTGTCCTTTAAGCTAATGATTTTTGCGCTTCTCTGTTAAATTTTGCCAGAAAAAATAAATATATGGATTTTTATGCAATGAAATGGAACCTTATATTTAGTAGACTAGTATGTTCTAGTCCACAACGACATGAAGACAAACCCAGTAGACAAAGCTCTGAAACAGTATAATTATAAAACAATTTTAACCCTGCCGCAATTTTAATTCATTCATCATATACGTTATCTGAGCGAAGAGCCGGTCTCTCATGTCGCGGCGTCACGCATGCGCACTAGGTCCAAACATGCGGATACGGTTTTTGCGATTTTCAGTGCATGCAGAAAGTACCGACGCAAAGAAACGTGTTCTAAGGGGTTTGTTACATCGTCTAAGTTGCATTTAAAACTACAAGTTTCATTTTTCATACTATTCTAAGATGGAATCACCAGGACTTCGAACAGAGTTGGAGGAGTACCTAAAACAGCTAAATATTGAAACAGTCTGCGTTGACCACCCGGAGGTAATGATGCTTCTTAGAAATAAAACTGATTTCTGTCTGGTTAGTTAAGAAACATACTGAAATCCCCGGACTGCTTTTGTTCAAAGATCTTTGAAACTACGACTGTCGTGGCACACGACTCTACTGTGCATGATCCGGACGCCAGGGGGCGCAGAGATCAGCGGGGTCTCCGTGCCAGCCGAACGCTAGCATTGCGTCTGTGATAGCCTTGTGGACCACCAGGGGGAGCATCTGTCATCAGAAATTACTTTGAAAGCACCTTATTTTACGAGTTTAATGCCTCCCACGTTAACTCTTCTGTTCAGTGAAAAAATATTGTGAAATATGCCAATGTTATGCAAATATACAAACTATTACAAACTTGCAATTTGACTTGCACAGAGAAAAACTTTGCTTGACTAAAGTGTATAATTTCAACTTGTTGTTCCGGTAAAATTAATTTATATACATTTTTACCACATTAGGTGTTTACCGTGGAGGAAATGATGCCCCATGTGCAGCACCTTAAGGGAGTTGTCACAAAAAACCTTTTCTTGAAGGATAAGAAGAAGAAGGGCCTCTGGCTTGTGTCCACCCGACACGACCGTCAGCTGAACCTGAACGACTTGGCCAAGAAGCTGGGTGTTGGCAGCGGGAATCTCCGCTTTGCCGAGGAATCAGTCATGCTGGAGAAGCTAAAAGTGACCCAGGGCTGCGCCACGGCATTGGCACTCTTCTGTGATCAGGAAAAAAGTGTCAAATTTGTGCTGGACAGCGACCTGGTCACTGGGGGTCACGAAAGGGTCTATTTTCACCCCATGACCAACGCAGCCACTATGGGGTTGACACCAGATGATTTACTGAGATTCTTAAAGGAAACAGGACATGAACCGATTCTGCAGAGCTTTGATTAGAGGAGTCAGCCCTGGCTCAAGTTATGTGGTGCGTCGCTGGCTGACAATTGGCTGTCAGCAATCAAGTTGTCTTTGTTACAGAACTGTAATTCAAGCAATTATTTAACTAATGGTTTAATTTGTTGTCCATGTATTTTTCTGGCATGAAGAGGAATTTATGCCCAACAGAATAAACTTTAAGAGGAATTTTAAGCTGGCTTTTGTGTGATCTTCTGTGAATGTTTTGTGAGTGTACGACCACTGAATTGTGCAGTCTCCCTCCCTCTTTCTCTCTCTGAGCTCATTGGTGGTCTTCTTAAATGCTCAGTCACTTGCAGGTCCCAGGCTGGATGACGTTCCATGTTCCAGTGTGAGGTTGTAATGCATGCTGGGTATTTCTGTAGTACCCAGTGATTCTTACATATAAAGGTAGGTTATTGCAAAGCCTCCTGGTACATGTAGGAAAATGTCTGACCTGTATGGAACCGGTTTTAATAAACAGCTGTACTACCAGATACATATCTGGTCTTAGACAATACCCCAGCGTTACAGCTTAATGCCAGCCTTTGACAAGATTGGCCAATACTATACTTTACTGTATTAAACTGATAAATTGGATTAGTTTAACATGTCATGTAAGCATTTGCCTAAGGCTCCTGCATAGCTTAATATCAGCTGCTAAATGTCAGTCAACAGCTTTGTATGCTAAGTACCATTTGTACTGTGATAAGAGCCGAGGCCACAATAAACCCCATGAAGGTCACATTCATGCTCTGAGTATATCGTTTAGTAAGAGCATTCCGCAACATTGTTATTTAGCTGCACAGCCAGGAGTCTGCTGGAGAAGAGGAAAAAAGACGCCAAACATCACAATGGTTGGTAACATCAGAATGCCTTTATGTAAAAGTAACAGTGGAAAATGGGAATGAACTATTCAAAGGCACAGTTATTCCCGACTAGAGCAATGATCAGAATGGACAGAGACACCGGCTGGGTCCTTTGTGCCATCCCAGGGGGCGCTCCGAGCTCACAGCAACAAATGGAAACTTACAGCGTGAAATGAACTGAAAAAGGTGCAGCGCTGCTCCTCTCGTCGTAGTGGCGGTGGCGTTTTGGTCTGTCTGAGAGGGGAAATATTCACAATGTCTGCATTCCTGGGAGGCGGCACGCGTTATCAGAACGCTCCATGCAGCATGTGCTCCAACCAGTTTCATTATTTTGCCCCTCCTGCGTCCGCATGCTTTTTTTGGTGCAGGATCTTGGGCTGAGCGCTTATCCAGCTGCCATCAGAAGGATGTGCGTGTGTGTCGATTACAGCCGGCGGATGGCGGATGCTGGAGGCTGGGGCTGGTCCAGGAAGGGCAGCGCGAATCCTCTGGCTCCATTTCCCAGGGGATGGCGTCGGCACAGACCGCTGGCCCCCGGCGCGTGTCGGCGGCTTGTCAGTCGTGCGGCAGTGCTTTCCTCACTCAATACTTACAAAAATTGCCAGGATAAAATTTCTAAGACGGAGTCCTTTTTTCTCCTTGATTCAAGGAAAGTTAGGAAAGTCTAGCTGAAGTATTCTTAAGTTTATATAAAACAGGATTTATGCTCTCATAGGGGACCATTTCTCATTTTTTAACAGGCTTGAAACAGCTTGATGGAAAAGATTCCCTCTTGGTGAGGCAGTAAGGATAGGGTGAAGGGAAAAGAGGGACAGGAGAGAGTGAGTTAGCGGAGGAGAGGATCATCTGAAAACAACAGCACATAGGTCCACAGAATAAAGGGGGGAGGGGCGCGTTGGTCAGGAGGGCCATGCAGGGATGCCTTTCCGGTAGACTTTCACGTAACCCACCCAACAGACTCAGAGAAAGGATCAACAGCACAGGGAAAAAAAAATGTAAATAAAAATTATAAAACAGAATAACAAAACTGGGGTAAACAAAGGAGCCAGTGACAGGATGTGCTTGGACGCACTTTCTCTGAGGGTAGGAGGGGTACAGGCAAAGCACCAAGTGTCCCAAATGATTCCCCACAGGGGCAGGCTCCGGGTCGCTGTGCTCGTGCGCTGATGAGGAAGCCACGGAGGTAGGGAGGGCCGCTTCACTCCGCCATCCGCGAGGCACTGTGGCTGGGCTAAGGCCCTGGTCACCGTTCCCCAAACAGCCACCGCTCTGCTAACTGCAGGACACTCACCCCCGGGCCCAGCAGGGCGGTGCCCACTGGCAGGGTGTCTATGTTTGGGAGCTGTGTCGCTCCCCGCTCCTGCTTTTTGACTTTCTGCGCTCGGGAAAACCTTCCACATCTGCAGAATAAAGGCATTTTCAATTATTCATGAACACGGCTGGTTACATGTGCGGTTAGCGTTTGTGACGGCGATAAGCACAAAGAAATACACAAACCCTCTCCAAAAGCCATGGAGCATGCACCTTCTGTGATAATCTGACAGCCACACTAAATTAGTGTTTGCCCAGCAGGCTAGCTAAGGGTCACTACATAGCACCAGTTACCTTCCAGCAACAGTCCAAACTCACTGTGCCCAGACCTAACTCAGTTCATGTGGTTAATGTTGCTCACAATGGTGGCAGCTAATTTTGCGTGAAGCAATGATTGTAAACATATTTTAATATATATTTAAGTGTTTTTACACAACATTTGTTTGTCCCTACGCCTGCGGCCCTGGTGGCCTGCGGGAAGTGCGTGTTTCTCCTAAATTAGACCAACAGATTTCCATACAGATTCCTTTCCCCACAGCAAAAGCAGCACAGTCACATTCATTTTGATTGCGCCAATCAAAATGGCAGCCAGGCAGACGCGCAGGGAGGGGAAATCAAGCCGCACAGGGATGCAGAGCGGCCGCATGCAGCAGGGACATTTCAGGAGCCCTGACATCTCAGGATACACACCGAAACAGCAGGAGGTACATTCACAGCAAAAGGTGAACACGGCCCACAAAACATTACACATCTGCGACTGGAGAATGGAGGGCACAAGCAAATAAAAGGAAAATAATAATAAAAAAAAAACAAAACAAATTAACCCCTTAGATACATTTACTCAATTAATTTTTTTTAATTGGGCTAGAAGATACAATCCAGACGGAATATACAGCCATTTATACCATCAGTAAAATCCAGCCCTACTCAATGGCCTTATAAAACACTTCTAATCAGCTCTATTCAATTTAACACCCGGACATCGGGGCTCAAAACATATGCAGCTTACTCTATAAGCCTCCATTAACTCTCATGCGAAAGCCTCTGGGTATCCAGTGGCCCACGCGAGCCGCCAGGCCAGTCAACTTGAGTTTATCTAAAACATTACCAACATCGGTCCACATAGTAGCCAAGCAGGTAAAAAGCAATCATTTTGTTCAGCAGCTGTTCATTAACCTGCATAAATTACAGCACTGCACTGCCCACCCCCTGTCTGTTACATAGGGCATTTTAAAGGCCCCTAATGGTTATTAAACCATGACATACCAATGTTCTGTGTCCCTTCTCCAATTAATCATTTCATTTCCTGCTCTTCCACACCAATCCCCTAAGACATCCTACTAAAGGAAGAGCAAAAAAAGGCTGGGTCACATGACCAGACAGAGCAAAGCCCCCAACCAGGCAAGTGGTCAGAGATGCCCACTTCAGTCCTGAAAGTTCAGACAGCGACTGGAGAAGACAGACTACATGGACACTGTTCATGTCAACCACCAGACGAAAAGGGAACAAGTTGATGCTTCAACAGAACCATGCAAACAGGTTTACTGCGCTTTATTTAAAATCAAAGAAAAATAAAATAAATTTAAAGAAGCAGGGAGCACAGGAGTGGAACAGCAGATGGGTGCCCTAGCTGGAGGGTGTCTTTGCTCATGCATGGATGGACGTGGTCAGAATGAAGTTTGTTCTGCGTTCTTCCCCCTTGGAGAACCGTAGTTTGAAAGATTGGCGTTTGGCTGCCAAGGGCAGGAGTGTAAGAGCACCGTGGTGCTGATCCAGTGGCCGGGGAGGATTCTGAACCTGCACCTGTAACCTGTGTCTAGGTAACAGGCGAGGCCTACGTCTAAACGCAGCCATATTCGTACCACAGGGACTGGCTGTCGTCAGAGGTCAAGGACGGTGATGGGGGCCCGGTAGCCTCCGCGCCAGCACCCGTGTCATCACCGTTAGTCTTACGCTCAGGGGTGCCCGAAACCGGGCCGGTTACTGGCTGGGGCTCCTGTCCGGTTCTACTGGGACGGGAGACGTGTTTGACGGGCAGGCCGCTGATGTTGCTGACCAGGGAGGTGTTGAGGGACAGGAATGTTTGGCTCTTACCAGGACTGCTGAAGGAGGGCTCACTGAAGATGGTGTCCATAAAGACAGAATCTACAGTGAACGTAGAGCCAAGGAACGAATCCAAGCTAGAGAGTTCTGGACCTTTGCCCTGGTTGGCGCTGCTGGTCAGGGGCAAGCTGGTGGATTTGGGCAGGGCCTGGGTGGGCGCGGGATGGGAGGATGGGGGGTACTCACTGGATGCAGCCTTGCCCCGAGGGCTGGCCTTGGCTGGGACGGGGTCCACAGATACAGGAGGCCGCGTGTCCTTGGACATAAAGTCGTGGATGCTGGTGCGGCGCGTGGAGCCTTCGGCAGTGGAAATGACGCTGCTGGCGCGAGGCAGGGTGGACGAGGAAGTGTCCAAGCGCTCCGACACAGAGACTGCTTTGCCCTGGGCATTCAGTGCGGGCCGGACAAGGTTTGACCCTTTGACGCGGGTGCTCTCCGCCTTACGCAGGCTGGGGCGTCCCGCCTTGGATGCCCGGCTCTCAGAGGTGGAATCGGAGGCCGGCGCCCTCCCGCTGGCCGATCGCAGGATGCCCCGTGTGCCTCGCTCCCTCCGCACCACTTCACTGGAGTCTGCCGAAAGTCGAGGGGACTCTGTGGCCAGGGTCTCCTGACTGCCATTCTGAGGGGAGACCGTCACACATCTACACTTAGTACAAAGGAAAATGCAACAGTCTAACTCTCTTTCACGATTTACGAATGCAGCCAAGTCTGGACTCACCTACAGAAAATCATTTGTTTTTCAACAAAATAATGACCTCGAGAATAGCTCAAGCTTATATAGTTAGTGCCATGACCCTAACCCTAACCCCATAACCCCCAAAGCTAAACCTTATTGGACTGCTTTGGGACAAGTTGGATCAACCAACTTGTGCCCAGAACCTGTGGAAACTCCTTCAGAACTGTTGGAGAAGCATCCAGGCGGCCACATCTGGAAGCTGGGTGAGAGAATGCCACCCACTCCTGCACTCCTGGTAATCAAGGCCAAGGGGAGCCATTTTCAAGGATTTAGAAAGAGAAAATTGAGATAGCGAACATTTCTCTTGGTCGTTGCAATATTTCATTGGTATTACTTCACTGCCTGAAGGCCTTTTACCATAAAATAAAAAAGTTAAATTAGGGACAAATGCATTAAAAGTAGGTTTGTCCAGACTATAGGTACATTAGTATTTAATGTATTTAAATTTACTTAATAGTAAAAATCCTTACACATTTTTACTTATCCATTAACAAAAAAAACAAAAAAAAAATGATGTTAAGTGTATTAAAAGTATAAAGCCAGCCAGTGGTGATGTGCTGTGACGGCGACCCACACAAAGCCACCTAGGGGTAATCATCGGTACTGCAGACATTTGTAGGTCACCTCTGGCAAATTAACGCTCTCCTCCAGGAACTGCTGCAGGGACATCACCTCGCTGCCCGGTGAGGCAGTCCTCCTCCTGCTGTGCGCGCTGGGGGGCTCCAGGCTCTTGCGCAGGAGCAGGGGGCTCTGGCGGGAGCCGCGCTGGGAGAGAGGCTGCTGCACGGGGCTGCTGCTGCTGGACCAGGCCTCGTTGTCCAGGCTGAGGCTGAATTCGCCACTGCTCTCGCTCTGCGGCCGGCTGTGGCTGCCGTTCACTGTGCCTGCGCGCCGGGGAGGAGAGCAGATGACATGGCTGCAGTACGGCCCGGGGGGGGGGGGGCACGGACAGCGAACTGGCCATGCAGGCTGAAGCAGGCATGGAGAATTCAGCAGAATGTCCCAGCATGCAGCATTCTCAGGACGGTGCTGTGACAGGCCAGACATATAGCAGCAATGCCCTCCTGTAACCGGGCCCACCGCTCACCAGCTGCAGTAAGGCTCGGACAGCCGGGCAGAAACAAACCCTTCCTACTCTGATATGGGAACCTTAAAAGCAGCGAAGTGTAACACTTCTTTATACTTCTCACACACGAGGGCACCCCTCCCCACACACACACACACACACACACACACAAAGCGGGAAGGCAGCCTTGCCAAAAATGGAGCGTGGCACACCTGTGTAAGCCACAGAGCCGAGCGAGAAGCCGACTGGCCTGCTTACAGGCGTCAGTGCGCAGCCACAGGCTGTCCTGGATAGCGGGGCACAGCGGGACTCCCTGACCCAGCCCCCTGCTGACAGTCCCTCGTCTCCTGCTGCCCTTGGCCTGCTAACGGGACCCATTAATATCGCAGACACTCCCCCGACAGGGACGGTGTCCTCCTTTATTAACCCTTTATTCACTGGATCTCGAGAAAAGCTCGAAATGGAGGCAACCGTTTAGGAGAACGGGGAGCACCAATAACAAAGACAATCCACAAGAGCCACCGCCCCCCCCACCAGCAAATAAAATTCTGTTGTTGGTGCCAACGCCTGGGGTGCAGATCCAAGCGCGGCCGGCCAGGGACAGACGCACGGGCCGCTTGTGGCTGCCCACACTGGCGGCTCGCACGGGTGGCCAGGCGGCACCAGGACACCATCTGCTTTTAAATACAGCAGCCGGCTGCCTCGTGTCCCTGCGCTGACTAGACTAGTGTGTGCCGGCCGGGGGGGGACACAGACATACAGACACAACATAAACACACTTCCCTCGAGGGAAAGCTATTTTGGACTCCCATTTTATTATTTTTTTTTAAATAGATTAAGCCTGAATTTCTCATCCATCTGATAATGCCTACATTCCGGACAGGGGTAAGATGCTGTTGGACATTTAAAGGACAGTAAGGATCCACTGAATTTGAGAAACATTGACACTGAAAGGTCCAGCTGCACAATGAGAGTAAGGGCAGGAACACCCCCAAAGCAGACTACTGCTCGCCGTCTGATGGTGATAACGCCAGTACACTGACAGTGTCACACTCGCCTTGCTCCATCTGACCGACTGGCCAGCAGAGTCAGCGCTGTGCACATACAAGCAGGACGAGAGGCCATAAAACACAGAGGAGGAGAGCGAGCGAGTGGAGCCCAGTGGCCGTACCTCTGACCTCCAGCGAGGAGGAGTGGGAGTTATTATTGCTATAGCTACTGGTGGTCCTGCTACTATGGAGGCTGGGGGGTCTGGTGGCTGTATGGGGATAAAAGCAAAGGGCACATGAGAGCAAATGGGGGGCGGGGGGC
>JAODKN010000063.1:3221488-3235114 GCA_026774425.1 Petrocephalus zakoni
AAAGTTTTCCACAGTGGAAATTCTATACTCTTACACACAGCCAGTGATTCCCATTCTCAGTGTAAGGTCAAGTCAAAGCTGCAGTCTCCCTTTAGGGGGTTTCATTGGTACCGGCTGTGGGACAGATGTGCGGTCCGTCCTGTGTTGGGGGTTGGGTGGATGAGTCTCTGAGAATCTTATTGGGCTGCACTCAATGCCGCCTCTCCATAACCAACTGCAAAAAACTTCACTAGAGGGTCTCATTTTCTTCCTTTAAAAAAAAACTGCACCAATAACCCAGTGACTGTGGCGTCACTGGCTGCTGTGAATCACATGATATCCTGCTGTAGTGATGGACCCATCACAATATGGCTGACTCCACTTTATAAAGGCTCCACTGGAGTTCAAAGATCCAAATGAAAATCAGCCTGTGTCTAGCAGTAAATGGTATGTTAAAAAAGAACAGAATTACTAAATCCCCGTCCCTGTCCTTGAATACGATGATGCATTCTTCTACACACCCCTCAGCCTGCACATGCAAGTGAGCTTCAAAATCTGAAAGCCTACAGCTCCTTTCTTCCAGCAAAAAGCAGCCATGTCTCTACCAGGAGTCAAACCCTCACCCACCTGGTAGTAGGACTTGATCTGGCGAATCAGAATTGACAGGTTCTGTATCCGGAGGGTGGAATCATTGTTCACTTTCTTGTTGGGTCTCTGGGTACTGCTTTTTGGGTTTCTGAGGGCAAAGACAAAAGGAATACAATTAAAAAAAAGGTATAAAACGGCAATGAAAACACCACACTTACCCTTATAATTTTTCACAAACCTCAAGACATAAGTGACAGCTGATAAAAAAAATAGCTAAATGGAACAAGGCCACCTTAAAAGCCAGGAGCAGAAACTGGGTTAAATTAAAATAGGTTTCAGATCCAGGTTTCATATCTAACATGCAATATTCATGTCCAGCAGTGACCTCCAGTAATGTTTTTAGATGTGAACACATGAAGGCAAATGGTTAGTGGCCCTGACCCGCAACATTCTTTACAATTTTCGAAGCAGTTTGAAGATCTCTAGTTTACATTCGCTATCTTGTTCTTGTGTAGCCAAAGAATTATTTCCTTTCTGAGTGGTCTTAAAATACATTAACACTTTACCAAATGAAACAGACTTCAAAAAAAAAATTGACCCAATTTTGTTTTTGTTCCTGGCTGAAGAGCTTCTGCTTATTGACCTTATTTATATGGCTACCATCATCTTATCTTCCCAACAGGATAAGAATTCAAACCTCAAATTTGAGTGCAAGAGGCATAAAAATATGCAGTACAACAGCGCAGTAGACACTAAATGTCTTCTATGGGAACACTCCATTAACTGTCAGCAGCAGACTTAAGGTGGCTGTACACTTTAGATGACATCTAGATAAAACTGAATATGTTGGAGCAGCCAGTCCTTCACATTAGGGCTGCAGAATATCACATTGTATATAACCACCATTATATGGCTCATGCACAGTAATCCCCAGGGTTTTAGATGATAGTACTATATGGGCATTTACTAATTGTGTGGCAAGTGTATTAGTAGCACGCCTAAGAAGTTAGTAAACCGAATAAAATTTGGTGTATCCTTATGTTTTTCCAATTCAGTTAGCAGAGCACACCACATACTGAGGTTTTGAAAGAGAAGTAGTGGTGAAGAAAGGAACAGCTCAACAGCCACATCATCTCTTGAAAGAGGAGCTATCGTGGATAAACAAGGTAAATGCCAATGGTGCAAATTTGACATGTTTATTAAACATAAGGATACGCTGAACTTATACAGATTACTAGCTATTACTATACAGAAATTCAAATTTTAAATTTACATTATTTGAAGTTTGCCATGGTGCAAAACATGCCAGTAACTGCATAATTAGTCCTGCTGACTGCACAGCGTCACATTTGTCAGCCAATCATGAACAATAGGTAAGATCAGAACAAACGAAAACGTTCTTTGGGAAGCCTGCACAGGCAGTGTGGAGAAATAGTGATCAGTGCAGTGATTACACATTACACAACGTACATTCCATCATTTTTATGTGAAATATATAACCAGCTTAAGAGTTGGTAGGTCTGTAATGTGTAATGGGTGACAACTAAAACACATACACATACACATCAGAACTCATATAAACCCACTCAGTTAAGATTCCAAAACTTATGGGAGTTTAAACTTGGTTAATATTTACCATTTAAATTAACTTTAAACCCAAAACTGAGATACCAGGCGGCATAAACATGATGTGACTTAAAGCTCATTTAAATGGAATTCTGGGAGAATTGACCAAAGCATTTCCTGTCCAGTCAACATTCTTTTAAGGTCACCTCACCCTACCCCCCACTGACCCAACATTTTAAATCAGACTCAGCCGACTCACACTCATCTGAACTACAGGGAACAGCTCTTGAAATCAAGTCCCCTCAAGGACAGGGAAACATTACCTGTGAGATCACAATAGGTTTCTATATATGGACATGCATTCCAAGCCCATACTGTCCATAGCTCATACAGCACCAACTCAAGGCCTCCTTTCTACTTGAGAAGTGTTTGTCATTTTGATATAAAGGATAAAGGATAAAACTGAACAGTCACCTTCTCATATGTGGACAGAGTCAATGTGCCATAAGAATGGCTTTTCAGTGATTTGGAGAATTCTCATTAATTATGGCTGTGTTATTAGCATGTAAATACTGAAAGAAATCTTACAAAACCACAAGTAAAGAAAGAAAAATAAGCACAAAAATACATTTCCTGGCTTTTAGTAACGTTTTCCTATTTACATAATGCAGAGCTCAGATGCCAAACTGGGACTTTTAATAGCGGCAACCTCAGACTGCTGAAAAGAGTACTTACTGGACTGCTGAGTTATGACAAATAAACATTTAAATGAATACCCTCGTATCTGAGATTTCTAGCACCACACAAGGTTACCCAGTTCATCTGTTAATGCCACAGTGGGGCTCATTACATCACTGGCTCCCACAGGCCACTGCCCTTCAATCTGGCAAGTCGGGTTGAGCTGCACTAACTGTGTCCCTTCACGTAGCGGCCAACGCCCCCTCCGACCAAAAAAAAAAAATGGCACAGCATGGGGCCATCTTTGCCCCTTTAATCAAAAGGCAGGGTGGGAGATGTAATCCTGTAAAGCATGAGAGAATAAGGGGCTCTGTGTCTCAATTTACTGTTACAATAGGGGGAGAGTAATGGATCTGCCACACAGTAAGAGGCCTGCAGATGAGCAAGGGCCACGTGCATTATTCTCACAGGTTAACTTAGCATCATGAGGTCAGCAAGTGCCAAAGCACAGAGAGGCCATACAACTTCTGATCAAACCCTCTTACAAGAGATGAAGAAATTGTTTTTTTTTTAACAAAAAAAAAAGTCTGCATGAGACACAGCATGGGGAGAGCTGAGGCCCACTGCACCCTGGGGGAAGTGCTCAGGAGTAGCCTATTTACAACAGACTGCATGACTTGTAGCTGTACCAGAGGTCAACTGCTGCATGTGAACCACTGCTATGCAAGGCTGCTCATCTGGGTTAGGAGAGTCCTTCTGGGAGGCTGACTGAAGGGGGCTTTGGGAGTGAAAGAAACCCTAATATGGGCCAGGGTGCTAGAGGAGTCATAAAAGATCCAGGCCTTAACCGATGGTGGTCAAAAAATGGCTTGTCCTGCATGGGGGGATGGGGGGGGCAGATAGACATTGGACAGCCAACCAGCTGCCTGGGTCACCACCTCAGACCACATGATGCAGGATGAGAACACCAGATCCCTCAACCAGGAATCATGTCATTCAGTGCAGTGTAAGATACCGCCATTCTATATGAGACCTTTGTGACAGCTGCCTCCAAAGGGATCTGCGGCAGAGGGTCACCACTGTCAACAATACACCATTGCCATGCATTGTAGAGGAGCAAAGAATCTGATCTGAAGAAGCCACTTTTTCCTTAAAGACATCCTTAAAACAATAAATCATTTGTTTTCACATATTTTGTAATAAAAAGGAGATGATCAAAGGTAAGTGAATGAGCATTTCCCAGACACAGAATTTCAAATAAAAGTAGGCCAAATATATGAAATACAGAGGACAGTCTGTTAATAGTAAGGACCCTGGTACCTGACAGGCAGCACAGTGCTGGGAGGGACGGGGGGGGGGGGGGGTTTATCCCTCCTTTATGTCTGCTCGTGGCGATAGGGTCCTTTAATGTTTAAGGATGAGAACCAGCAGTGGGGAATCTGACAAGTACACACAGGGATTTCAAAAAGAATGCAAACTATGCCACTTCAGCCTCGACGTGAAACCGAGCAAAACGGGGGCCGGTTGAGGAGGCGGGGCTGCAGTTCACAGAAGATGCTGGTGTTGGGGTGGGTGGATATGGACTGTTTGGTAAAACAGTAGCAGCTTGCCAAGAGAAGATTTCTGTGCATCAGGCTACTTGAGAACAGTATAGCCCGAGGACGGATGCTAATTTCACAGCGGTAGCTTCCTAGCTAGCCGAGAAGGCCATCAGCCCCTCTATGTAAAACAAAGTAGGGATCTGTAAAAAGCAGCAGGAAGCAGGATCTATTTGTCTAGGAGCCGAGGGAAGCCATGAGGCAGGTCTGGAGGCAGCAGCACAGACAGATCAGACTGATGCTTGCTGCTGCACACAACCCAAATGGCATATAATTCATCTGTGCTTCATTAACAGAGGTGGACCTGGTTAAGCTTGGCAACCGTTTCATAAGGCAGAACGCATTACAACAGCCAGAGGTATGGTGTGGGAATCTGTGCAAATGCAAGACCGGTATCTTGCAGAGGGGCAGCAAGTTAACCAAAAACTACAAAACTGACTTGCATAATGAGCAAAACACTTGCCCAATTCAGCCGTTCTATGAGAAGCCACTATATGAACCCAAGAACACAGCATTAATCTCAAGTACACACACAAGCTCATTCTTTATTGCTGAGGGCAACACAAACAAAGCTGTAGCAGCTACAGAAATTATCCACTCGATTGTTATCAGCAGAAGCTTTAGTTCCTCCTCTCCCCATAGGAGTACATTCTCACATGCAGCCCAGTGCACCCTCCAGGTAGAATATGGCTGCTAGCATGCATGGCAGCCCTCAGCTTCTGCTCACTGCCATCTGCAAACTTTCAACCAAAAACCATTTAATAATCCAGGACCTCCCCTAATGCCCCATACTCCCAACACAGCTCAGAGACTTCCTAACACAGAGTACATCAGGGTCAAAAGCAGAGCTAAATGTCTGGCGACAACTGCCCAATTTCTTACTCCAAAAAGGTTCTACTGTCTATTTATTTCTCCAGCAGGCATACATTTACATGTGCTCATTCAGGCATACTCATGTAACAGTTCTGCCTGACAATACAAGGGTTACGTTAATAAGGAGTTGCACAGATGTCACCCCTTCCCTCCCACACTGTGTGGTCCTCGCCCACACCTCACTGACACGCGAATGCTTGTCCCCCACAAGCAAGAGTTAAGAGCCACCAGATTGTTTGATTAAATTGATAAAGTTCCTAAAATCAGCTTTACTTGCCAAGTGTATCATGCGTCTTTGCTGCACTCAAAGAGAGCAAAGGCATTACACACAAAACTAACAGATGAACAGACATGTGAAACAAGAAAGACATACAGCGCAATTCATAATTTAATCTTAATCACTTGGGTAATTAAGGGGTGGATGCAGCTGAGGTTCCCAGACGAATCAAAGCAGTCAAGATATTGATTACAATGACTGCCAATATACGAGTTATATCCCCCAGTAACTGCATTTTAATGAGTGTGTGAGCTGACAAGGACGGCAGAGCCTCATTGCGTGTGACTAATTTGCTTAACAAATTGCCAGGCAGTAAATCAGTTTCGGGGTTATGGGATTAATACACACTTCTTTGTCTGTTCTGTGTGGAATCCCCTGCTGCAATGTTTCAAACATGCACGAACACAGCAACAAAATGGATTTTATGGGGCCACTGGGGTGAGCGATGCAGAAAAAAAAATACTGCGCAGATATCCTAGTGTTAAGAGAACTCTACACACATGGGTGAACTGAAACCTCAACCGTTTGCCCCAAATTTGGGGTTTGCCGGGACAAAGGCACCCTTGATGGCTGCACCTGACAATGGGCACTCTGTTGCTTGCCTGTCTGCTAACTGGCATGATTTACGGTGGAATGGCCTCACAGACCTGAGGACACAGCTGGCCAGGGCTGCTCATGGGCAGCAGAAGCGAAGATTCTCGTGTGGCGTTGGAAACACAAGAGGCAACCGCACTCGTTTGGTTAGGGCTGCAGCAACAATGTCTGAATTTGCAAGGCCATGGGAGAAACCCATTTCATAGGATTAAGAACCCAACATGGGTTCCAATTCTGGAAAAGCAGACTACCACCATCCTTATGATAAGGCAGGAGAAATGGTGTCAAAAGAGACCAAGCAGTAAGACTTAAGGTCGGTAACATTTGCATCGCAGTGGCTTCAGTGCTTTCCAGTGTCATTCGCAATGTACACCAGCTAACATTAATGCTGCCAAGTCAGATTAGACTGGAGGATAAATTGTGAGAATAAAACCCAGCTGAATCCATTTAGGATACACTTTCTGTATGTGTGGTGAAAGCATCTTGGCAAGTTAAAACAATTTATCAGCCATTGGCACTGTAAGAGCATTAGTTCCATCATAAAAAACACATTAATTATTTTCAATCATATCAAAGACAAAATAAATCACCTTATATGCTCCAAAAACACCACATTACGACTTTCCAATTCATACTGAGCTTTCTTGCCAAAACGGTTAGACTAAATCTGGACCAACCACCGGGAAATTATGGAATAATGGATGACAGTACCGTTTCAACACTGCGTTAATAAGGATAAATACCCAAGGAGCTCACATCGCGAGAATGAAAGGAGCTTGGCATGGCAATTACGATAAAGATTAGACGTGGAAATTGGAAATCACGCGACAAAGACTGCGTTTTAACACAAATGAAGGCAGAGTGATTGGAAAGGGTGGCGGTGGGCGCGATCTTGCGGAAAGCTGTCTGTCTGTCTGTCTGTATGTTCAGGGGTGGTGCTAGAAATCCTCTGCGGCAGCCCCACACGGAAGCTCGCCGTGGACTAAATGAGTCCTTCATCCCATATTCATCACATTGACCTTGGCATCGCACATTGACCAAGCATGCTCCAAACACACATCGTGTTCTTAAATTACTACATGTTTAGCCGTGAAGTAAATTATACATATAAAATATATATATATATATATTTTAGTCCATCTCAAGAATAGGTGGTAAAAAGCCGAACATTAACATCGAACCCGACTACCCCACCCTCCGACTTACACCAATTTACATCCACTGCACGCTTTCCAGGCATATTAGCAAGCACGACTGCACGCCGAAGCCTTAGAGAAAGCAGCCGAAACGCGTAAATCGGATCACAGAGAGCCGGCTGCTCGTCCGCCGACGGTCAATGCGGATCCTGGCCCCGCAGGGGGCGCGGCGGGGAGTCGCCCTGCAGGCTGCTGGTGACACTTCAGTGTCCCGGGAATGACTGGAGCATTCAAAGCGGTCCGACGATATAATGTCAGGTCGTCCTGCGCATAACGTAGCGTTGGGTCCGCGCACAGCATTCTGACAAAGCGGCATTTAGCCCTGAAACTGCCCGCGTCCGTCTGTACGGCGATGAGACGCACAGCCACCTATTCGGATCTGGGCACGGAGAGAAATCCCTCGTACTTACATCTGGACCATGATGTCGTTCAAATAGACGCCGTCCACCAATTCCACGTATTCCGAAAGTTTGGTCCTTTCCTTGCCACCTAACTGCCCAAATGTCCTCACCTAAGAACAAAGAGGGTTAGGTGCCGCACACAGACCTTCCTGGCATGCCTTTCTCTACCACATTTCAAGCGGGAGGTTTAAAAAAGAAATCTTACCCAAGTGACCAGCGGGTTGAGCATAAATTGCTCGAGCAAAGGCGTAAAAACCTCGTTTTCCATCTCTGGTAGCTACAGCTAAATGGCCGGGTCCGAGAGACTGTGGCGACAAGCAACGTATATATCCACTCCTTTAAGCAGAGAGGGGAAAAGATATCGATATATATATTTAAAGGCTTTTTATTAGGTCGATTGATTTAAGTGGACAATTCATTCCTGGGAAAAGAAAAGGCACACGCCCGCTGCTGATGTTCACCCCGGGGTAGAGACGGCGTGCCCAGCGGAGCCATCATCGGAAGCCGCCAGGGAAGCCAACCGCTGGATAACGCATTGTTATAAAAAAAAAGCACGGGTCTCTAACTGCGGGCGAAAGCCGCCTAGATACAGCAGGGGGGGGGAAAGAGCAGTAACAGGTAAAATTAAATAATGATGAAAAAGCGCAATTCCCACGTCGTCAGGGGAGGGAAAAAAATACAACGTCAAGCCTCGCGCTTAAAGCGTATACAAAAATATGTCCATTTCGAACTTTGAATAATCCGTTTGATTTAATAAAATAAAAGGCTACACGGATTCGTTAAAAAAAATATAGCCAGCTGGCTAAAAGTACATGTATAAGTCCCCGTGCCGAGCGCGACAGCTGCACCTTTGATGTTTTCCTAGGAATGCCTGAAACGGAGCGCCGCGCGCAGCACCATCCTCGCGCCCCGACTCCGCGCGACCAAGTAACGGCCGCCGTCTCCTGACAGCCAAGAAAGCAGTGCGCCGGCGCGGCCGAACCACCGCCTCCGCGCCGCGTCGCTTCTGCGGGGCACTGATTTGTTTCGTGCGGAAAATTGTATTTGTGTGCCTCCGCCAAGCCCGTGCCTTGCCCGCTTCTTGGAATTAAGAAAGAAAATAGTGCACGGTGGAGCATATCGCGGTTTTGTTTAATTCGTCTGCTCGTTTCTTGTTCACAAAAAGTTATTTTCCATTTAACCGCGGACAGCGGAAAAATGTGATAGTTATGGGTAATTACACCTCATGTACAACCACTTGTGTTTCACCTAGAATACTTTGAAAATAAAGTATCCGTGTCCTATGGTGATTTTAATATTAATACTTCGTTATAAAATGAAACATTTTAGCTCACCATAGAAGTACTAGACAAGTACCAGAAATTGGCGCTTAACCAACAGTTGTTTTGATGATTGCAAGTAACAACAGTGACATCTGCTGATTGTAAAATCAATCAATCAATCAATCAATCTATCTATCTATATATCTATCTATCTATATATCTATCTATCTTCAATGCTGGTTTAAGCTCACTTTGTGGTGTGATTGACTTCACCTAAAGCACACCAAAATACCGTTAAGGCTTCTGAAACTGAACTTAATGGCATAATGAAATAGTTATCATTCAATTATTGTCTGTGTCTACATTACAATATTTTATAAAATTAACGTTTTTAGAACTTTGGTTGAATGCTTGCAGGCCTTTAATGTATTTTCCGTTACATGAGACAACAAATCACATATTAACATCATAACGCAAACTTATCCAGGCCAAGTGACTATAATATGGACATAAAGAAGTGAGCAGTTTTGTCCTCATTGGTATTCTGCTGATAAATTACTACTTCTTATCTAGATTTTAGAGGTAAAAATTTGCTTTTTATTCATGGAATTGCAATTTACAATTTACAGCTTCAGTGTTCCAACAGGTTTTCATACTACACACACACTAAAAAAATGTATACGATATAGTATAGTGTTTTCCACATCTGTGGATACTCCTTAGGTGACATTGTATGTGATTATATGACATATGATGTGTGCTTCTGATAAATGATTTATAGAACTCCATATCTGGTATGTGACTAAGCGTATTTCAGCTACAAAGAATGTCTGGGCTGAAGATCAATGTGTTTCTTTGAAGTGCTCCTGTCAGGGAATCTCCTCTCCAGACTTGTGTCCGTTAGCATCTCAGCTGCACCCCAGCCAGCAGGCTGCCAAAGGCTTGTGAGAAGCAGCACTAGTCTCATCAAGATGATAAGCACAGTGAAGGGCACCCGACTGAATTTAAATGTGATGGCCACCAATCAATGATAGCAATGCAGACCATTAGCAAGTCATTCTGGTGATTAAATCTACATTTCACAACTTTACTCCCAAACAGTTGTTATGAGTGTCATTGATCTGCTTTGAACATATTGAAAGAATAACATCCTGCCCTTCATTGTTGATTATGTCTGAGGTCAAGACAGCTGAATTGTTCTCAGGATAATTTGGAAAATTTTGCCCCTCGTTACAGTGTTGGTGCTTTGAATAATGCCACCAGTCTCATCACTATGCCGTTAACCAAGCCCCACCTTAATGCAAAGTCATGCAAAGCAGAGCTGATGTTTGAAAAGTGAACGTTAAACATTACGCAAGCTGGCCATGTGTTTCACAGATCGAGTAGGAATTTATCTGCTGTGGAGGCATCAGCCAGTTTTTGGGAGTGTGTGAGCTCAATCCAAACACACACACAGTGATAGTAATAATTATCCCTAATCCCAAATTCCTCAGAAAGCCCCATGTGCAGCAACCACCTTGTTTTGGTGATTTAGCAGAAATGTATTTTCTGGTCTGGGTAATATTCACAGTCACCACAAAGCATGGCCCAGCCTCAAATCCTGCACCACGTGTGACGTTAAACCCTGACGGTGCTTCACTGGAATTTTGTTCCGCTGGGTTTGTGTGGCGTGAGACTGAACACTCATCGCTTGCTCTACCAGCATTGGGTTCCTGCTGTAGCAGGACGTGCCTGGTCTTCAGCAGCTGTAAACAGTTTGGGTATGAATGCTCCAACCTCCACGTGCCCTTTCAGAGATGTGGGGGATGGGGGATGGGGGGGGGGTAGAGTCCTTTCCCAGTCATCTGCTACAGTTTATGTTTCACCATTTGATGGGGAACCCAAAAAAAGTTCGGCTCTAAATGCTATTTATCGGTTGCCTGATTATAAACCTTGAAGATTAAACTCTAGGCACCGTCTTTTTGCTTCATTATAAGCGACAATGCTATACCCAGAAGTGCAATTTTCATCACAGAATGATGGAATCTGTGTTTTCAGAAACTGTCATATTACTGTCACTGTATAAATATTGTAAATACAAGGAGACAGTCCGACAGAAAGCCATGCTGCGTTTGGGCTCGCAGTCCTGAAATGTCGCTTCAAAAAAAGCACATTGAAGGTATTTGACCCACTTATAGTGACCCCCCCATACACTTCTGGAGCCAAAATACGAAATGAATCCCCTTTGGTGTTATGCCAACTGACCGATTACGGCTGAAGACCAATGAAGACAAAACTGCTTAATATGCAAGGTGACAAGAGTCACATTCAATGTATCACATTTCACATCACAGCATTAGAAGCTACATCTTTGCTTCAGCAGCCATCCTAATTGATCTTGGGGTTCTTTCTAATAAAGGTTAAGTATAAAAGACTCAGAAGGAATTTTTTGGGGGGGGGGTCAAATTCCAGACCTTGCAGGCAGGATTCCTACAGTGTCCAGAGTGCCTTAATTAGTGTCTGATTTATGCCGGAAGACAAAGCAGTGCTATGCTAAGATAATTGCCCTAAGACGGCACCTGAAAGCTCAGGCTAATTGAGAGCTAGCATATGGCGAGAGCTTCAGTGGCGGAGTGTTTGTGGCCTGAATTTGCACCTTCTCTCCATCTGCTCCAGCAGAGGCCCGGCATTACGTCAAGCCAGTATTATTATAGTTTTGATTTTTCAATCTACCTTAGTTTTATTTAATTTTCAGTGGGGTTTTATTGATTTTTTTTTCAAAGATATATTTTTGTTTCCATATAGTTTAGCTCCAGTCAGAGTTTTAGCATTTTTACATTGAGGGATAGACTTAAAGTTCTAGAGCTGTTTCATGTGCCTGACTATTAGAGAATCCTGCATGAATACACAATGTCCCGGAAATGGGCAGCACATGTTCCAGGCAAAAGGATGAACAATCATCATTTCGGCTAAACACTATAAAAAAAACAGTGATGGCAAGTATTCAAGGTTCATTTTTAATTTATTTCAGTTTGTTTTGGGAGCGATATATATCATTTTTGTTTGCCTGCAGTTTTCATTTTATTTTTCTGTATTTATTTATATTTTATATAAGTTTGCCATTTTCATGGCTTTAGTTTTTGTTGACGATGACAGCCTTAGACAGGTCAGAGCCCCAGGTTTTGCTCTGGCAGTGTGTGGGAGTGCGAGTGGTGTGCATTGTTCCAGCGTCTGTAGATCTGTGGCTCAAGGTGGCTGCTTTTCCGAGGATACAAAACCAGCTAGAATTCCGGGCCTTTTGCGCCCCCCCCCCCCCAAGCTCCCCTGGGGACTTGTTACCAGGCAACCACACTGACACCTACTGCATCCTTCAGCCATATCATTACCCTGCAAACTTGGATGTCTTGCAGCAGGCGAGGTATTGCTTACATGCTTTTCTCCATTTGCAAGAAAAAAATGCCTTATTATAAACACAACCTTTGCAAATGATGAAGGACTGATGCTCCTGGTTTTGTGAAACGTGATATGCTCACTAATGACGCGGATGGATGAATGTTTACATGCATGCCATGTAGCGATGACAGATGATTGCATGAAGTCTTATCGACACGCGAGCAGATCACAGTTCTAGGCCCAAGCCCCCACTCCTCCTGCAACATTAAACTTTCTGGCAGTTTATCCCCCTGGCAACACTGAATATTCCATTAAAAGGCGAGTGTTTTCTGCATTCACTATGATTCAGTGTGGCGAGAAATACTTCTGCAGAGCCACCACACATAAAAAGATATTAGCATCAAGTGAGGGACATGCTGCCAGTACAGCATAATACTGAGGTTGCAAAAATATTTCTAAGTTCCTCGTTAAATCATTCTCCTCTGTACAAATCCATGACAACCCAGGAAACCTGCTAATAAAGGCTGCTATAAAATGTTGCTGCCCTTAATCTGTTACCATAACAACAGCACCCTGCCACACACCAGCCCAATTCAAGGCAGGCGCCCCTCGCATAAACACAGCGGACGCGCACAATAATCCTCTGTCATTAGCCATGATGTGCGCATCTGAAGTACAGCGGGGAGGGGTCATTTTGACATGAAATCCATAGCACTTCCTGTGGTGGTACCAGAATCCTCCTCATTTGAGGTCTGGGGAGAAAATACTACGATGTGCTAATAATGGGCTAGATGAAAGTAACATCAGGACATCAAAGTACTGAGTTTCTGTCCTAAAATATTTGATGGATATATAAAATCTTACTGAAATACTCCCTGACAGCAGTGCTTCTCAAAGATCTGATCTTTGGAAATGCAGCCTTCAAACAGTGACAATATAAAACTAGCTGGCCTCAATCACAAGGGACTGTAGCGGCTGGCAGTTATCTCAGACTTGTACAGCCTTCACTTCTGTCCACCGTGTGAAGACAGAAACCCAAATAAACAGACAAGCACGGTTGTGCTGTTTGGACGGCACTGATTACACGAATCCCTCTGTAGCAGACTCATGTGGCACCCTCGTTCCAGTTCCTGAAAGATTGTTGTTGTCCTGCCCCCTTTTCAGTCATGTCAGTCCATTGATTCACAGGTCTGCTGGGCAAACTCAAGAGGGAAGCCCAAAGACAGCCGCAGTATTGCAAAT
>JAODKN010000063.1:3253096-3285560 GCA_026774425.1 Petrocephalus zakoni
GGGGCGGGCGGGATTGGACAGAAAGACAGCGGGGGCGGGCGGGATTGGACAGAAAGACAGCGGGGGCGGGCGGGAGCGGGATGAGAAAAACAGTCCCGCGCAGGGCTCTAGTATGTAGCAGTCCATATTATCTCAGCCTAAGTCGTAGTCCAGATTACATGGGTACCAAAGTGTGCTGGAACTGCGCCTTCAGCTGTAAGTTGATGAGGCCGCAGTGTGTGTGTTATGCCACTGAAGTCATTTGAATGTAAATTAACAGATTCACTGGAGGATTCTGCCAAGATCAATCCAGTTTGTCCTGGTAAGTGAACCATTTTGCCCTTTTATATTTAAATAGCTTCTAAGTGTGTGCGCTGTGCTAATGGTGCTTTGTTTGCCATCTTGTCTTAGATAACTTCCAGACAGCACAACTGCTGGCTCTGATACTGGAGCTCTTGACGTTCTGTGTGGAGCACCACACCTATCACATCAAGAACTACATCATGAACAAAGACCTCCTGCGCAGGGTCCTAGTGCTCATGAACTCCAAGCACACCTTCTTGGCCCTGTGTGAGTGCTGGATTGCTGTGACTCTCCCCCCCCCCCCATAATCCTGTTTGGTTGTGCTGACATATGGGGGGGTAACGAGTCACCACTTTCTCTGTACAGGTGCCCTGCGTTTTATGAGGAGAATAATAGGGCTGAAAGATGAATTTTACAACCGGTACATCATCCGAGGGAACTTATTTGAGCCAGTCATCAACGCCCTGCTGGATAATGGGACGCGATACAACCTTCTAAATTCTGCCATCATCGAGCTCTTTGAGTTCATCAAAGTGGTTAGTTTCAGTTCTGACTTGCTTCTGTCGCAACCTGCTTTGTGTGCTTTTGACCTGCACGCTAATGGACGTTCCCTTCCCTTAGGAGGATATTAAGTCGCTCACAGCACACATTGTGGACAATTTCTACAAAGCACTTGAATCAATTGAATACGTCCAGACATTCAAGGGACTGAAGACCAGATATGAACAAGAGAAGGACAGGCAAACTCAGAGACATAGTAGGTTAGTGGGCTTTCAGTGCGTAGCAGCCAAGTCTGACTGGGCGTGTGGGATAGGTGCTATTGGAATGTGTTGGTGTGCTATTGCCTTCATACTTTGCAGTGGTTGACAGACTGGTCACTGGCTGCTTGCCACTACAATGTAACTATTTCTCTGTGACAGTTTTTGGCTTTTTAGTGTCAGTGTAGCCTGTCTTAGTGTGCTACCTATTCAGTTTTATGCTGTCCTCAACATTTTCCAAAACAGATATCGCCGGGAAACCCGCCCTGTGGAGGATGATGAAGAAACATGGTTAAATGAAGAAGATGATGATGAGGAAGGAGAGACCATGGTGGAAAAGAGCAAATCCGAGGAGGACTTTCCTGAGAGCTATGGGAAATATATGGAAGCAAAGAAAGGTGGCGTTGCCTTAATCCCCTGCTGTGGCGCAGTTGGTTATGGCCCTCCTCGGGGCGGCTGCTATGGAGAGCCCATCTGGGCAGTGATGTTAGGTAGCAGCTGTTTGGCTCCAAGTTTAGTGTAACTCATTGGAGGATCGACCTCCCCTCCCCATCTTCCCGTGGTTCACTGATGGATTCACTCTGAGCTTCGTGTTTCTCCACCTGACCTCCCAGAACACATCCTGACCAGCTGCTCTAAACCTGCCCCTTCTTCCATTCTGCAGGAGCAGCCAATGGGACCAGTGGAAAGCCAGCAGCCACGCCCTCCAGCCCTGCCAGTCCCAACAACACCTCTGCAAAGCCCCCTGCATTACCTGCCCCAGCCGTGGCCAAGGTGAGTTTTCTGATTTTTGAACGGACTGGAGACCAAGATTCTCCCAGAAGTCAAGGAAAATGTGATTCCTGTTCATTTAGCTTCAACCACTTTTCCAACTAGGGATGGTTGCACCGTTTAGTCAGGGCTGCCAGTAGGAGAGGTTACTGAAGCTATTGAGCCAACTTGTCCAGTCTTGCTTTGTGAAGTGCTCCTCCTTGTGGGAAGGAAATGCATGCCCTGGTGGAATAAGCGTGCCATATCTCACACAGGCTGGGCTGGTCGGCCTGGTGGACTACCCAGATGATGATGAGGAAGAGGAGGAAGAGGAGTCGCCTCGCAAACGGGCCCGTCTAGGATCGTAAAGAGCAGCAAGGTGATCCCTGTGGAGCGAGTTCTCAAGGCACCTGTGTTCTGCAGCCCTCTGGCCTGAGAGCCCCCTTCCCATCCCCCCCCCCCACCACCGCTCGGTCTTCTCCTTGGCTAATTACGCGCCCACGGCCTCATCCCTACTCAACATGCCTGTACCCTCACTGGAGGAGGACCAGGGGAGTCGCAGAGTGCCAACAATCCCCGCATCCCCTAAACGCCACCTCCCTCCACTCGCACCTGCAGGAACGGACACACTTCCCTACATCCTGAACCCATTTAGATGTGGAGCAAGGAATGATGGGAAGGACAGTCAGGCTAGCAGGACTAGCGACTTGGCAGCGGATGATTGGCTTACCTTAAACACCTACAGATCACACTTGGGAGGGGGGTGGGATGGCAGGACGACAAAGCTTAGTTCCTGAGAGCGGGACTCACATTTTTAAACGGGGTCTCTGATGTCAAGAATGTCAGGAGGCTCGTGTCGGAACTCTGTCAGCCAGGAACCCTGTATTCATAATTTTATTAAAGTACTGTACAGTTTTTTTAAATCATTTTGCCTCCTTAAATTATCTGAAAGGAGAGCGACTCCTGCCCATGTCATTTTGAGCACAAAAGGTGGGGACCACTGTTTACTTATTTTAATTGAAATTTTGATTCATTGTAGTAAGCAAAGTTGGGTTTTAACGAAACATTAAACTACAGTAAAGGCACATTTTCTGCCCTAATGGAGGATTGCTATGGTTTCATTCTGTACTCACTGCTCTTGGTTCACAGGCCATTCAAAGCCCCCCCCTTTCCAGTAAAATGTTTCTGTTGGGGGGGGATGTTGAGCTTGTATGTGGCTTGTGGGGAGTGACCTTCAGTTCTAGCAGTTCTGGCTAAGGGATGATTGCCCTGGTTTAACCAAAAGGCGACTGACGTCAAATGAGCGAGAGACAGTAATGTGTTGGCGTAGGCCGTCAGTGTCACATGGTTTTTTTGGGGAGTGATGGTGGGAGTGGTCGAGTTTAGCACCGGTTGTTAAACGACGGCTGGTCACCAATCAGTAGACATTCCTCTGGACAGTAATGTAGCTTTTGAGCAGGAAATGAGCATTTCAACGTAACCGAGATACAGTGTGGGCAGACTAAACATTTCAAGGGTAAGGTTGACTAGACAAAATAGGTCCCCCACCCCCCTAAAATTTTGTACAAGTGCATTTACTACCACTATCTCGGTTCTACACCATTTGTATACATTTGTTATTTGAAATGTTTAAAAATTAAATGTGATCCTGGCATTAAATATGCACAAGTCCTTTTTTTTTTTTTTAAAATACCTTGGGGAGTATTGACTGATATGGCTGTAGACGGCACTCTTTGTGTGACACTAGAGAGTGGCGTGCTATCAGGGCTGTGTGGTGCGCTCGTGTCCCTGTCCCAAAGAAATGCTAGCTGTGTCACGCACCGTGAAGCTCTGTCCCTATGGCATTCTCATGCTTCTCATGTTGGATACCAGCCCAACTTTTGTCATGTATTACTGTGCTGGTTTGTCACTGCTAACATGCCCCACACTTAGGTCAAGTGCTACATTTTAAATAATAAAGGAATTCGAACTGAAATGTCACTCCACTTGGTAACAGAACAAACATCTCTAAGGGAGCCCGAGTGTAGGAATTCCCGATTCTGTAACGAAGGGTGTGACGTGCAAAGTGCGGCCTACGTCTGGGGGCCAGTAGTTGACCTGTAAGTGAGGCAGCCATTTCTTGTAATGGGGGGGGGGGGATTGAAATTTTAAAATAGCAGCGGTAATGTATGGTCATGTAACCGCAACGGATGTGGAAGCCCCCTTCTGCCGTACAGCCGTTTAGCTCTCCTGGCAGTTAGGGGCAGTGCTCCCTTAGGGCAAAGGGTGCTGGTCACACTGATCTCACGGCATGGAGTTGCCTTGACATTAATTTTTACATATTAATGCATCTTGTGTTAGACTGCTGAGGTCTTTGTGCAAATGGATGTATTAGCTACTTACAAGGAAATTGTAATGCAGTCTACCATTAAGCAGCTTCTGTTTTTTCGACTGCTCCTTTGCTGGAGATGTTTACCAAGCAAACTTGTTGCATCAAGGTTATTGGTGCCGCTGTGTCCTGGCTTCGCTTCCCCAGCCACTGCATTGAAAAGTTGAGGTCGTGTCATGAAACCTGAACAGTTTAACAAAGATGGCCCAATGAAATGACCTGAAATCAGAGTGTTAGAACTGGAGAGGCTCAGCAGCTAATGCTACCTCTCAGGTTTGCAGTTTTAAATGCAGGCCCTGCAGTGCCTGGGCACGTGTGTGTGTGTGTGTGTGTGTGTGTGTGTGTGTGTGCGCGTGCGTGCGTGTGTGTGTGTGTGTGTGTGTGTGTGTGTGTGTGTGTATGATGGCCCAGAGACAGACTGGTGGCTTATTAAATCACTATGAACTGCTACAGTGATAAGTAACTGAGCTTTTTATAGGTTTGTTAAACATTCCACAGTCAAGCCCAAGGTGTAACGCTATTTTTGAAACTTATACCTGCAATGCCTATTAAAATAATGCCCTGTTGGCTAGGAAGGAGACCATGCTGCAGTGGGCCTGGCGGCTTGGGGGACTCGCCCATACAACCTATGCAAGCATCTTTAAACGCTCATTCGGGAACTAAAGGGAATCTTTCAGTTTAGTCTGTACGCCTGGTACTGAAATCCGTGCCTCAGGCATCTGTGGCTTAAACAGGTCTTTTGCAGCTAGAATATAAAATGGTTTATTTAATACAAGTCATTTATACAGAACCAGCACGTTAGTTGCTTAGTTGAATAACTATTTTCCAATACTGCATTTGTACATTTGAGAAGCACACTGTTCCTCTGGCCCCGAGCACCACAGCCGGGGATGCAGGCCCGAGGCGGATTTCCGAGGATCCTTTGGAACAGAAAGATTGTCCTTCTGGGGAAAAATAAAATGCGTTGAGCTCACTTCTTGATGACCTCCTCTTTGAGTTTCTCTGCCAGGTGTTTCCTTTTCTGGAGCCTCTTCCTTTCTTCCACCGAGATCTCCTTTCAAGAACAGAAACCCACGTCAAGGTCACGGCCAGTGTTAGCATTTTGGCCAATTCAACACAAACATGCCCACATGAAAAAAAAAAACCCACTGGACTGTTTCCCAGCTGAGCTCACAAAAGGGGACGAGTGGAGCTAGAGGGAGCGTCACACACAGCCCGCATCACCTTTCTCTTCTGTAAGCCCTGGGGTGACCCCATGGTGTGAGAGACACCACTTGTGTCGTCATGCACAACATTAGTGCTAACATTCCTCGTGGGAACGGCGGCCTGTCCGCATGCAAACAGAAAAAAGCTCGTTGTGGAATGAAATGACCAAGGGAAATGTTCACAAAGCCATACATATTGCATCGATACCTAGTTACTGGTTACTGTTGGCTGTCACCTGTTGTGTACTGATCTTTACCTTCCCATTTGAGTCAACTCAGGTAATTTCACTTTCATGGAATGGTGAGCAGTGAAAGCACTGCAATTTAATGCTCCATCTGAACACCAGTGTACATTTTTCTCCCCATTAACTATATGTACAAGGCACCTCTACCATTAAAACATTGCTGTTTTGAAAACTAATTTTTAAGAGTAGCAGTGTAGCTCAGACTGACTGAAAGGTACAAATGCCCAGAAAAGTCAGCCTTAATATTTCACGTCAATATTCCGAGCAAGTGGCTTTGAAGTGTTCCAAGCCTGCTGTTAACAGGCATTGTTGGTACTGCTTTTGACCTTTATTATCAGTACCCATTTTGACAGATGGCCATCTTGAGATACTTGGCAGTTTTGTGGCGTGGGAAAGGGCCCCACTCCTAAAGAGTGCCGTAACTAGTGCTGCAGTACCGGTGTGCTGGGTGCAGGGTCAGGCCCAGGCGGGTTCTCCTCTACTACAGCTGGCCTGGGATTCTGCTCCTTCTTGAGGGCCTGGAGCTTGTCCCTTTGCTGCCTCAGGTAGTGCGCCCTCTGCTGGAGCTGCTCCTGCTGGGCCACAGTCAGCTCCTGCATTGGATATGGACACAGCATCTGAAGGTCAGCCGGCTCTGCAGCTGCAGGAGTAGTTATCATCGTCCCCATGAGGATGAGCGGCTAGCGCTTTAGGTCGTGTGTGTCTCACCGTAAAAGGCTTGGAAATGCCGGCTTCCCTGTGAGCTTCCTGCAGCCAGGCCTCGGCGGCCTGCTGGCCCCATTTCTCCTTGTGCTCAGCCTGCGGCGGCGGTGTTGGAAGCTCCACCCCTTTCACCGGAACCCTGACGGCAGGCAGCACCTTGGGGCCTGGACCGCCCTGCCCTGCAAGCCACCATGAGAGTTACCTGCATGTTCGCTGACAAGAGCTATAGGGAGAGAGTAGGATGACGTGTTGGAAGAGTCCCAGGAGACAAACCTTGGTTACTTGGAAGCATCTTTGCGGGGTCAGGAGGCTTGACTGTGGCCTGGCTCTTCTGCACCTCATGGGCACCTCGGCAGGCCTCATGGGCACCTCTGCAGGCCTCACCATCTCGTTTCTTCGCAGGCACGCCACTCGCCTGGAATCAGAGTCCCGGGGTCACAGTGTCCATGCCACAAGCAATAGTCACCCTGTATCATGGGAAGGGGGGGATCTATGTGTTCTAAATCTACTTCACAAGTATCCTAGACTAGCAAGTTACCACTGCAGTGCCATTGGTGACAACAGTATCTTGGATCTGTACACCAGCCAGGACCTTGGGCCTGCCCCTGCTCGCCTTCATCACCCCCACCTTTGGAAGTTAGATACCAGCAGTTCAGTGAGCACCATGAGGAACTACAAGTGAAATCCTCGTCGTTTTAGACTAAATCACAAATCTCATATAGCCAGTGAATAAGGGCATATGCCATATGGTTTGATCCCCAAATCTAAAAAAAAAGTTATACAACATCCTATATCCATATATACACACACACACACATTATTTCTCATATATATATATATATATACACACACACACACACACACACACACACACATATATTAGGGCTGTCAAAATATTAACGCATTTAACCCATCTGCAGCGCAGAATGACTCAAAATCCCTGAAATGCAGCGTTGCCAACTATTTCTTACCTGAACTTACCTCAAGGCTACATTTCAGGGATTTTGAGTCATTCTGCGCTGCAGATGCTCACGATGCTGGATTAATCCGTGTTAACGCGTCAATTTTGACAGCCCATATTATATATATAAAAACAAAAAATGCACTTTTGAAAGCATGGTGACGCACCAGCTCGGCCCCACAGGCCCGCTGCTCGCCGCCGCCTGCCGGCACTCCCCCCGGACTGCTGGCCGAGGTCGAGCCGAGCTCCTGCTGCTGCTCCTCCTCTGCCACGAACCTCCGTGCCAGCTCCAGGTCATACTCCTCCTTTGACCTCCTGCAGGCGGCAGGGGAGAAGGGCTGCACTTTAATTCCCATGTAATATGAAGCGCTTCCACACAACTGATGGTTTTCGCGCTTTTGGTTTGCTCTCATCCGCTACGCTCCGTCTTCCTACAGTCGAGAAGGAACATTTTAAATCTAGTAGAGTTTAATCAAGTAATCTTGAGAGCTCTAGAGCATTCCTATTGGACAATCCTGACTTCTATCTTATGTTAATCCAGCTAACTGAGAAATCCTGCATCATGGAACATGGACCCCCCCTACCCCCCTACCCGGTGTCTATAGAGCAGCCACGTCGATTCAACCTCCTCATTGCAGGTCACATTTAGAAGGGAATCGGCCCAAAACAGAATCGACACAAATCAATACACCTGTGACACTGCCATTATTGCACATTACTGTAACGCATTTTTTCATGCTAAGATCTTATGATCAACTTCAGGTACATTCAAAAAACATACAATTACTCTTTGGACAAAAATACTTTGAATACTTCAGTACATAAACTGATCCAAATCTTAGTATCCAAATCAGAGCTGAATCAAATTGTATCATTTTTAGATGTAATCCTATTGAATCACTGCTGAAGTGTATTGAATTTAGTTTAATTGTTTTGCATATCATAGACCATCTATGTAGGTGTGTATTGTATTAGGAAGAGATACACAGCCCTGTTAGATTGGTGAATAGTGGCGTTGTCAGAGTCAGCATGCCTTCATGATGTGTGGTACCATCATGGTCCAGAAGATCCACCTGCCATCTGCCTGACGTGTGTTACTGCATGGCTTCCATCCACCACTGTATTGCCATCTCCATCCGTAATGCAAGCACATGGTCACACTGGGGTCGGCAGTGAAGTCTGAGTTTTATGAGCAAAGCCAGTCTGAACCACCGCCCACCTCTTCCCTCTCCGCTAATCCACGGAATTAAGCTCACAGCAAATTTTATTACCATCTGAAACTCACCATATTCTCCATCAACCAAGTGTGAATTTGAAATGTTAATGAAACATTTATACACTTAGAATGTACAATAGCTGAGAAATTATTTTGTCACAGCCCAGATGAAGGTGGGACCTTAAAGCTGCATTTACGGGGTTAAAGTGTGACGTTACGCTGACCTGCTTACACTGGGAATCGGATGCCGGCAAAGGAGACCAAAGCGAACCTTGACCTGCAGAGACCTACAGTATCTAAGACACCTGCGTGTGGAATGCGCGAGCTGGGTCCAGATCCAATTAAAACGCACAAGTACACCCACTCACTTACATGTAAGACCAAAATAAATGCGTTTAAAATCCCCTGATCTAATAGCGAGAAATCATTAAGAGGCTTATCTGACCGCGGAAACTCAGCCGGTAAGAGTTGGCTATTCGGGAGATCCATCAACCGCAATACAAGGTGGAATCTTGCAGCTGTCCAGGAGAGAACTGTGGGCCACCAGTCACTCCAAAGCCGGTCCCATTAGCCACTGAACCGATGTTACTCATATGCTGCACCATTCGTCACACAGTCAACATGCATGTCATGAAAGCAACTGTGCGAAAAACAAGCCACTTTGGTGCAGTGGGAGACAGTGAAACTTTAATGCTAAGTGACGTGTAACGTGCCAGACGGCCTGGCCACTCACTTGAGCACCTCATGAAGGATCCTCATCTCCTGCTGCTCCAGCTCACTCACCACATCTGTCCCGTCTGTCAGACACTCGGGCAGGGCACCTGCGCGGGCCGAGGGACAGGAGGACAGAGCAGAGACGCCTCTCACCGGTCCCCAAGGTCTATTCAAAAACCTGTCTGACCTCACTGAAGTGCTAAAGCTCCTCTGATATTCTGCATTTTAATTTAATGACACTTAAAATCAATGAAAGGAGATCGATACGTCTATGGCCTTATACTGCGGCTTCGCAAACCCAGGATTTCACTTAATGGATGCTGGTTTTAGTAAAAAGCCATAAGGAGCCGTACAGCAGCAGCCCTTTCAGGTCCATGTGAGCCGCACCGTGTTGCTCAGCAGTAATCGTAAGTCATACGGTGTAATATATACGTGTAATATATACGTGTAAATAACAGCATCTCTGAATAGGCTAAGAGGTCACGTGGGGAGGAGACGCCGTGGTCACCGTTCCTCTCCTTAATGACCCGCAGAGCCTGCAGCTGGAGCTCGACGTTCTTCTGCACCATCAGGGAGCGGAACATCTGGAAGTCATCTGTGGCCAGTACAGGCTGGAGCACCACCTGAGGGGAGGAGGCGAGGGTCAGCAGGTGAGGGTCCTGCGTGCAGCAGCCCAGGTCCTGGAGAGCTGCTGAGGGCTTTAACAAGGATGACCAGACCTCCATCTCCTTCTTTAACAAAAGTCTCTCTTGTTGACACGACATGGAAATGCTAAAGAACTCTGATGGGTACATGGTCTCAAATCTGTATATAGGCCCAGGAATGAAGGACGCAGGATTTCAGAAGCTGACTCACTCCACTTCCATAACACGGAAACGCCCATCACAAAGGATCACTTTCAGTATTTCATTGATCTTAGAAATCAACTTGAAACCAGGGGCTTTAATTCACTCTGACTTGACCAGGCCGATGTCACAGTGACCCGCTGGGCCCTGTGGCATTTGCTTGGCTGGCGGATGGCCCGAAATGGCACTGAATCAGGCCATCTGAGCTTTGGGCCCCCCACCCCCATGCCTGTGGCCTGCTTCCTGCACCTTACAGTAATTTAATCACTTCTGTAGGCTTTTCCCAGGCTGTTAATGTCCTGGGAGCAGAGCTCTGAGCTCACCTCACAGGAGCCAGTGCAGCGCCAGCCCAAGTCATTTCAGACCGATAATCCCCCGCATGTCCAGAACTGAACTGCTTTGCTCCTCTAGAATTGTGAAATAAAATGGTGCTTTGTGATGATATCACTCTCATTCACTAATTTGTTTAAAGGGCATTTATATATAAAAGGTGTATCATTACAGGAGGTTTAGTTAACAAGTACTTTATCCTGTGCTTAATTATACCCATATCCAATCCTTGGGTGCATCCCATCTGTGGCTTAAAAAGGAATATTGTACATACATGGTGTGGATTAAAACAGGCATTCAAGGTCTCCCATACGATCCCACTAAAGTCATCCCAGACTGGGAGTAATCCTGCACCCTCAAATATACAAGCCATGTACATATACAAGTTATGCTGAATCTCCAGACGTTTTGGCATAAAACAATGATATAAGCATTTTTAGGACTTCCTAACGGGAGAGGAAAATCTGTGGTGCCCATCCATCCTCACTTTAGGCGGAACCCCCACTATAGGAGATAGTGTCAGACCCACAATTCCACTATAACTTTGCAATGGGCTGGAAGCCCCGGGGGTGGAGGCCTCAGTGATTGGCCCAAAAGGATCAAACTGCATCCCCATCTAACCCTGTTAAGCCAGAGCACACAGGAGAGTAGCAAGGATCCCACTGGCAGCTCAAGCGTCAGATCCTTAAAGGACCAAGCTAATAATAACCTGGAGGTGTTAGTTATCGTTAGGCTGTTAGTGTCCCTCCCCAGCCTCCATCCTTAAACACCCAGAGGCCAACCCCTCCACAAGGGATGTCACACTCCACGGAGACATTTAAGATACTGTAACATTACATGCAGCTGGTCAGACAACAGCAAATATAAATCTACTCCGTTTTATCCACATGCACTAATGGACTTTTTAGCGGGGTGATTCGGGTTAGGCTGCTGCTGCAGTGCCGGATCTGGGATTTAAGCCAGTAACCCCACTGGAAATTGGCCAGCAGGTGGCATAATGATTAAAATACCCAGGCATCAATGATTTATCTCCCCTCCACCACACCACAAAAATGCATCCTAACTTTTTGAGCAGGTAAAAACAAAGACGGCTGCTCACCTGAAGCGCTTTCGATTTGGCATAGGGAGAAGAGCAAGCTGCAAAGAATTGCTGCTCATTGATCCCGACCTCCTGCATATAATTTTCCAGAAGATTCTCCACCTGAGATGTAAAGTAAAATAAAATCTTTCGGGTCAGCATTACTGGTGAAACTGGGGGATAAATTGTATGCTGTCATGTTACATGCAAATCTTAGTCTTAGTACAAAACTCCTGAACATCTCAAAATGAATAGGAAGCGTAGAACGAGAACGGACTAACTTCAGACACTAGCGAGGACGGTCATTCAGTCTACCATGTTTTATACGCAGAAAAGTCACTCAACTCCAGCAGTATTTTCTTGTATGTATTGGTCCCATTTCAACAATAAAGTGATAGTTGAAGAGGCTTTATCAATGTTACGAAATAGCATAAAGAACAATGAATAAAATGTTCTACAGTTCATAATACTGCATTAGTAAAGTCAGTTTGCCCGCAATGCTTTGCGCGCACTCCTACTCCGCTCCGTTCTGCGTTGCTGAGTAAGTTTTCGGTATCTCTAGAACATATTTAAATCAAAAGCAGTTTTAAAGTCTTTACTACAATGCTTCTGAGCAGCCCCGACTGCTGATCATATCGAATGCATCCATTTCATAAGTGACGAGCTGTTGTTTGTGATATTGTGACACTGACATGTTTCCCAGGCAGCAGCAATGTAACACAATCAGAGGCGGGCATGTAAACACGGGCAGCCGAGCGGCACCGCTGCCATCCGGCACAGACTGCTGTCACTTTGCTCCCGGGATGACCGGGAAGCATATTGGCAGCTGTCACTCTCTGTCCCAGCAGCCTGGGAGCGACACCCTCACATCCACACGTCCTCTCGCCGCACTGCCGCGTCTGACAGCGCTAAATGATTTTACTCACCAGTTGCTTATACTGCTGATGAATTTCTGTGTAGGTCAGTTTATTTTCATCTTCGTCATCGAAAACTGGCAGAAAAAGCAATGGTTAAAACATGCGATGAAGCGTCACTCCCGTCGTAAGAGAAGCCAAACGCACAACCCCAAGAGCAGTGCAGAATCACACCGCTTCGCAATCCCGTACGCGAAACGCTTGGGTTTTAGCAAACGAGACGTGCTGGACCAGGAGCTGATCCATTATAAATAGCCTGCCACCGTTACGAGCCTAACATTAAAATAAGTGCTGGGATGTTTGTTAGTAGAGAGGCCCAGTACTGTACCGCTGCGTTCTGTGCAGATCATCGCACTAACAAGGATCAGAGAGTCGCTGATTTACCTCGTTAAAATGTGAGCATCGATCGGACACTTCATTTTCCTATATAATAAAGACTTATTCCGCTTGTAATTACGATAGTCAATTACTCACCAATTTAGCAACGTAGCTAAGGGGCAAGTAATTCGACTAGCCGATGGTACTAGAAAATTACATTATCAAGCTGGATAGATAAATGTGGAAATCCCGGTATATTCAAGCACCCAAGCGTACGCTGCATCCCCCCTATGCAAAGACAATGCATTTTGGGTTCTACCCTCCAAACACAGCACTCGGGCTGGCAGGGCCCTCGCCTTACCTGTGCATTTGTTCTCCATGAAGTCCGTGACCGGTATAACCCACTCGGGACTCCCCAGATACCCGGCGATGCTCTCCAAGACCCACTCGCTATCATCGGCCATGTTTCCCCCACGAAACACACCTACGTCGCGCTGTCGGACAGTCAGGAAAATTTCTGTACGCCCGGTTTTCTTTCTTTTTGGTCTCCCGCAAAGAAAAGGAAAAAGAAGCTGACAAAACCCGGCATTTGTTGTCAGGCTCGCCGCTACGCGCCGTCCTCCGTGTCGCGGCGGGACTGAGATTGGAAAAATATGCAGACATGCATGTCGGACCGCCCAGATGGGTCGACGCCTAATCGGTTGCTATGGCAACACTTTACGTCAGCGGGGCCTGCGGCGGCCACAGATAGACAAGCAGGCACCTTAACCTGCAAGCGCTTCGGAGATAATCCAATTGGCAAAGGAGGCTTTATTACGTATCAATTAATATGAAATGAGCATTGCTTTTGTTCTTCAAAAAGTTTATATTTTTGAAGGGTATCAGTTGGTTTGATTAGCGAGATACAAACTAACAATGTTTTACCCCACGTTTTGGTGGAACAGTTGCATATTGTTACCGATAATTAAAGAGGCATAAAACTTAATAGGTGAAATAGTCGTTATAAATAGCGTATATAATTGATATAACTGTCTTAGTGCAGCGTTTTGTTCAGAGGGTGCTTGAACAAAGTGTCTCCTTTCTATTGAAAATTATTAACAACATGGGTGTAACATCCTGTCCAGAGCGTTTAACCTGGGACTGGATCCAGGTCTTCCTTACGACCGAATACTGAATAGGCAGCTGGAAGATGGATGGCTGGATAAACCTACAGTCCTAGATATACTAGTATGCCAAATCACATGTGAGTATATTCTATGCAGGGAGTAAAGGAGGCCTGGCAATTAATTCAGGACCCTGGCTAGTCAGGGTAATGCACGGATTTAGTGGTCAGGTTAAGCTAACAGGTCACTCAGCATGACTAATCTGGCATGATGCATCTTCTCTAGAACTTTCACTGGGCAAGCTCAGTGTTTCTGCACTGATTTCAATGTCAGGAAAAAGAGAAGAGTTTGTTCTGGACACAAATTTGTACATAAAAAATTTCAAAATAAAACCACAAACACGGAATATGTATATTCATATATATATTTTAATTAACAATAAAAATTAAACTTGTCAGAATTTTTTTTCCTACACGCTTAGGAAGGTTATACAATAAATATACATTCATTTGCATTCTTAAACAAAAACAAGGCAAAACAAAAATGTCAAAGGCAAGCCATGCAAAAGGGAAGCATGCCAAAGTAGTGAAAATGTGATTTTTAAAAATAGTAATTCATTTATAAAGCCATTACAATGCATAGTAATAAATTCATCTAGATTTTTTAGATCTTTTATACATATAGTAGCAAGTCTTTCATTGTAACGCCCTCATACTCCACTTGGTGGCACTGCAGTATAATAATGGAATGGTTGTCCTAAACATTCACTGCTCCAACTGTAATCCTGAAGAAAAGTACTCATCATCAAACAAACAAAGTATCTCCCTAAATTTATATTTGAATACAGTTCAAATATATTTAGAATATATACACCAATTTGTGTAAGCTCAATCATTCAGTATTATTATGTTAAAAAGACCTGCCAGATAATCAAAAAACTAGGTAATTCAACAGAGCATTCTGTGTAATTTTCATTTTTTGACACAAAGTATAATCTGCTGATATTTCAGATATTCACTAGCCTTAGTTCCATTTTCAGACATTTCCATTCATATTTAGGTAGTACAGATATTAAGATACATAATCTCTATGGCAAGACCCTTGGCTTTGTTGGCATGCTGGATTCAGTACATATTTTTGCCTCTAGGTGGCAGTAACAAATCAAATTGGAATACGCCATACTGGACAACACCCCATTTGAAAGCACTGCAGCTTGGTGCTATACATCAGGTAAACATATCATTTGAAGATGCTCGTTCAGTGGCATACAATAGAAAAAAATGACAGAGTAGCCGTAGATAACATTCAGTTAGCTGGAATGTGTTAGAATGCACTCTGAATTGGTTATTTATCTTGCAGGCACAAACTTCTGCCTAGTTGGCAGCTTTTTTCTAAAAAAAAAAATCCCAACGTGTAGCTGGACGACACTGGCTTGGGTATATGGGAATGTAGTTTTACACACCTGTCAGTGACTGGATGGCTGTTAGCCTGCTAAAAATCGCAGAGAGTTGGCTAAGCAGACTTTGCAAGTGACAGCTGAGAGTGCGATTTTCTGTCACCCTGAACTTTGGTTTAAAAAAACAATTTAAACAGAAAAGGATTGAGCCCCTTTAAAACCTAATCTAATCTATGCACATCTAGGATTACATCCCTGTCACCCTCCCCATTCAAAACAGTACTTGTGGCCCTTCTGAATAGAGATAATATATTTATCATTTGATATAAACACATGCATCAAAAATAAATTTAAAATTAACATCATATATTGCTGTAGTAGTTCCATAATATAGCAGCCTCAAAAGTATTGAAAAGGGCTAGCCAGTCAGATTACAAGCAGTAGGATGACGTCTAATTTAACGAAATAAGTAAAGTGTCTCTTAGTAGCGAGTCATGCACTGGCAGCACTCAGGCACACATCTGATATTGGTCCGTGTCTCTGGCTACAAGACCATGAAAACATGAAGCCCTCCTTATGCTTCACCATGCAAAACTGTGGCTGATCCATCTGATGAATGTGGCTCTTGAGAAGTGATGGAAAAGTATCTTTAGATTCATACAAAAAATACAAAACATGAGACTCAAAATTTCTGCACATATACCAATAATGCTCTGTAGAAAATCATTGTTCTTGCTGTACTTCTTGCATACAAAAAGATGCTTTTATCACGATATATAATAAATATCAATATGCAAACATGCAGGTTCGAACTGAGCACGGTTGTTTTCCGGATAGATAAGTTGAGATAAAATGCAAATTCACGATTGTCCTTAACCAAATTCCAAATCAAGAAAAAAATTGTAAACTGGATTTATTACTATGACAAATGCCATTGTAATCTTAGTGCAGAAACATGGACATGAATGCAAAATGTGTCTTCGGAAAGATAAAAACTGATTTACCTTAAATAACACACTAAATGCCCAGTGACAAAATAGTAACATAAATGTTTTAAACAGTTGTTTTTTTTAAGGAAATAGATACGAGGCATTAAGCAGCTTTGGAAGGCCAATTTGTCTTGTATGTCCATATCATAGGACCACATTGGGTTAATTCATACACAACTGCAGGGGAAATTGTACATTGTGGAGTGTATATTATTGCTTGATGTCAGGTTAAAGCAAAGTAAGATTAGGACAAATTCAGGCCATGTTAATGGTGAAGGCTTGTTTCTGTTATCTGGTTAACATAAAAATGTCTGGCAAATATCCCTACAATAGACCTGTAGCAATCAAAACGAGTAGTAAGGCAAATGGTAGTCAGTAAATAAACGTTTGTACAAAGAAGGGTGGGTCCTGACATCCTAACCAGCTATTCAGGGTAAATGTCATAATAGTACAAAGGGCTAATTAGTCAGGTATCATTTGTCTTTACAACCACTTTTATTTGATCAGGTGTTTTTCAGTGAAAACCCCACTGTCAGAGCAAACCTCCCATTTTACTCATTCAACCTTGACAACAAATGGGTCTACTGGGTGGAAAACACTTTCTTTCGTTTATTACTCAATGCTTTCTGCCTGAGAACTATTAGAGCTTAGAACACTGTCAATGAGTCTCAGCCTAAATCTGTATTTTGTGAAATAGCGGCAGACCTGTCCTTCATTTATTTTGAATTGGTTCTTTATGTAGAATTATAGCTGTTTAACAAACAACTCATTTACTGAATTTGTGTTACATGCCAATAAAGCTAGATTGCTACGTGAATTTTAAACTTAGGAAACAGAAATAAACCATCTTAAATGACTTTCTTTGGTTTGTCAAAGTTTTGCCTACTAAAGGGAACTCTGCATTAATATTTCATTTTGTAATGCTTCATTAAGGGCAAAGAAAACATCATAAATCCTCCTAAAGTAAGCACCTCGGAGAGCTATTAAAATAAACAAATCATGTAGGGAACTGGGTTTTATAGAGTGTTGTTATGTAAGGATTTTGTTTTGCACGCTCTGTGGATACTGGCCGCTGGGCGTGTGAGAAAAGCCGGCGATCACACAGAAGCATTGGCTGTGTTCTTGCCCTCCACCATGTCCATTTGGGCCTTGAGAGCCGCTGGCTGGCCAGCTCTGTACTTGCCACAATCAGGGATCTTGTTGGCCTGCAAGCTCTTGGTGTGGCGGGAGTACCAGTCCCTCTGAAAGGCTGCTTTCACCTGCTCCACGATGGTGGTGTTCCTCTCCTCCACACCCTCCGGCTGGCTGATCACCAGTCCTACGCCCGCGTTGTACAGAAACTCATTCCCCACCCAGTCAAAGTTGCCTGAAGGATAAAACCATATATCTCCGCACTCAGTCCATCAAGACAGCAGACAACTGTCTAATTCACTTTTATTTAGGCAGAGATAGACAGGCAGCTTCCATCTATGAGTTAATTATCTTTTTATTGAAATATTTATGAATTAGTAAAACAGCCAAGAGTTTTTAATCAATATGCAAATAAACACACTAAGTACCCACCTATATACACTGAGCTGTCAGTCACCATGAACTTGTTGTGGTTAATTCCATGCTGGGTGCCATCCTTCTGTTCCCTGGGACTAAAGAACTTCTACACAATAAGCACAATACAAGGGGTTTTAATTCTATAGGCCTTCTAAAAACCAAGAATTTGATAGCACTGAAACTCACTAGACACTTCATAATGGCATGAGATTAGTCAAAGCAGGCAAGGACCAGCTACACACGCTTGACTGCTCTGACTGAATGTCTCACCCATTGGTTAAGCATGCAAAGCCACCAGTAGCTTTTGGGCACACTCACCACCTCCAGGGTGCAATTGGCCAGCTCCATACACAGCGTCTTCAGGGACCACACAAAGTTAAAGGTCAGGGGGTGTGTCTGCTTTGAGCAGCTGATCAGGAGACGTACTTTGATGGCTCTCAAGATCAAAGCCTCCCGGAGCATTTCGTCAATACGTGACCAGTATCTATGACGTGGGAGGGAAGTAAATAAATTACAGCATGAAGCACTGGGATATGAACATAAGAAGAGTCAGGACAAAAATGACCTTTTACCTGACCTATAAAGGTTACTATAGAAGTATCTGTTTTGATCAAGCAGACAGAAATATACACACAAAATATATATTCATCATTCCATAACCACTTTTCCAATGCAGGACTCGAGCAGGACTAGAGCACGTCAGAGACAGCACAGTGCACAAGGCAGGGGACACCATGGATCGGATTCCCCCATGGTGTTCCATCGGAAAGGATACATAGACATATGCCACAGCTGTAAGAAATCAGAGGAAAGCCCCACAATCATGGGGAGAACTAGGGCCGGATTAAGCAACAACACACATAACGTCATGCTAGAAACAAATGGAGCTGACTGGTGGCTCAAGAAACCGAACACACATACTGTACAATACACAACCTTATTAATTATATCAGATATTAAACTGCACTAACTTGTTAAAAGACATTTGTAAATAGGACTGGAGGGGGTTATGGGGGGGTGCTCTGCTTAGTGCCCCCGACGATGTGGTGCCCATGGGCACGCGTCCAATTGCCCATAATCTCAATACGGTTAATCCAGGACAGGGGAGAACATACACAATCCAAGCACAATAAGAAATTAAACCTGCCCACCTGTATGTGCTCCTGTTGATGAGTGGCAGGTAATCGGTGATGGATATGTAGATGAATCGCTTGGCTTCCTGGATCATGCGGGATATGGCGTCAATGTCCGTCGTCCGGTCTTTTGGGCAGAAGGCGTCCGGGGAGCTCTGTGATCAAACAATCCAGCAGAAGGACAGTGGTGACACAGCTTCTATCACTCCTTGTCCTGGTTCTATTGTCTTTGGAGTCATTCTTCAGTCCTGTGGAACACATGCTCCCTCCACAATATCTGCCCAGCGTAGAGAACACAACTTTACCGGCTGTGACCTAATTCTGCCCATGGCTTTGAAATAATTACCTTTGAAATGTTATGTGTGCAGGTCTCCTATAAAATCAACCTAGAGTGACTGGAATGTCAGAAAAGCAGGTTATGATAGTAGGGATTAATAGATGTTGAGTAAATTTTGTTGCGTTGATTCTGCCCATCCGCACTGCTGCATCACTGTGAGATGAGTGTGTCACATGTTTATGTACCTCCAATAGGATGAAGGAGGATAAAATAATGTCTTTTGAAATTTAATTAAGCTGAAACACTCCGGAACTTGACACATGCCTTCCAAATCACACTGACATAATTAATTAACTTGCCAGCCATACATCTTTCTGCATTTGAGACATTACCGTAGCAGTCTGTTTTTAATTGAATTTCCCTTTGAACATGACGACATACTTGATGGTATCGTCCAGCTGTCCCATCAGTTAAGAGTGAATGTTATGAGACGGTCAGATACTTTACAGAATCTATACAAAAAACAAATTTAACAGATACTGCCCTAGAATGATTCTACTGTAATGTGCATTCGTCTACTACTGTACTGTACTTGCAATGAAATGCACTGCGGGCAGAATTACCAAGCAAATATTATTCCTGGAGATAATTTTTTGTAAAAATTGGGCAGAATTCAGATGTTTTCTTTTGCTCCAAGTAAATTTATTTAAAGTGAAAATGTTACATTAGACTTTCACATGCAAATGAAAAAATGAAAGGAAAGCACTTGATTATCAATGTGCACAATTATTAGGTAATAAGAAATTAAGTGGATTTTTCTCTCTTCAGAATCTGCAGAAATAATAATAAAAACAGTTTTAGCCATTCATTGTATTTAAGGAATCACAGAATCAGTCATTCTCTTTAGTCCGTTTTACCAAGTTAAGTGTCCTTTATAGCCACCTTTCGTATCAGTGACCGTCATGTGCCTTTTGTCCATTGAACCAGTCAAGTTTTTGATTTGATCATGTCCTATATTAGCTGAGGAAGCTAGGATCTGTGTTTTCACATTTTTCTTGCAAGCCCTGGGCACAGAACCAGAGCAGAAATCAAACCTGCAACCTAGGGGGTGTCAGCCAATGCACTGTCCAGTTTTTAATCTTGTTTATATCAGTATCATCGAAAGATGACACCTATGGAGTGAAGAACTTAACTGAAGAATTAAAGAGATGAAGAGATAAAGTTTAATTCTGCAATACTACTCAATGACCTCAAAGACAGCGCATCTCATCAGAGTCACTACACTGCCAAAGAGCCCCATGGTCTCTGACATGCTCTGGAAACCTCAAGTGTGGCTCTCAAGAAATAAACGACACAAAATCCTGTTTGCTGGGGCACCCCAAGAGATCAGATGACAAACAAAGACTTACGGACACATAGGCCTCAGCCTTGGTGTTATTGAGCTCCAGCGAGAGGGCACTCTCCTTGCTGTACAGGGCAGTCAACCTCTTGGACCAGATAGATGGTAGGTAGTCCTTGTACTGCAGCTGAGAATACAGGCTGAACACTCTATGCAGGTCCAGCCCCAGGCAACTGCAGTTGTACAAGATGACCCCAAGCTCCTTCATCTGTGGGGTCAAAAAAAGACAGTAGAATCCTGTGTTGAAGCACTTGATGCACCAATGTCAAAACTCGATCAAAGTCTATGTATGAAATGTATGTGTTCCAGGGCAAAGACAGGTTATGGCAATCAATGTGATCGACCTAAAGCAAGCTGTACATTTAAGTAAGCTGACAGTTCATCAGTAGGACATGAGAAACAACAGAAGTTGCACATACACCAAACTACAACAGCATCTTTCATTAGTGGGCAAACTACATATTGGACATGAGACCAGTTTCAATAAATCCTATCACCTTAAATGTTCCTCTTGTGTTGCCTCAGAGAAAACATTTCCTACATTTCCAGGACGAAGAGTACTCATTCCACTGTTCACTGTCCACATTATAGGAAAATTAATCTGCTGGAATTGGATTTGATTTCACATTTCTCATGTCTGCCAGAAAGTACTGGCTAGTGATGCATGACTACATAGATATGGATCATGCAGCATCCAATCAAAGGTCAGCATCCTCAAATAAAGCTGAAGTCTAAGGTGGACAGCGCGTAGTTCATGTTGTGTCCCCAGGGACTCATCAGTCTGGAGGTACAGCCTTCTTATAAAAACACTTGGAGTTTCTCTCCTTGCACTGGCAGCCCATGCCTGTGAGACCTTGGGCCTGCTGAGCTCCTGATGTAGAGGCCAGTTTTACCTCTTTTTGTTCATATTTTCACTTCCAAAAAGGCGTCTCTCAGATGCTTGATGCGGACACTTCAGGGAAAGACTGAGGGGAAGAGCGACAGAGAGATAACGAGAGAGAGATCTCAGCCTGCAAGCTGATTAAATTACATGGAGAGAGAGTGATGGAACAATGGCAGCCACTTTCCAGAATCTCTCTCTCCATCGCTCCCCAGCTCCCAGCCGCGCTTCCCCATCGCCACTTGCCCCTTCATCTGTCTCTTTGGCTCTGGTGTACGTCCAGCACACTTAAATCAGAGTGTGCCCAGGCGGCATTTCAATTTGGAGTCTGTGGAGCAAATAAATTTCTCTGGCTGTGGTGTCAAACCATCCCTGCGCGCGACGGCATCGAGACGGCCACGTTGGCTTGTTTGGCTGCCCCGGCCCATGTTGACACTCGTCGTCTCTCATCTGCCGAGCGTGAAACAGTTGTCAAAACATCCCAGAGAGCTCTGGCAAGGGCCAGCTTGAGGCGAGTACACAGTAATGCGATTTGCGCAGACTGTTGCACGTCTTCAAACACACATCACCCCATGCACATTCCTCCCATGCCTCTCGGCACCTCTGGCAAGACACTGACTTTGTGACACCCCGATGACCTTGTGAGCCTGTTAGGGCTCCTGTCTAAGACCTGCAGCAGTTGTATGGCTTTCATCCTGCCCCCTGGTGGCATACGGATTTGGCCTTGGCTGGTTTCATTCAGAAGTCTGCTGTAACCTCTAAAAACTTTCCCGAGAACTCATGGCACTGCACTATCCTCAAAGTGCCAAAGTAAAAATGCCAGCAAGCATCTGTACTGTAAAACTGCAGTCTATGGTCCATAAAAGTGTTCATTAGGGAAATGGACAACATAAAAGAGTGACGAGTGATATACGTAAAAAGACTCAATTGAGTTAGAAATGGAGGCTTCATCATGTGATCCACTTGTCCCCGACGGCCCAAAAGAGGCTCTGCCTAACGTCACACACACACTGCTTCCTGGACACTTGCGTGACTCCCGCCTGGTCGCGGCTGGAGTAGTCCATGACAGCTCAAACAGAGCCGCCCCGAAGTGTTGTAAACAGATCAAAGCATGAAGAAGGCAAGGTCACCCAGGCGCTGAGAAGCAGCACTCTCTGACTGAACCGCGGCTTTTGGGCCAACCGCGACAGGCAATGGGCTGCCCAACGCTGCGGAACTTGGAGACGGATGGTGCGAGGCAAGACAGGAGCCACACTTCACTCCGACAGGCGAGATATTCGAGGTCCATATGTCACCCAAGCGGGCTGTTGGACAGTACTTTTATGTCACCCTGGTGTAGCAAGGCAGTATCCAGGCTGCAGGTGTGATCGTGGTCCTCAAGTACCTTGGAGAGTGAGCGCCAGTCCATGCTGGCACTGCCGATGTACATGTGCTGCCGGTCCACAACCCAGAAGGAGGAGTGGAAGTGGCCCCTGGTCAGAGCGCTCATGTTCAGGTAGCGGATATCCGCACCTGGCCAGAGAGGAACGAAGAAGAGACTGGGCTGGGGCACAGGTCACAAAGCACATCTACACATACTCAGATAATTCAACTAATTCAGAGTGAACTAATGCTCTCAGACAAACATCCATTTTAAAAGTTCATATCATACTGCTATTTTGTCTTTTGCATAATTAAATTTGAACTGATTGTTGGATTACACATTTACTACATTGTGATATTTTGATTTGTCCAAACAGTCAGGCATAAAGAACCAATAGGTTTTCTAGGAAACCTTGTGGTAGACTTTCTGCAACATTTGCAATTAATATACTTTTGTTGCCTATTTGCAGCATTGAGCTTATATTTTTAGATAAGTTAAAGACTGTGATTATTTGGCAAATCTTAACATTAAATGATTATTTTCAGCAGTCCTGAACTTGTACTGGAATACTGGACCATTCATTTGAGCCTCAGTTTTAGACATGAAGAAGCTGGAAAAATATTCCTCAAATCAGTGTTCCAAAACATCCCATAGATATTTAAATGTGATGATTCATGAAACCACTCCTGAATTTGTTTAGCATTATGAAGGGGGACATTATCTTGGAACAATCATTATGAGAGAACATAGTTTGCACCATGGGGTGCACCTTCTCCTGTAAAACAGCCTCAGACTACTTGACCATTAACCAGGCAAAGAAATCATTAAACCTAATGACTCCCACAAGATAGCTGCTCAATCCAAAAGACATTGTGGATTAGAGGCATCCTTTGACGTCCTCCAAAGCTAAACCCAGTAGGGAAAACTGGCTCACCAAACCATATTATCTTCTTAAATGCTCAGAGTTACAGGGCTCCATACCTTAGCCCAACGTCTTTGAGCTTTTAACTTGGATAGAAGAGGTTTCGCAATGACACCCTTGCTATGAATTTCAGCTTTGCGAATCTTGTACAGTTTCTATTGAGGTTGGATCACAAAAGTGCTGAATCAGTTATGTGGTCATTTTCAAAACTGTATTTTTATGGGGTTTAGAAGCTATCCTGTAAAGTGCCTACTATCATCTATCCCCGTCGATGAGTCTTGATGCAGTTTGTCAGAATGTGACTTAGGTTGCCATGGTTTTGAGAACCTGCAACTGCAGCACCACCTCTTTGTAAATTATATTCCTGTATATTGCTTTAAAAACCTACATATCAAAGTGCTGATGGACATACCTCTGTCCAGTTGATACAAACTAAGAATTGGCACTCAACCTGTTTTGCCCATCTGTTGTATATTTAAACACTGAAGAGACCTGCCCTGAGTGACAGAAAGGATCGTGACATGATATCTCATTATGGCACTGATGTCACACTGTAAGCCTCCAGTGTCCAGTATCCACTCATAGAGAGTATTGAATGTCTCGTGTTTTAGTGAAATCAGAACCCTCAGTATAGCAATGGAAAACAATGGCCAGAGTGTCAACAGTAGAGGTAGGACGGTGTCCTTTTAAGGATTGTTTATTACATAAATTTTAGTCCACCATGTTTCAAGGCATTAAATGAAACATAAATTATATTTTTAATACAGATAAATAGATCCACAAACACATTTATTGTACGTAGCACATTTCAAAATACATTCCAGTGTTTAGCAATTAATGTTTTTGTTCATCATGCATGTCTAACATCCTGATGGTGCTGTTGCCGGTAATGAGCAGGGCTGCTGTCTGTCTGTCCACACTTACCTTTATCCGACAGTCTCTGCAGTTCTGAGGAGTCGGTGAGACCACTGGCCACCTTCAGGCTGATCTGGTGGGACTTGAGGTCCAGGAGCCGCTGAAACAAATACTGACCCTGTTGAAATAACCATAGATATAAATTCACGGTGTGCCGATACCATGCCATCAGGTGACTTTTTGTCCAGAATATTAGAGTACAAATGTGATCGAGAGCTGAGTTTGAGGCAGTGTGCCCCTTGACCTATGAGACCCTGACTGCAGTGCCTCCATATCAAAAGAAGATCGCCTCAACATCGACAGTCGGGATGCGATCCACGTCAGGCTTCTGTAGTGAGGAGATCCACAAAACAAAAAAAATGGCTTGGCCCCTCTTGTTGTCACGCTCAGCCCCGCCCTTCGTGTCTTTTTCCCTGTTTTGCCCTCAGGCGGGGCTTGATTCGCCACACCTGTCCCTCGTTGTGCTTTGCCTCCTGTTTTGCTCCGCCTGTTTGCCCTGAACAGCTGCCTTGTGTTTGCCCCTTGATGTCCTGCCCTATTTTAGTGAGTCTGTGTCCTGTTCCCCTTGTCGGGTTTTGTCGATGCCTTTTGTACGCTCGCTGTCTACCTTGCTCTCATTTGTTCCCCGATTCCCTTAATAAACGCCCCTTGGAAGGGCTTAACCCCGACAGCCGCAATCATGGGTCGTTCATCTCGCCGCAAGCATGACACTTGTGGTTGCCATGCAGTAATATGCATTGTTAGGCAGATGCCTACAAGGTTGTTTGTGGATTTTAATGAGCGGAGTTCTACTGAAAGCTTCTCATGTTGCCAGATGAAGGCTGGTGATGCGGGCATCTCATAGCACATGAGCTGGACCTAGCATGGTGTGTGTTTAGGGGGAGAGTTGTGTTGTGAGAAATAGGGTAATTAGTTTTTACAAACTAGGAGAAATGAGATTTAAAATTTTAATTGTGAGCTAAAACCAATCTCCAGCCACTTAACCATAATGGCGTTCCACAGTGAGACGCTATAGCCAGTGGTTCCCATCATCCTTTATAGTTTCATTACCAAGGCTGATGGAAAAAAACCTGCTAAAGGCTTAACTGATTAGGTTCCTACACTGCTGAAGGCCAGAGGTGCAATTTCCATTTGCCCAGCAGCCACTGTGGAATGAGCCGTAGCAACAGGGACATGAGTCTCATCACCGTTCCACATTTCACGCTGAGCTGCTTTTGTGCTTCCACTGAAATGTCTTTGCCTTGATTTGGCCCAAATCAGGCATCCCTGGTCGTGGCCCAGGATGCAGGCCAGGGCTCTGTGCATACTCAATGTGAGGATGGGAAGAGAAAACACCCAGATGGCATGTGGAGAACCTGGGAGACGTGATAAGCCTCTCAGGTTACTTTTAAAATCAGGCAACACCTGTGCATCACATAAGGCAGCATCACTGGTTAAACTCGAGTGAGCATTTCCCCAAACACTTCCGAGCTGCTGCATTAAAATCGATATCCAATTACGCGTGAGTTCTGCGGTGAAATATTTTTTGCAGAGAATGCAATGAATCTAGAAAACGAAAATTTAATATTATGGTCATTTAATATTTACAATGAAATAAAAAATAAGAGTTTTTTAAGATGTCTAGTCTGCTGACGAGTAAATCCATTAAATCAATGTGGGTGTCTGCCAAGGTGTTTAATTATTGATATGCTGATAACAGTGGCCTTGATTTACAGCAGTCGTTATTCTACTATACCCACCAAGTTAGTCTGCTTACAACAATCACTTTTGCGAGAGCAAGACTGTCACTGTTTTCATTTTCCTATTTAGTCCATAGTGGGGGACTCATACCTGTTCTGCACCCAGGAAACCAGAATCGAGATCTGCTGAGGTCAGGGCCCAGTGGGAGGAGACAATCTCAACGGAGCGGGTGGCCAGGTCCAGAAGCTTATGCAGGCCCACAGAGAGAGGTATGCTGCTTGTGCCATTTTCTGAAAAGGTGATGTCTTCAGGAATGTTCTCCACGAGGACGATCCTGTGGAAACACACCGTTCCACTTTAAAATGTGAAGTCAGTTTTCCTAATAATGGTAAGTGGATGCTCCCTAATGTTGTGTATTATAGCATTTAGCATGCGTCATTAGAGTCACCCAGACCCCAAATGCCAGTGATGTCCCTCTAATAAAGGGACTATGAAGATTTTAATATGAGGTTTTACACTGTTCTAGATTATTAGATCGCCCTCAGTTTTCAGAGTCTTAATGTAAAGCAGTTGCTGATCTTCAGAATGAGCTGAACTCTAGCTGCCTGTGACATAAATGATTATTTGGAAGAAAAAATTCTGTCCAGAGGCATGCTGAGATTCTGCTATTACTTTTAAGCATGACGTAGTATGAAATATGATCCATGTAATATTATGAATAAGCCTGTCACCATGCTTTAATAGAGAATCACATCAGATGTGAGAAAATGCTGAGCTAGCAGGCCAGAAATGACAAGGATAATGCAATACAATCAAACTCCTGCTAGAACACTGAACAGCCTAAAAATGTGGCCTCCACTCGACCTTATGAGACTTCCCTGCTCTTTTTGTTGAATAAGCTTCCTTACTGTAAATACCAACATAAATAAATCTGCCAGTGAAAAAATAGTTTCTACCCATAAAACACCCACATTCACTGATACCAGCTGCCATAGCAGGTCCAGTTAAACAGTTCATCATTTAAGGAGACGATGACTGCTTAAATCTGGACATAACGCCAGGTAAATGCAAGCTGGCCCATCTCTCATAAATAAGAAATTACAATGTGGCACACTGAGCCCATGAAAAGCCTGCTTTTGTTCCTGTGGCCGATGTCATTTCCCACAGGTTCGTAAACACCCATTGGGGCTTCCCTTCAGCCTTGGGCACTTCACTGCGCAGAGACAGTGCGTTAGAAAGTACAGTGATCACTTATTCCTCTCAGGAGGGAAGAAGTAGCACAAAGGCCTGTTTTAATCAGACCCTGGTCCATAAAGAAATGAAAGAAAGAAATATCTGGGAGAAAGCAGAGAAATGCTCAGGCAAAATGAACGGCATTTTTATTGCTTTAAGACCTTGGTTCGCACAGTCAGTTAAAGCGAAGTATTGTTATATTATAAATGTACTTTAATTCCCCCTCATTCATTTCCCTGCCCAAATTTTTCAGCATTTGGATGAAACATTGTTATTGTTGCAAGCAAAATGAAATGAGCAAACTGAAGGAAAGCTTAATGGCAAGCTAGCTCACAGAGAAATGCAATCACAGCAGAGCTGCCAACACGAGACACTATGGTAACTGACTGGCCGGTAGCTGAGGAACATCCAAAAAATGATTTTCCTTGATACATTATGCAACAATGATTTTGGAAAGGGGCTTGATTTTAAGGTGCACTTCTTGCTGTATTTTAATGAATTGTGATTGTCAACTAACTGGGTGACAAATAGTGCACTTAATTGCCGTTATATAATGGCATTTGACTTTCTCCACTCTTTTACGTTTACAGTTTTCTATGCTCTGGAAAAGACAAGAATTAATCAGATCACACCACCCCCCATCATTTGAAAAGCATGAACTTTCTGATAGAGGGCCAATGTCTCACGGAATGTCTCTGGCTCCTGGTCGCTGGGAGACGAGCAATAACTTCCTAGCATCAAAGACGTTCTGCAACATTAGCATCTCATTAGATTTTCAATGTGCAGCAAGTATGTCTGGGATTTTTTTTAACCAACTATTGTTGTCAGGCTGTCTGCACTCAATTGTTCTTGAGCTTAATCAAAAATCTATTAGATGGATATTCTGGCTTGTGGAGTGTTAATACAGCACCAGTTTCACTGAGCTGTATGTCTCTGTATTTGAGTATATGTATGCTTATTATAAAGCTGTGTGTGTGCTATGCTAAGTGAGCTAGCATTTAACAAACCTACGTACAGTACGTCTAGCTTTTATAGGACACTGATGCACATCTGTCAGCTGAGGAACTCCCAGTATATCTGGACAACACTGAAGCTGAAGGTATCACTCTGAAGCATTGTGCAGACATTCTTGCATTGCAGCAAATCACATCTTTATGAAGCGTCTAACTGAAAGTTCTTGTGTCCAGATTTAAGGATTACATGCCTTTCCATCACTTGAAATGTATTTCCATGGTAACCATTATATATATATATATAAACCACAGATTAGAAGACCATTCTCAAACCCTTCTGACTAGTGAGCTTAGCAACTCTAACAATATTTATCACCCGACAAAACACTGGCAAACTCCTTAGGATGTTAAGCTATAACTCTTTGTAACTGCTCCACAACCTTGGGTTTGCTTATCAAGGACTCACCATTATTATTTATTTACAATTAATTTCATAAATGATACTTTTCACAACATACATTTAAAACAAATTGCTCAGAGTGTATGTCTTTTACTATTGTATCCATCTTTATTGCTGCACCATGGTTACATGAAGAATGAGCAGATTTTGGGATACAAATCTGTATTACTAATGCTCTGTACACTGCAACAGAACCAACTCAAGTGAAATAGACACGGGTCAATAGCTACTTCTTCAGGATGGATGTTTAAAACCATCTAATTAATCACACACAACAGGATTAAGTCTATGCCTCTGCTTATTGAGATGATATCACCTAGGTATGAAGCCTGAAGACCTGAAGACAGGAGCTCATGTTTCCAGTGCATCTCAGCAGTTTCTTTGTTATCTTTACCCAGGACTCTAAAAGACTTTGATGAGTCATGAAAACATAGGCCTCAGCCTTTCGCTTGCAGAGACACTTCACAAATTTTCAGCATCACCAAACAAAGATTTTAAATCTCTTTATTTATTGCCATTGATCAACTCTTGCAAGCTGGTAACGTTTGGGGCCAAACCAGGGAAAGTGGGCAAGCAGTAACAGCCAATTAGACAGGACTGATTTAGGGCCAAACTGAGGGAGAGCTTACTGTAGCAACAACCACCTGAGAGGGAAAGATAACGGTCAGAAGGTTCTCGATAAGGTTAGCCATGTTACTCTGGATTTACTGCCCTGATGTCAAGGGGACCAAAAGGGATCTGTCACAATAAGGATAACGCAAAGTAACGCAAAGTACATGTATGTGTCATTTGCTGTTTTTGTTCCCCCACAAATGAATGAATTTTGCTTTTCAGGCCATCCAAGGCGCTTAATAACGGCAAAACGACCAGTCCTTCCTTGAGATGGCTTGAGCGAGTCATGTCTCTCTATGCAAATAAAGATGAATGTAGACACAGATCCAAAATGGCAAAAACAAAGTCCTGCATTTATAAACCATCTGATGCTGAGCTACATGCAATAATCCCTCGGAGCTTTAGATTTACATTCAAGGGGCCAAGGCTTATTTGTCTTTGCATTGCGGCATGAGAAGCCGGAATGCACCTGCCACCTCCAGGGATTTCGGGCAGCTTCGTTAACTTCGTTATAGCCGTTCTACCTTTTCGAAGTCCTAAAGCGGTGAAGTGTGTTGCTAAACAGCAGGAGCACAAAGCCCAGAATAGATCCCAAGCCTGTTCTTCCACCCAGAATTCCAAGAACAACCCCAAGCGCTGATGTAAGAGGGAGATCCAGTGGGACAAGTTATTTTAAGCCACGTCTTGTGTTGGAGGCTTCCATTAGGGTGCATCAGTGCAGTGTTGTGAATGTGATGTGCCAAAACTTCAGCGGTAATTCATTTGTTACAAATAATCAGGGGCAAACACCAATGCTGCAAACAGAAGATAAACTGAACAACTTCACTGCTAATGAAAAGATCTGGGAACAAGCGCCTTAGATTCAATTTTAAATATAAATTCATATGTTTAAGACACATTAAAATCTTTCTGTGAACTGCAGGCCGCAGGGCAAAATATGTAAAAACCTATTAAGCTTTTTGACTAATGGCTGACTGAAAGCATCACCAACAAGTACTGTAAAGGTGAAGAAAAGAGTGGAGTGTAAAATAACATTCAAATTGCAAAAAACACATTCAGGGATAATACATTACTACTACTAACCTCAGATGGTGAGAGTGGGGAAGAGAGAGAAGGAGTATCTGCACAATGTTTTTCAAAAAGAGTAATCTGTAAAAAATAGTTAAAGGGGAACTACTTGGTCCACGACTATATACCCGAGTCGCACATGCAAAAGGCTTACAGCCTGGTCTACACTGGCTACAATATGTATCTCAATATCTACAACATCCAAAACAGCATGTAATTTACTTTCATGTATGAAAATGTGTTGATTTTAACCGTCCTGATCAATATTGCATTGTCAACAGATTCAGAAGTGTATTTAATATTCTTTTTCTCTCAAATGTCTTATTGATAAGCAATATCTAAAACACCACAGGCCTTGAAAGTTGCTCCACTGTACAAAAGACACTGCCATTTCAGCATTTTCACTAAGCCAATATGCGGCCAAGTTATTCCGTACAGACCCAGTGTATCTCTGTCCAGCCTAAGCAGCAATGGGTGACAAAAACAGCTGAGAGAGATACTGCAGTATCACCAGCTAATCAACGAGCAAAAACAGAATATGCCACATTTAAAAAGAGGCTGGAGAGAAAATGTTTGTGAGAGAATTAGACACATCCATTTTTGCCACAGAAAACTAAAGCCACCACAGAGAAAAGCCCTTGGCCACACAGAGAGGAATCCATTTTAACCCTGAAATATACAATTTTTGGAATTAATCATGCAACATACACGTCAGAATTTCTGACAGGTGCTAGTTCCACAGAATGCGAGGCCGTGCTTTTCGGCTGGTAGCTGGCTTTGCCATGTGCCAGCCAACTGACAGCCTCCAGCCATTGACTTAGCAGCAGAAACAGTAATCACTACACCCAGCCTTGAAAGCCTGTTTACGGCCTGCATGAAATGTTATAGTTGGTCGCTGAAGTTCCCTTGAAAATGGCCATTCTGTTACTGTCGCCCCAAAAGACGAGCTCCTTACCGGCATTTAGTGCTGCAGTTGTCCTCTGTGATGCCGTCCTCATCTCCCCCCCAAAGGTCCACGGCAGAGAAAATCAGGGCCATCAGGATGGCAAAACAACACACTAGTGCAAAGATCACGATGCATTTCTGCTGAGACTAGGGGAAAAACATGAAAGGTGTCACACACGGATTGTTATTATTTTTATTCACCACTGTGAGCACCCCAGCCTTTATAGCTGCTTGGATGCTTCACCTTCAAATGCATAAATTCAGTTATGCACAAATGAAGAGAAGCATTACCTTAACATAAGCTCAGAAAATCGCCTTCAGGACCCTGAAGTTCAGCTAACAAGTCACATTTTGAGTAAAGCTGATACACTCCAGTAAACATTCAAATGTGAAATGCAAGAACCATCACAAAGAAACATCTCCTTCATCCTGTGATGCCTGCCTCACTGGGTGATACAACTGATGCACTCGTGGCACCTGAATAAATGTGCGACAGACTCATTATAGTACAACCATGTTACGTGGGAAGCTTATGTTCCTGGAAGACTGGAGAGGCTGCAGTCATAACGAATTGTAAAATAAATCTCACAGACATTCTGACAGCTGGTAGAAAAATAGATGAATGAGAATTAAGACACTGGGTATATCCAGCCTTTGTTTCAGTCTGATCAGTACCTACTCCAAATGATATCTTCATCTATGAACAAGACATGCATATATCAGCAAGTAATTAATCTGGAAACAATTCACGTATATGGAAATGAAACAAAAGGTCTCATTATTACAGTACTACAAAAGTTGGGGTAAAAAATACAAGAGCACAAAGCTCTCATAAGAAGGGGATTGCATAAAACATTGTAAGGTGAAAAAGCATTTTAATATAGTACACCTAACTTAACAAA
>JAODKN010000063.1:3285660-3296537 GCA_026774425.1 Petrocephalus zakoni
CCCGGGGCGTGGTTATATAGTCAATTAGTTCATTATCTGTGTTTAACTTTTTTCTGTAGTTTATTTAAATCTGGGTTTTTAATGATTTTCTGTGACTTGTCATTGTAAATATCTCACATTCGCCCAGAGAAAACGGAAAGATGGGTGATATTTTGCTCATTTGTAAAACAAGTGGGCATCTTTAATTAATGTAGAAGAATGCAGAGCTCATCTGGCTCATTAACCCTGGATGTCATGTGCAACCAGCAGGTGGATATTCAGCTTGCCGTGCTGCATTCTGGCCAGTTCCAAGTGAGACAGCATTCTGGGGACCTCTTAGCTTCATGCATGCTGATATATCTGCGTGCCTGCAACATAGCCATGCTCTCGAAATACTCCAGTAACCATAGTGTTGTGACCAAGGACACTTCTTTTCAATCAACCCACTCTCCTTGCGATCACCACTGTGTGTCAGGCCAAAACAGTCAACAGTAGATTACCAATGGTCTCATCTGTCTGTCTGTGCCATACCTCCAGGTGTCACAGACCACTTGGGTAAAGGGTTTTGTCATGATTAGGAAGAAGGCACTGAAACCAATATGACTGCACCGGCACGCACAACACCAAGGAAGATCAATTTTCCCCAGCATGTCATAAAGTGTTTTTTATCAAAGCTCTGACACTGCTAAAGCATCACCCAGTTAACAGCATGCAGACCTACGTTTTATTCAATCTTCAAAAATTTCAGAGAAACCGGCATGACCGATATGCACATCTGCATCGTTTCACTTCAGACAGACACAAGCCGAATGAGCAGAACATTTGCTATGTGCAGATTGTGACCCAAATGATTTTCCTCAGTCTGCGACCACATGCAGGACTCTGAGGCTCAGGTGAAGCCGGCCACTGTGTCATCCTGTCAGGGCATGATGATTGGAAAGGGGCGCACAGCACATTTACAGGCCCGCTGTATAACTCTAATTAGTAATAACCCCTTGTCATCACTTTCATGAGGAAGCAGAATACAAATGCAATGAGGACGGGGTGAGACAGAGCTCAGAGCTGAGCTTTCCTGTGTTTGTTTTGGCTCCCAGTGTGATCTATAATCTAAACCAGGTTTCATGTCAACAGATACACAGGAGGAGGAATGAAATTTAAAAGCACAATCAGTTATAAACATTTCATTATGACCTTAACCAGGGCACATACTAAAAAAAAAAAAAACAGTAACCCAAAATATCAGTAATGTTCTGGCTATATTGCCTGAAAATATGTACCAGAAAGTATAGACATAAAAAATAATTGTCTTATGGTTATTTAGGATGTTGTCCAAATATATTAGGAAGTAATAGACAGGCATGTCCGAAATAAGGAATACTACAAATAGGTCTGAGTATCATACATATTATACGTGCTAAATAAAATTCACCTCCACAAATCGCATTTCTCTGAAGCATCTTTCACAGTTAATGCTGTGCATTGATCTTGGAGGTTATTAATGTGAAGTAGAATCTGTCCCATAAAGTCACTGCATAAGGTAAGCTGGTCTGTTAGAGTCTGAAGCGGTCAATGCCTAGGCTAACACAAAAGAAAAACATAACAATAATCATAAAATATTCACTAAGTGGTAGGTGTGGTGCTGTTTTGCATTGATTGTCAAATCTTCCTGGAAAATTAAATCTGCAGCTGGAGATCTATAAGGTAAAATTCATTATTCATGAATATAAAGGCAGTCATATCTGAACTAACCAAAAAACATTTTAAGGTTCAACACTGGCTCAGATCCCTACGATGTGAGTCAGCGCTGACAGATGTTACCCATATAACTACATCAAATACAATGTAGTCTAATGGTGAACAATACAGGATAACTATAGAAGATGTGCAACTGGAACCTGTCAACTGGAAAAGCAGAATAAAATGTATTAATGGAGTGTCAGCCGTGTACATAAACAGAAGCAATCTAAATTAATGTTTCTGACATGTTAGAAAGAATCAATATGTGAATATAGACTAATTAAAGATATCCTAATTGCACTCCCCTTTGATGCTTGCATCGGAAGAATCAAGGATACTCTCGTACGTGGTCAGCTGGAAAAAAGACAGAGCCAGGGAAACAGGGAACAGAGAAGCTGAGTATAAGGACTGGTATGCTATGAAGATCAAAGCAGTAAGTGGTAAGATCAAAGGGGACTGACCAAAGCGTCTCTGAACATCCCTAGCCAGGTTCTGGAGCTTTCTGAAGCAGAGGCTCGTGTGACCCATTTCACCAATATCTCAACAAACAATCAAGTATTCTGAAGGGGACCAACCTAGTGATGTAGCAAAGACCACCTAAACCAAGGCCAAGTCATTACCAATACCAGAGTGTATCGAATCCAAGACAAGGACAAGACCAAGGCAGGGTGAGATCTAGACAAGACCAAGACCAAGGCAGGGTGAGATCTAGACAAGACCAAGACCAAGGCAGGGTGAGATCTAGACAAGACCAAGAGTAATGTCTGAGTCTACATAACACAACACACTATAAAATATGGGGCTACGCAGTTTGGCCTAAAATTTGTGCCACAGTATAATAGATGGTTTTTTTTTTTTTAAATTTAAATATAAATGCTTCTGGACAGGTAAAGCACAAGTATGGCTACTGCATGACGCAAGGGCGTAGGTTTGGTCTCAGTGTAAAAACCAACACAAAGCATGAACATCCAAACTCTAGGTATTGGACAGAGGAAACAGTCAGTGAAAAAGGATGGAGTCCACATACCAGATGATGCTCCTGAATTTTTTTACATTTTGCTACCTTATGTGACTTTTCATGCCCAAGCCTTTCATCAGACATTCCAATGAGTAAAATAAACAAATGTAAGATGCACCTTATTGGTTACATTTGAAATTTGAAGCAGGACATTTTACACCCAATCACAGTACTGCGTGAACAGATGAATATTATACCATTGTGATTAATATTGATGCATTTTGATGAGTGGTCTTGACTGGTCTTGAAATAAAACCTTGAGTCCTCTATGTCCAAGGCCAAGACAAGACAGAGTCTAAATAAATTTGATTCCAAGACGAGACCAACACCGCAAGAAAGTGGTCTTAAGACCAAGACCGGTCTGAAGTACTACAATCGTAGACCCACCCCATACCAGTGGCAACCAAGTCATGTGACGTCATGTCCCATTCTCCACGTAGTTTTGGTCTAGGTGGAATAAAGCATAATCCAGACACCACCAGTGACATCACAGAGACATCCCCATACTTGAACCCTCCCCATCAGTCTTGCTCTCTGACCATGAAACCAGTATAGCAAGATTATTAGTAGACAAATTTACATAGTGGAAATGTGGTGAAAATAGACAAGACATGGAAGGTCTGTACTGGCAGGGGGTCTCCTGGGTCCATCTAACTGCCAGCACTGCGCCGTTCCTAGGTACAGGAGCTCTACAGAGGTCCTCCATTCTCATGGCCCGGCGGGAGCTCTCAAGTTGCTCAGAAAATGTCCCAGGCTGGCTGAGTAACCCAGGCAGACAAGGTAGTGATTGGAACATGGACCAAGGCTTTGTGACTCAGATATCAGAAAACAAGACTTGTCCATTCAGAAGAGACATATGATTTTTTTTTTTTTAAATGTAATTTTATGTAAAATTTTGTACTGACACGTGTTGCTGCTACCTTGGCCAGGTCTACTTTGCAAAAGAGATCTGAGATCTCAATGGGACAAACCTGGTTAAATAAAGGTTAAATAAAAATAAAATAAAAGAGAATAATGCAGAAGTATCTCAGGGCTGTAAAGAGAACCATGGAACCAGGGGAGGGGCTGTGTATAGATCTTGATTAGCATCACCATCAATACAAAGACACAAAAAACTGGTGTCAGCTATGAGATGTCCACCTCCCCCCATATGACGCTTTCCTCCTAAATGAACACAGATTGGCAAAACGCTAAAAGCTGTCTTTATGCTTCAGTCTTATTCCTAAGTCAATCAGTGTGAAATCCCTGTCTGTGGAAAGGACTCAGCTATATGACTATAAGCATTTCCTTTCTCTGTAATATTGATTCCTCAATAAATGCTGGCATTCATAGCCAAAGGTCAGTTTTTGACTTAGAAGATCTCAAAAGAGTTAAAATTTTTGTGTACATCTAGCAGAAGCAGACTCAGATACTTTGATTTGTCACTGTTGCCATACTTGGCAATTGATTTTCTGGATTTGCCTGGCTGGCACTGTGCACATTGATTGTCGTAACACAATTACACATTAACACCAAGATTAACGGTGGATCCCATTGATCAGGTTTTCTTGCCAGAGTCAGCAAACACAAGACATACTGTCATAATGTGTTGTAGTCTGCAGTGATCATTCCCTGTTGTGTGCAATTAATTTTAAAAATGACAGGCTTAGTGTGGAATCAGACATTGTCTTTGTTAGTCGAGGTCTGGTCCACACACCTTCCCACAGAGCAATTCCCCACTGCATAAGTAGGGAAGAAAAACAACCCTGTCAGAAAGAAACAGAGTAATAAAAATTTACCCCGGAAGGTGAGCTGAAATTTTTATTCTAAAGGGAACATTAACTGGCAACAGCTGGGGAAACAAATCAAATGAACAAGAAAATTCCATATCCTTTAAATGCAGCAAAAGGGATAAAATTATTTAACAAAATAAGATGAGCCAAAGATTATGCAGAAATTGTGTCCCAGTGTCATACAAACAACACTGATCAGAGACACATCAGCAGATGTTGCTATTTATAAGTTATTTCTCAATGTCACACCAAATATTACCATTCGTATATAAGAAGAATTTTCAAAGTAGCTAGATGAAGTTTACTGCCTGTCATCAAAAGATTATAAATAAGTTGGAAAAAACACAATGACTACAATCGGATGGTTCATTGATTCCAATCTTCTCTGTCTCAACCAGTCTCACATCCGTTTTGTAAACAAAACTGCACAAGATCATATTTCTCAGCTATATCCCTTAGTTAAATGCAAAAGTAGCTTTTTATTTGGCAGATGGAAGCTTCTAGCTGTCTTTATAAAGGGAACACATCCAAGCAGTTGAGGAGAAAATCACACAGAAGAGGACCAGACAAACCATCTGTGTACAAGCACATACTGAACCCAAGTTGAACCCAGGGAATACAATAGGATATAGGATCTCATTTACTATCCAGAGCACAGTGGTGGTAAAGCGGTGAGCATCACCGCATTATTTTTGAATATTCACATTTTGTGACCTTTGCAAGTTACTTACCCCATGATGAGGCAGTTGTGGTTTAGTAGGGCAGCGTAGTGGTTAGTGAGTGGAATTGTGTATGTAGATGTTATGGATTCTGCCTATGTTTGTGCGCGTTTCCTCCAGGCACCCTGGTTTTTCCCACACACCTCAGAAATTGTTTGTCTAATGATGAACAAGCCTCCTGTCCAAGGTGTATCCAAGGCTTCTTCTCTATCCTGCTTGGGATAGGCTCCAAGCTCCCCAGTGACCCTGATCCGGATAAGCGGTTGGAAGATGGATGGATGGAACACCTCATGCAAAGAAATGCTCCGTACATGTCACCAGAATTGGACTACAGCTACTGGCATTAGAGTTTCCACAGAGCTTTCCTATCCAATCTTCAGAGCCACGCTGCCTTAGAGACTAAAGATGGGCCCTTCTGAATAATCAGAGAGACCTGCTCGGCAAAGCCACAGGCTCACATTCGCTCTGTGAGGTAGTACAGTAATAGGCTGCGCTCTGCTGAATAATAAAGTGAAGCATTTTCCCATTATCTTGCAGGTTCACAGCTTACACAATGGGGAGAGTGAGCACACTGGTAGCAAAAGTATGGCCGATATAAAAATAAAAGACCTGCAGTGGGTGAAAGGTAACATTGAACACTGTGCTGTTTTTCCCCAGGGGTGGGGGTGAGTGGAGGCACAATGCTAATTATTGTTTCACAGCCGTCCCTTCAGAGCAGTGCTGGGCTATGGACCCAATGCTTGCAAGTAATTCCATTCATGTGGGGCAGGGTTTCAACAGACAGAGGCCAATGGGCTCTACTGCGCTGTGATAAACACAGTTGTGTTTATTCTACAGTGCTGACATGTGGTGGCAATATTACATTAAGCAAGTAGGACATCAAACATGGTTTATTAGCACACTACAAACATGCAATTAATAAGCAATTAGGTAAGTGTAGGCATTAAAAAACTCAGGCCCATGAAGGCCCAAAGCCAGCTGTCAGCCACACAGTTTTAAGTGGTGAGTGTTTATCAGACTGCTTGCGACATTGTGAAGGCATGCTGACCTCCCAGATCCCATGGGCCAAGTGAAGCACCCTGTCATTTGGACAGACACGGCTTCACAGCGGGCTTAAAGTACTCTGCTTAGGTTCAGCAGATGACAGGATGTTAGGGCCATACCTTCTGGGAGCAGCCGGCTCACCCCTTTTGATCTCTAAAGTGCTGAGGATGTCCAGGTTGGCCAACAGCCCACATAGGACAGGTTGAGAACAACGGGTGAATGTTTTCCATGCTGCTCCAGGGCTCATCTCAAAAAACACAGTCCGATTTATCACTGGACTGCTTATAATTAATCATTTTTCTTTTTAGATTCTGTTGCTTTAAATGGCTTGGCCTTGGGAAGCACTTAACATAAGTGCAGCTGTGAGACGCCATCTCTAAAGTCCAGTGCAGCCTTCAAGCGCCAAGTGTAAGAAGATACTGATTCAGGGAACTCAACTTACAGACAAAGGTAGCAACTCATTAAGTATGGACTGCCAAGCAAATAGTGTAAACTAAGCTCTTCGTTAACATAATGAACCATTTACAGGCCTTTTGATAAAAGTGAGTAAATAGTGATTAATGTCCTTGCATCTTGGGATTTGTCTGGACAAGTATAGTTTCTGCATAGTTCGCTTAGGGGCCTGGTTCTGCGATGTGCTGGGATGTGCTTAACAATATCCCTGGACTTCACGATTGGATAAATATTGTAGATTAGAGATCAGAAGTCGTTTCTACCCTTTTTGGACTCACAGGCTAAATATTATCGAAACAATTACCAAAACAGCAAAAGCCAGTTTATATAAAATAAAATTTTCAGTCAGAAAAGTGTGTAAAAAGTATGCATAGATCAGTCATGCGAACAGTGATAACGTCTGTCTAGTCCACACCGCGCATCACTTTATGCATAGGTGACACAGACCTCAAAGACCATGTGCACATTAAACAAGACATTTAATATGTTAAAACCGAAGCCCTCTAGCAGTGCAATGAAATCAGAACAATCAAACAAATCTAAAATGAGACAATATTGCACTGAGTCCTGTTACTGGAATGCACACGACACTGGCTAATTGGACACCTTTAGGAAGACCGCCGGCAATGAGGAAGTGATGTGGAAACCTACTTACAGAAAATGAGAAGGGATAGAGACCTGCTCATTAGTTTCTAATCAACGCAGTTCTATCACGGGCTCATCTGCATGGCATGTTCCAAAGTTCTACTAGATTGCTTTCAGTCCCTATCGCAATTATGCATCATTTTCCATTACCCCACACATATTGTCTCCACAGACCGGAAGTACCACTCTGCACTGAGAAATGGAATTCATAGGCAGATATGTTACATGGTAATTCCATTCTTGTCCAGCCCAGGAAAATAATTTATGAATCCTGTCAGACCACCATGAAGATGTTGACTTTGACAGATTAGGTGGAGATTGTGTGGATCTGATGTGTGAGACCTTATATTCTATGGATGAAGAATCAGAATACGCACTAGCTATGATTCAACAGAGCCAGGTTAGTTCTATGATATGTAAAACCATCCAACAGCAATCTAAACTAAGTTTAATCAGCAATACACAATGTTTTTCCTGCAGTAACCAGGAACCAATGCTGAATAACAAGCCTAAATTAATGACATTTGCCCAAACGGACGTAATAAACAGTCACAGGACTGCTTCCCCTGTTGAACTACTATTTGAAGAAATTAAATGGGCTAGATGAAAGACATGGCTACAGCAGGACATCGTCGTTGACAGCAGCCACAGACCTTATATTTCCTGAGAAGGCTCACAGAAGCCATGCTGTTGATCCCAGGGGAATTTGTTCCTGGTTTCTCAGTAGCTTCAATAACATTTGCCATATTTGTATTGTCTGTTCTGTTAGGAACAGTCTCCTAACAGAGCTGTGTTTGTTACTTGCAGTCACACTCGTGACCAGCGTGTACTGACACAACAGCCAACAAAGATGGTGTTTAACATGAAAAGATATGTAATGTGATTCAGGAACACTGCTGCCTCTTCTGTGTGTTCTGCATTCAAAAGCCAAATCAAACTATTGCTGTTGAGACATGGCAGTCCAGTTGTGTTAAGCGCTGAGGAGTGTTGGGGACGGCGGCTTTCCTGTTACTGCCAACACAGCAGAAAGGGCAGAACCACCTGGCGGACATCAGGTCATAGTTTCGGTGGTGCTATTACAGTGATTGCGAGCTGGTATCTGAGAGGACTGCGCAGTCTTAGAGAAACACTCACCAAACAGTGATCTTACACCAGGAGGTGCAGCCATTCCTTTCACTTTCACCACTGAATACTATCAGCCTGATCCACTTTCATCACTGCACACAAATAAATAGACTCATAAATGAATAATCTGGCTGCCACAGGCCTTGACTTCTGGGAAGCGGCTAATTTGAATCCGAATGGGTGGAATATGTGCAGCAGAAGCGAGGGCAGTGATGGTGATTCATTTCCAGACAGCCAAGCGCTTAGCCAGGGAAAATTCACCAGTCTGAGTATCTGCAAGCTAATGGGCACCAAAAAAAAAAACCAAGGAAACAGACAAATAAAATAAACAAAATTCTCTGAGGCAAGACCAAGAGCTGTAAATCACACTCCTTACTGACTTATGGCCGATGGAAGGAGAGAGAGAGAAGTCTCCCCCTGCCTCTCGGGATGCACCACTGATTGCTGCCCCTAGACCCTCTCAATCGATAAGTCAATTAAACCTCCATTAAAAGGACTTGAGAGCTGCCCCAGGGACCTGAGATCCCCCCTGGCCCATGGGAAATTTGTCCTGAATGGAGGAGGGAGGACAGACATGGCAGAGGAGTACGCTGAACCACAATGACCAGCAGGCTCCTGGTATCAACATCGAGTCGCTCCCAGAATCCCAGCATGCTTTTCTAAATGCTGATATCAGCATGATATCTGCCTACCAGCTCAGAATCTACTGGTGATACCAAGAGAAACTGTCACTTCGATCTCTATTTGGGGGAGGTGAACAAAACGAATAAAAAAAATGCTTGTTATCTTTATTTTTAACCTTATATATTTCTGGCTGATGCGACCAGATTGGTAACATCCCCTTCTCACTTTCTTATATTGGTCAAAGCGTTGTGTTTCCTCCTTTGTGGCACCATCAGCAGGATTCTGGAGGAGCTACCCATGGGGATCCAGGAGGCTACATGACTACACGGTGAAATCTCTAGTCATGCATGGGGGGGTGTCCAACAAATTTTTTTTACCTGACCTGAATTACGATCGCTCCTCACATTATGCCAGTATAAGCACTTGTGTGCATTAATAGACTATATACAGCTATCTAATCTCTATGTATGATGTATGCGACCGATAAAGATCACTTGGACCTGATCCCAAGCAGTTTTCACTCCAGATTGAAAGCAGCTGGTAAAGTGCATTCAACAAACTGTCCAGGTATTTTCTGTTAACAATAATAACAAGAAATGCATCTTTAAGTTAGATTTTTAATCACATGATCACCAAATAGACATTATAAAAAGAGACACAAACTCATAAAGACCACTATTTTTTTTAGTCTTGCAATGCAGACCATTATAGGCAGATAGTGGATGTATGGATGCATGTTTTCTTTCAGAGGGCCTGGGCATTGCTATTAATCACATCAGTGAAATCTGGTTTTAATTACCTCTACAAGTATGTATGATAACATATTACACATAACTGTACTCCAGTTAAAGGAGAAGTATAGCAAACACTATTGGCAGATGGTGATCATGTGGGATATTGACAGTGGGTCTAATTTAAGTGTTTATAATATTTTTTATAATACTTTTGTGACATTTGAGGAGAAATTACACTATAGTAAATGAGAGCATATCATATCATAGATTTTTTTTTTTATCTTGGTACTGGAGTACAAAGCATGCTTCATTCTTATACCGACCTTTATAATGCATTATGAAGGTATCTATAGTGCATTATAAATGAGCTTCATGGGTGCATATGAAGTACTATAATAAAAATTATACTGCCTTATTACTGTCAATAGAATATGCTGTAATGCTTTATTACCTCTTATACTGACCATTTTAATGCATTATGAAGGTATCTATAGTGCATTATAGATGACAGCTTCAAGTAAATTATTAAGATTAATATAACACAGCACCTCAAAACAATATTCTCCCATTTAAATTTCACTTTAAAGTGATCCTTTTTTCACAGTATCTAATAAGATGTGTTTTAATAAATTTTTTCAAGTTAAAAAAGAAAAGCATTTAAGGATCCTGAGCACGGTGCAGGGTTTTTGTTGACATCATTGAGGTCCCAGGTGGGACTGGGACAATCAGTCAGCGGGGCACAGGGTGACCAGTGTGCCCCTGACAATGACTAACCTAGCAAATGTCTTAAAGTGGAGTGCTATGTGGGAACTAGTGTATACAATTTACTCATGATAATGACCACAGAAAACTCAATCAAACAGACAATGCAGAGAGAGAGAGAGAGGCCACATCCTCTGGGACTGCCCAGTTCCTGGGTACAACAGTTACAGCTAACCTTATGAAGAGTCATTATTATTATTATTATTATTATTATTATTATTATATAGGGACAGAACTTATTTACATAGCCAACTAAGTGAAAAGT
>JAODKN010000063.1:3305572-3320688 GCA_026774425.1 Petrocephalus zakoni
TTGTGGAACAATAGCTATTTTCTGTTTGTTTTAGCCATAACAATTTAGGAAAACACACTCTTTACCCAGGAACAAAAAAAATTATAATTTTGTTACATATTGTAATGTAAACCAAGCACCTATACATTGGCTCCGTCTGAAAAGTCTGAAAAGGATCTGACGACATTTTTTGAGTTATCATCTTACCAAGATCAAGTGTCAAAAACTGCCCTTTTTTAGTGTCAGTGGCAGTGGAGCTAACACCATACGTATTCCCTGAACACTGGAGAACACAAACATACTGCAATTCAAACTTATATATGCCTTGTATGTAATGAGACATGCCTTGTATTCATAAATAACCATCAGTTTACACCATGGAACAGTCATGGAGGAAACAGCGCTAATAAAGTGGGGTAATAAAGAAGGTTTAATATTCTGACAGCTCTGATGTCGAGGCTGCAAGCTGGACATTTTTTTTCAATGTCACATTTTCAGGCTGCCCACAGTTTACAACATCATTGTGATCATTGACACGCAACAGTAACAGCAGTGGTCACAGCAGCAGTGACTACTGAAAGTGTATTAAAGATACATGTGGTCTGCCTTTTCAGGGGAATTATTAAAAAAAGTATTAAGAATCCCTGAGGTTCTAAGGCAGCTGAGATGCAGAACGTGAGCAGGATGAGTAGGCTGCAAGCAAAGCAGAGTTAGGAGGAGGAGAAGAACCCACGAAAGGATTGCAGGGCATTACACTCTGACTGAATGAGGGCACAACCAAGCACTCTGAAACCCTACTTCCATGGTATTTCCTTCAATGAGAGCTATCCTTTTGGCCTCCATCCATGCCATAGAATCCTGCATATTTGGGCAAGATGGCACACACTGCTGGTCTTTGCTAACTGTCTATGTTTATATGTATATATTTAGATAGATATATGTATATATGTATTTAGCCTTATTTATTTCAGCACCAGGCTAGGTTTTATGTTGCAGTATATTTTTTATTTGTAAAATTTATTTGTAAGTTGTAATCTTAAATATTTGCTTACTTGGATAACAAAAATTATTAGTATATCTTGAAAGCAATGTCAGCTCAGACACAGCTCCAAACTTCCCTGCCTCTGTCATTAAGGCAGACTGTAATGGCCAAGGTCCAGTGGATTGTATTAATGGGAGGGAGACAAGGGTTTATTGAGCTCCATGTACACCTTCTGCTTCACTGTGTAAATAAGCCAGGTCCAAACTACACCTGCACTGCTACACACTTTGAAAGACTTAAATATTAAAGGAGCAATTTACAGGTTTTTAGTGCCAAGTTGTTGGAAGTGTACAGTAAAAAATATACAGTAGCTAACTCCTTTGGAGACATCATCCATAACAACAGGTTTGTATTCCATGTACATATGTTAATTCTAGATGGTTAATGCAGTATACTGATTTTTGTATACAAACAATGAGGAAAAACAAGCCATATGGGATAGAAATGAACCAACTGGACAACCAGTCATACGTCACATAGTCACCAGTAGCAGACCACTGAACGCATTGCAGAAGACCTTAAAGCACAATCCAGCAATAATTTACCTTATTTGTGATTATATTCACCTTTGATACATTTCTTTTCTTTGTTGAGCTATTCCTTCTACTATTTATACCCAAAATTACACTCTTGTAGAACTAAATCCATTCTCATTATTCAAAAAAAGGCAATTTTCCTCAGTAGTTTCCATTAAAATTTAATAACACCACTCCACTTCCCCTACTGAAAGAGCAGCCAATCTTGAAGTATCAGCGGACTCTGCTTTGGTAAAAGTCACAATTTATTTCTTTTTCCTTATTTTCTGTCCTGGCCAGTGGATGTTGGTAAAAAATGATGTAAAGATGACGATTAGAACGCTATGACAGCTGCTTTCCAAAGGTTCAAGTAGCTCCATGGTATTTGTTGGTGGTTTTTCAATTATTTATTTAATTTGATGTTGAATTTTTTGTCCATATCATACTCCTGCGAGCATAAATAAATGCAAACCAACCTGAGTACCAAATCAATGCTTCTAACACTCGACGCCGTTCAGTACTTCGGTTTAATTTTCCCAAAATAGTTATTTTTGACAATTCTTTTGAAAGTGTCTCCATAGGGGAACGGAATCAAAAATAATTACATTAACATCAGCAGCGATCACGTTGAATTTAACATTAGCTACGAATCTTTCTAAGGGCACATCTGTGATAAAATTATAAATGCAATTCAATATAATTAATTATTGTATGTACATACATACTGTATATACTAAAAAATGCAGAATGATTACTTACAGTGAATAGCATCCTGAAGCTCTCCCGTTTTGAGCCTGCATGTCAACAGAGGCCTCAGAGTTTTTGACCATGCGAGGACCACAAGCGTTAGCAGCAATTAACAGTGTTATTGCAGGAGCAAGAAAGATTAGATGTTAGATGAAAGCAACAGAAACTGATAAGGTTAAATGCAAAAAAAAGTCAAATCTTCACCATTTGCCCAGCTCAAAAAGATTCTCTATAAAAATAGCTTAAGCATTTTTAAATGTATGATGTACCAACTGTCCAAACTCACCATATTTAACCATTGTTATAGGACTTATGCTAGTAAAAGATTACATTTATACAGATAATATAAACCTGCAGCTGCAGTCATCAGTATGTGATTATGAATATTACATAACTTCCTGTAAATTCAGTCACAAATGCCCACTCATCTGCAAACTGATACTGAGTAATTGACAGTCGCCAGTGTCACATTGTCGTCAGTCGCCAGTGTCACATTGTGACCATCGGCTGCAATGGCAAAGCGGTGTCCTTGACCATTATGGTCGTGCTTTTTTCCACTCAGTTGCTTTCCCACAGACATTCTGTGATGCCAAATGAGAACAAAAGAAGCAGCAGCTTCACTTCGTGGTGATACTCTGCCTTATTTGCTACAATTCATCGCCTTTTAAATAGAGGGGTTGGAACTAATGACCTGATAATGGGCATCACATTCACAGGACCCAACCGTGCCATGCCATCAAGTACCGATTACTAGTCATGCATTAACTTGCGTGATGCCACTTGACTCAGTCTCTTACCCTTTAATTAGCTTACTCATGTGGGCATTATATAGCCAAGTAATAAGTTTTATATTTACTTGCCCAGACAAATGTTTTATTGCCTAGACAGTCCTAAGGAACTTTAATATTCACCAACGCATAAAGCAGGGTTGTGTTTATGGCTCAGTTAGAGTTGCACTTCCTAACTGAGCGTCCCCACTTAATAAAATAAATGGCAATCCTGAGGTTAACAAGTCCAGTAGGGTCATTAGTTACTATGCACATGCCCTCCAAAATTGTGAGTTGCTGGTTCACATCCCAGAAACAGCTCTCCTGTGGTGCACCTGAGCAATGTACTTAACCCAAAATGGTCCAACAATAAGCAATAAATTGCAAATCCCTTTGCCATAAAGCATTAGCTAAGAAGCTCATACTTGCTCCCCTAAGAAAGGAGTGTTAAGGAAAGATAATGGTTTGAGGTAAAATCAATGGATTTCCCATTTAACAAGGAGAGTGATTTTAAAAGAAAAACAAAAATGTGACAGTGACTGTATGTTAAGAACTGCACATTTCATTATCCTCTTATGAATGCTGTGATCCAAAGTGCTGTTAAGGACTTAGTTAAAACGTGTTAAGTATCTGGTAACAGGCAGGGAATCTCATCTGCGCACCAATCAACTTCTCGATAACATCATGGCCCATCAACTCCAACGATTAATTGAAGTGAACTGGATTTTAGGTCCAAGCCAGAAGAATTAAAAAGGCCTGTGGCAATACATTTGTCAGTCTTAGGGAGAAGTGGCTCATTGAAAAGCTGTGGAGATAGCTGCAGGGAGCCTGCCCCCTGTATCAGATTCTAATCATTCAAGGAAATGAACGCGCCAAACGTGCATGGCAGTGAGCGTATAAAAGAGGATGCCAAGAACCATGACACAGACGGAGAAACAGAGCATGTGGGAACCCAGGACCGACGTGACATGGAAAGCCTTTTCATGTCCAGGAACGAGGAACACTGTGGGCACAGAGACAGCGGAGGAGATTGACACATCTGGAGCCATTCTTCTGTAAGCAAGATGGCAGACCTTCAAGTGCCCAACAGATGTCCTACATGCTGGAGTGAGTTATAGGGAAGTTCAGTTAAAACCATGTTTGGCTCACACGAATGTCGGCTTCTGTTATAGCGTCTGCATACTATATAGATCATCTAAAGCCATAAAGTGGATGAGAAGGGCAGTCACCATCAGTGGGGCTGTTGCAGAATTCTCACCATCACTGATATCTTTAGTTGCTCATTTACTATGGAGTGGAATTCGTGCCACCTTGAAATGCAAACAGGACTTCGGCATACACGGAAAAACAATCGACGCAACGTATTGTTTTACAGTGCGCAGCACGCAGAAAGCGCGCCATGTGGAAATGCAATGCACAAGAGTCATTGCTTTTCAGTGAGTCTCGCGAAGGAAATGTGACACAATGAAAAGCAAAACCATCATTCCATTGCTTTGCATCTTATTTAACTACCATCCAGAAACACAATTAGAAGGGTTTGAAATTGTGCCACATCACACTGAAATGCAATGACCACCTTTGCTCTGCTGCATCGGTTCATTTTCATTTTCGAAAAGTACATGCGTAAATCATGCCACCCCGAAAAGTAATCACTATCCAATCACAGCTCTCCAGTAAGTGGGGGGCGTGGTCATGGAAAATGGGCCAAGACGATCGCTTAAGATCTAATTGATGAAGTGACAGCCGCAATAGGACAGGCTCAGGCTCCAGCAGGTAGAAAGTGACGCTGTGAGCAAGCGATTCTAATCTCACATTGTCCCACAGCAACATTAAAATAGTGTAGATTAATGTACAATGTTTTCTGCTTATATTTTATTCTATTAAGTGTCAATTTCATTCATTAAACATATTTAATATTCAGTTTTATTACAAATAATTTAACACACAGTTCCATTAACAAGGGGGAAAATCCAAATTAAGAACATAAGAACATAAGAACCTAAGAACATAATTCAATTCAAATTCTTTGGACATCATCGATGAGGTGACAGCCGCGATACAACAGGCTACGGCGATAACCGCCGCACCCCAGCTGTGCCTAGCCGCCTCACTTAAGAATGTCTTTTAGAGAAATATTTAGGCAAGAAATATCCTCCCTGCTCCTGCAGGTAGAAAGTGTTGGAGCGACAGTGTTGGGCACGTTACTTTAAAAACTTATTATAATTATATAATAATTATACAATTATAGTTCATAGTTACTTCTCCCAAACAGGAACTGAGTTACAGCATTATACAAGTAACTAGTTACCAGGGAAGGTAACTGTTGGGTTGCTGTTACGAGATTAGAACTGCTCACTCACAGTGTCACTTTCTACCTGCTGGACCGGAGCCTGTCGTACCGCGGCTGTCACCTCATTGATTAGACCGTAAGCGATCGTCCCGGTCCATTTTCCGTTAGCACCCCGTTTGCATTTCAAGGTGGCACAAATTCCGCTCAATAACTTGCACACCAATCTCCAGCAGTACCCAATAGTCTGTGCCAGCAGCAGGCTTGGTGTATTAAGAATGGCTAGCAACATAAAACAAAAACAATACAGAGAATGTGGCCGAAGATGGCACAAACAAATCGATGCAGGACCCAGGTCAGAGTAGCTGCAAAAAATGTTATCGCAATCAGAAAAAAATAAACTGAAAATGAGAAGTTTTCTAAAAGTTAAATGATATTTCAGAGTATTTCGTAAGATTCACAAATGTAGCTGTTGAGGAAGGAAACCATCCAATACTGGTGCGACACATCGATGGGCACCCCTGGAACCGGTAGTGGCATTTTAACAATTCACCAGGAGTTGCTGCAATCTTCTGAGCAATAGAGCATCAGAGGCTAGAGGCTAGAGCCTCATCTATCTGGCCACCCAGCTCATGCAAAATGGTTGACAGGGCTGCTCCCATGTGGGTGCGGGAACTCGGGTACGTATTGAGAAGTTGAAGCAGCACTGCATCAATACAGTGACAGCACTTCTGCAATAACGACTTTGCTCTAAGAGGCTGTCTCTCTCTCTGGTGGATATGAATCAACTGATTTAACAGAGGAAATGCAGGTTGCCCCAGTAGGGCGACAAAATAGATAAGACCCACAAATGAAAATGATAATGAACAATAGATGCTGAGTTTTTTACTGGCTGTAAAACAATTTTCCATGTAATATAACATCTGACCTGCATCCTTCTGGATGAGCAGGAAACTTGGACACAAGGAGAAACTATCACAGCTATGTCACATAATTACTGGTAGCTGATAACCATACAGGTGCTGACAGCGATCTTAAGCACTCATTCCCGAATCCCTGCAAAATTAAAGACAAGCCTGGAAAACATTTTAATCAGAGCACCACACATTTTTACTTGAAACCCGCATAAACCCATGAGGAACCTTTAATATTTCACGCGTTAATTTGGCAAATCAAATTTAATAGGACCCACACAAGATATAAAAAGAGATCAAGATAATGAAAGCAATATCTCAAGCCCCCCCCCCCCCCAACACCATAACCTACTTGACAGTCACCATATTATTCCAGAGACAGACTGTCCTGAGAGCATGACAGCACACATCAATGAATGATAAAAAGAAAACAGACAATTGCTTTACTGCTTCTCAGGAAATGTTGTGATGCTGTCTGTCATGCTTAACATAGCCCAATGGTTACAGCCATTCATGATTCCAGACTCGTCTTATTGTCAGCATCCCTCAGGCCCCCTGGGGCACCTCCTGCACTCAGAGACGAGGTAGGATGCAATAAAGCTCCGTTCATCTGGTCTAGGTCTGTATGATATTGAGGATTCGGCGGGGGCTTCGGCACGCAAGCCCCGAGGGGCCCGACTGCAGGAGATGACTGCATCCGTGTGCTGCCCCCTCAGTTCAATTTTAAATGCCCCTTCCGCAGTTGCCAGACCACAGCATTGTGGGAAAAATGGGGGTCACTCCCATGTGGCTTGAGTCTAAAGCAAGCAACATCATGTCGAACATTCAGCGTGCTTGTGAGCAGGTCACAACCCCACCATAGGATCACAGGTTGTACGCATTAAGAAATTCTTTATTCTTACAAACTGACTGACCTTATAATTACAGTAAGGCAAGCTACAACTATAAATTGATCAAACTATTAAAAAATTTATTCCAGACATTCAAAATTGGCCCTGAATCAGCTCCAAGAACATGACAAGAGATCCTCAGGTTCAAAGCCATCTGGTGTGTGCGCATGTTTCTTTTTTAAACATTTATGCTTCAAGGCAAGAGTTTTGCAGGTCTTCTGAGGACAGGTGCATCTGCAGACTGCCCCACTTGTAATTCCTGTGGCAGTCTCACTCAGGCGCAGGGTGCTGCCTTTACTGGCCAAAGACTAAATATGCAGCGGCTTCACAGAAAAAACACGTAGCCGACAGAATACACCTCGGGCAGGCAAGATAGTTGGTCTGCAGGGTTAGTGCAGAACTCTGTAAATAAACCCTTAAAGGGGGATTAAGGAAATAAGAGACTTTGAATGAATCAAAAGCAGGGGAAGAAAGTCAGGCAGGTAAAATCACGTCTACAAAGAGAAGCCTCAGCTAATGGGCATTCCTGCTGCTGTGTGACCGATAAGGAGTGGAGAGAAAGAAAACTAATCAATTTTCCTTCACACCAGTGCACCTTCTTCATGTACAAATCCTCCCGTTTCCACTTGCAATGAGCAGCACATACCAATAAAGGAATAACCCGCAAAGACTACATACCAGAGTCAAGACCCCAAGCATGCACTATTCATTTACTTAATGTTAAAAAGTAGGGATGACCATAATGAAACAGGTTCTAGCTGGGGGTTACTCTCTTACATGCTCGAGCTTGTCCCTCCTGCGGAGCCAGACGCTTGCTGAGTAGTCCTGCTGTTGCACAGTGCTGTAGATGGTGGTGCCCATGCGGGTGACCGCTGGCCCGGGTGGCTCCAGGCGACCCTTCAGTTGCAGCTGCTCAAAGCCACCCGTGGGCAGCTGGCCGTGCTTCACATCCATCTACCACCACCTGATCAGAAGCCTCACAGAGAGCAAAGGATCCCAGCTGGGCCTCGTCGTGGCTCTATGAGCTCGTTTGGGACCCCGTCTTTTGCCCGCTGTGCCCAAAGCAGCAGTGGCGTCGGCAGAGCTTTGGCGTCGGCCGCTGGAGCTACTCGCTCCCTCTTCTCTTTGCGCTCCCTCTCACTCTGTCTCTCAGACAGCTCCGGCTGGGAATCCCCCCCCCAAGCTGCACAGAAGATGTGGTGCAGGCTACCAGGGTGAGCACCAGGCAAATGGCAGTGGGGGGACTTGGTAGGGGGAATAAACATCTACTTCAGTAACACGGCACAAAGGTGACGACTGCATGACCCACATTCAACTAGTCCCTCCCATACATCAGGCTCTACTATAACCAATCATGCTGCAAACAAGACAGAGACTAAAATGCAGACTCCACTGACACACACTCTCATTTAAATGGCCCTCCTCTACTTTGAGAGCTGCCACTTCACTTGGGTGGCGATTTGTGACGTGGGGATTGAGAGGGGGAGGGGGGTATCCTCCTTCCAATATGATAGGGTTTGGAGGCACCTGTGCCAAGGAAAGGCCGTGACTCAATTCTGTGCCCGCAGGTGCAAGCCTGCCAGGTTCCCAGAGCTCGCCGCAGGCTAAGGTGAAGGAAGCAAGGAGCAAGAAAGGATTTCCAAACGCTAAACCAGGCAGGATTCCCCCACTGGATGCCGCTGAATGCTTCACTAAAAATTTAATGATTTACTGCAGTTACTAAATATTCATAGGACACCTCATGCAGCCAAACACCTCTAGGAACTGAATACAGAAGTAAAGGAACACCTCAAGCACTCATACATTGGATATCACTGAAAGGCGTGAGGATGACAGATCCAGCTCTGCTCAGATATGCATCTCTGAAGTTTAACAGTCATACGGGTTGGTGTTGCTGACTCAGTGTCACTTGTTAGTCCAGCACGAGAGAGAGAGCAGGAGAGAGAGTAAGCCAGCCTCTAGCTGCTCTCAGCCGAGCTGAAGGCTGCCTTCCGGTCCACATAACATTCAGATCACGTCAGGGGACAGTTATCAAAGGGCTCGGGAAACCTCTGTGCGAGGACGGCCGCTGTGGAATGCTCTGTTGCATCCAGCCTGGTATTGTGGCTTTGCCCCAGGGAGCTTTGAGGATGGAATCGAAAAGGGCTTTGTATTTCATGTGGAAAAGGCCAAGCACCCCACCCTCCACCACCACGTCCCTGTTAGAAACAGAGATAGCAGATGTGCTGAGGCATGTAGAAATGTCCTCAAAATGTTTTTGTTTCTATACTAATAAATAATAACACAGGTCTGCAAGCAAAAAATTGATTTTTTTTTACTGTTTCTTATAGATTTTTAGTCACTGAACCCAGGAAAATATGTTTTTAGTGGAATTAAGCATACAATTTCCCTTTTTAAACTGAAATCTGGTATCCTATTCTTGAGTAAAAAATCCAATAATGATTTCTTGCATTAATTTAATATTTCTAAGAGCAAGACTAGAGAGAAATACAAATAAAAAATACGAGGAATTGAGGGGGGTCAGTAGGATGGGGGGGGGTACAGTGGGTTTGGCACAGACAAAAAGAGTAAACGTAGTGTTAAATATATTATGAAGGAATAGTTTTTTGTTTCTTTTTTCAATTACAAGAAAAATTATGCATAGTTAATTGCAATGAAGTATTGATTTTTTTCAACACTGTTGTGTTTTTTTAATGTAAACTCCTCATGTTTTGCAAAAAGACTGTACATGATGGAGGGAAATGGAGATCATTTTTGGATTCAGCAGCCCTAAAAAACGTAAGGTTTACCAAAAATATCCCATGCAGCTGAAAAAAAAAATTTTTGCAGACCTGTGTAATTTATATTTATTTACATGTCTATGTTGTCACACTTGATTCCGCTTCTGCTCGTTAGGACTGCAGATAAAAAAACGCAGGTCCTGTGTTTTGCAGATGGCAAACCAGTCCACTGCAGGGGCACAAAGAACAAAATTTTTTTAAGAACATGGCACATGTCTTTGTGTCTCCTGTGAGATAACGGAACTGCCCCAATTATCAGCCAGAGAAGGTCTGCGGACCAATCTGAATCTGAAGAGCAGTTCTCCATAGTAGAACAGTTGAAAAAAAAACTGCTTTAAAACGTGGTGAAATCCAACAGCTTAAACATAGAACAGCATCCAACCTACTGAAATCAGACCGTTACTTCTCAGCAAATGGCTGCCTGCCCATGTACATTTACACAATCTGTGCAGGTTGTGATGCCTTGCATATGCTCACAAAAGAATCAACATAGCATTGAGGTAAACATCTGATGATATTTATGATTCTGCACGCCACCTGACACATATGCTACTGAAGCAGCAGGCTGCTTGTAGCAGAGAACATGCGAGCCTCCATTATACATGACACAGAACGAAATACCCAGCCAATGACCATAACCTGCATGCTGAAACATCACACTCACCACGGCACCATAAGAATAAACATCAATGTAACCATAGTAAACACCACCAATGAAGTAAAACTGACATTATTATTATTATTATTATTTTTAAATCCAAAGCATGAATTACCTGCAAGACCTACTCCCTTAATCAGATGCAAGCTGATTGGTCCCACGGATACCTCAAGGTGTACATTTTACATAGCATGCATCAATTATTAAAGCGTTTTGGTGACAATGCTTTGAAATTGTAGTTTTAATATTATTTCATAATTTAATATGAAATATAATCATTTACATGCATTGCAGTTTTTAACAGTAGTCTTTATAAACCATACAAAAGAAAATGTTTATACCAGATAGAATAGAGCAAACTTACCTCCATCCCTCTTTCAGTTGGACTGTAAGTGTTTGAAATGACAAAAATGCTTTTGAACAGAAATTATGCTCAGCCTCGTGCAAAGCTTAAGAACAGCACATAATGTCCCAGACCAGGTCCTACTGTGTCACCCCTGAATAATGGCAGGTTAATTAGGCTGCTTTGAGGAGCCCCTTCTGTGGAACATGACCACCAAGTACTAAAAGGCACAGTGAATGACGTATCGTGGCTTCATGTTTCCTTAGAAACTGTGAAAAGGACTTCTTACCTTACTAACCTCACTTACGTGTTTTAAAGAAAATCAAGTAAAAAAGCTGAGCATTTCAGCTGGGCTTGGGGCAATGCCAGTGCAAGCCATTTGTATGTCCAAGTACAAGAACATAACTCTAACCCTGCGATGGAAATACAGTGTAGAAAATGTAATATACACAATAGTGTATGGTTTTAATTCAGACACTGATGGACTACACAGCAAATTCTTGTCTACCCGGATGGTCTCTTGTTGACACAATGTGTGACAGCCAACCATAATAAATTCCATAATTTTTATCTATTTCCTAAGTCAAGGGAAAGCCTATCCCAGGAAGAACAGGGCACAAATTACAGATAATTTAAAAACAACACTCCACTTAATATTATACCATGTGACTGTGGGAAGACACCAGAGCACCCAAAAGAAAGGATACAAACACAAACTCCACAGATGCAGAGTCAGACAGGGTTGACACATCATGCCTGAGGGTCATGGAGGTCACGCTACCGCCATGGTCTACCTTACCTTACAGCCCACCATTCTGCATTATTGCTATATCAGCAAATTATGTCACTGACAGACATTTGGAAAACTGCTAATCATTCATCTATTAAGATGTATTCACTAAAACATGTAGCTACTGATATCCAAGAGTAGGTATGTACTATACTGCAAAATATTTTAAAACGTGGTTCTTAAAAGTCAGGGGGTGTGGTATTTTTTAGTCAGCTTTGGAACTGAATGCATTTAATTCCTTAATAACTGAATCTGTGAAGTACAATGCGCAGAAAATGCCTGATGTTCCTGTACAATATCAGGAAGATCAGGTCTTTTCTGTCTGAGGATGAAGCTCAGCTTCTAGTCCAGGCACTTGTTACCTCACAACTAGGCAACTGCGTGTATGATTTTCATTCAGCCCAAACTCTCTCACGTCACACCCCTCCTTGTCAGTCTTCACTGGCTCCCTATCAGAGTTCTTGATGCTGGCTTACAGGTCCATCAATAAAAAGGCACCCATCTCCATCAAAAGGTTCCTCAAGACCTAAGTCCTATCTCACCCCCTTTGATCAGCAAACCCATGCTCCTTGGATCTCTCTCCACCACACAGGAAGTGTCATTCCAGACCATTTTCTTGTGTGGCTCCCTGATAATGGAATAACCTGCCAAACCATGTTCAGTCATTAGACTCGCTCTCCACCTTCAAGAACCATCACCAATAAATTTCACTACCAGCCTGATGAGTTTCTTGACTAGCCAACATGTATGTTTGCCATACCCTATTTGCCTCATTTGTACGTTACTTTGAGCAAACGCTTCTGCTAAATGTGCACAATTTAAATATTATCCTGAATTGCTGATGGAAATTAAAGCACTTTCCCCTAACATTTTAGGGTGTTCAGATTTGTACCCTGAATTATGGGAGGACAACATTGCCTACTCATTGTCAAGTGAATGGGGGAGGGGGACAACACCACCTCCTGTCTCAGCACTGCTGCAACTACTGTAAAGCAGGGAGGGGAGAGGTTAAGGACGTAGACCTTAAGGATTTTGGTTCAAGTCCCAGAAAGGCCTATCCTGTAGTGCCCTTCAGGAAAGTACAGAACTGCTCCAGTAAGCATCTCCAGCTGTGTTTTTGAGCAAAAATCACATTGGATAAAGACTGTTCAGCATTTTGGCATGGTTGTTTTCATAAAGGTAAATACAAAACATCAAGGAAAGAATGGACATCACACATAACAGGGACATTTTCACCATCATGCTGCACTTCATTTTTTAGCAGTTGTGCCAGAATGTAATTAGGTGCAAATGTCAGATTTGTAATTATTTTAGCATTAGACCACCAATGACATGACATAACATTTTTCAAAGTGTCCTGAGGAATGGTCTGTCTGCTCTTAATGGATATGTTCTTTTTTAATGTTCTTTGCACAGGGGACAGAAAATCAATTAAACCAGCCAATGATGGCCAAGCTCAATACTGAGCACAGTTATCAATTATGCAGGTTAAGGAAAAAGCATACAACTAGGGTTTCCTTTTCCCTCTAAGAAAGGACATAAGCCACTTTGGCCTCATAAATGGTAAGCGCCTTTCTGAAGTTCATCGTATTTTGTTCAATTACTGCTAATCCATCCATCTGGTCAGGGATGGGCTGGGTGCAATAAGCAGCATAGGGTACAAGGCTACGATACAGCCAGAATGAGATGCCAATCGATCACAGAGCACATATAAACACCCAATTTTAGAGACACCAATTGGCCTTCAGACTGTGGAAGAAAACAGGAGTGCCTTAATGCCATGCAGAAGACACACAAACAAGGAAGGCTGGATTCAAATCCCCAAAATGTGGTGTGCATCTCAAAACACACAACTCAGTCCTGGAGACTACTACTAACTAAGTAGTCCTGGAGAGCAAAAGTATATATATGTATATATATATATATATATCATCTACTATCTACTTTTTGTCATGCTTACGTGCTCTTTCTGTCACACTGAGGACCCAGTATATTATTTTATCCTGCCTAAATGTGCCAGAGCCCGGTCTAGGAAAAAAAAAAGTTCTACGGACTAAATGAAATGACAGTATTGACCTCCTGCTGGTAAATGGCCTTTCACCAGCATGCCTGTGACATGTCATCATGCTCCAGAGTGTTAGATGGGTGTCAGCATCCTGGAAGATGATGGCAGAGATACAGGACACCAGGGTCAAATAGTGGGAGTGCAGAAAGATGACCTGCCATAGGTGCCGATGCCATTCTGGATGAAGGTTTGCGTCCCACTGGAAAGCGACACTGAACAGCTTCTAAATCATTCTTAGATTAGGACCAGCTGTCAATCTTACAATCAAGGTTATTCTTCCCTATTCTATTCTTTGATGACCTGTGAGAAGTTGGCATTTGATTTATTTTATGTATTTATGTACACTATTTTGTTTTACTCACTTTTATTTCATATTTGCTGCTCTTATTTTTTGTTTTGTCTACTTCTTTTGTATCTTTCTTTTAGCCTTTTAGTTATGTCTTGTACAGCACTTTGGTCCAGTGTGGGTTGATAAAGTGCTTTATAAATAAAGTTGGTATGGTATGGTATGGTATCCTTCCTATCCTTTCTGAGAAAGCTTCCCTTTCTCAGAACTCCGATTCTGCTGCCTTCCATTTCTCACTGCAAAATGCATCTTACTTTTATTCTTATCACTTTAGGCCACACAGGGGAACAGATTCATCCACAAGAAAGCCTCTCTGTGTGACTGGTAACTTAAGCTCAAACGGAAACAGGACCCCATTTGAGGCTGGATTCAATGGTATCCTACCTGGGCTCACTTTTTACTATAAGGATTAAAATTTCATCATTCCCCTTATTGACCGTATAGCCTGGATTATAATCATAAGGATGAAACAGTGTGAAACTTTATAGACAAGATACATAACACAAATGTATAGACTGAGATCAGAGTAGTAACATTTGGACAAAAGGTGTACAGCACTGTGTTAATGTAGTCTGGGGCTGTTATGAAAGCACTGTGGGGCAGCACCTTCCTTGAAAACGGGTGGCAGGGGACCAAAGAGACCACGTGGTTATGTATAGACTGCAAAGGTCTCTTGGTTCTGTCATGCAAAATTTCTTCCGGCTGCAAAATTCCTTCCCCCTGCGACGTATCGCTCAGCTGTTAGGTTTGGAGCGGAATTCGTGCCACCTTGAAATGCAAACTGGACTTGGGCATACACAAAGCAAGGTATTGTTTTACAGTGTGCACCACGCAGAAAGCGTGGAAATGCAATGCACAAGAGTCATTACCGGGCCCGGCTTCAGGGGAGCCAAGAGGGGGAAGTGTATTTTTTATATGTCCTTGGGGGGGGGGGGGGGGGGGGGGGGGGGGGGGGGGGGGGGGGGGGGGGGGGGGGGGGGGGGGGGGGGGGGG
>JAODKN010000063.1:3323821-3334615 GCA_026774425.1 Petrocephalus zakoni
TGGCTGATTCAAAAGTCATCCCAAAAGCCTGCACCCACACCGGCTCTCCATGGATCAGGTTCCCTACCCCTGATCTATGGAGTAAAAAATCTGGCTCACCCCTGCTGATCCTCTCCCTGTCCTCTTATTTAGCGTATAGGCCCCCCTCATGATATCAGTCTTCATTGGTGTCTTCTCCTATATATAATTTCAGCAGTCACGCTTGGTGAAGCCTCTAGCTATTCTTTCTGGTGTTCTGTTTGGTGTTTTGTGAGTTTTTTATCCTCAAGGCATTATTTAACATTACTTCTTTATTTTTGATTGGGGGAAAAAAAAAAGTCATTACGTGAAATGAAATCCAAGCCCACGGAGCTGAATGTAACCTCCGCACCATACCTGGCACGCCACATGCGCTCTCAGATCCATGCTGTCAGTATCATGGCATGGGGCAAGATGTCAGTGCACTCAGCACAAGTCCTTTCAAGGTCGATCGCTAACTTTCAGCTCAATGCCGTTGCCCACGTTAACCTCTTTTGTACGTTTCACAGAACATTTCTCATAGTCAAACACTCACCTGGCTTGACTCCCAGGGCTGACAGGTGCCATGGCAACCACCATTAGTAGGCCTTCCAAAGTGAGAAACGGGGAGCTGCTCAGAAAGGTGGGGTGCCAGAACTCAAGGTCAACACCCGGGGAATCTGAACTGTGGGTGGTGATTTGGTGGGGGCGGAATTCAGCACGTTACTGTTCCTGCACAAAGCCCAGCCTCCCTCCCATACGTCATTTAATAACTTCATATGAACACTGAACACGGCAGTGATACCAGGAGGGGGTACCGGTAAGGGTAAACACCATTGGTATCAGCTTCATGCATGAGGAGGGGTACCGGTAAGGGTAAACACCATTGGTATCAGCTTCATGCATGACATTGGATGGATATTAATTAGGTGACTTTGGATGTGACACCTTTCTGAGGGGTGGCCCCCTTTTGGGAGATGAATCGTTAACCTTCATAACTCCGTGGCTGCGGTTGTGTGTGTGTGGAGTTTGCATGTTGTCCCTGTGTCATGGGGTTTCTGCCGGGTAGTCCACTTCCCCTCTCTCCCTCCCCCCCATGCTGAGGTGAATTGGAGTTACCAAAATGCTCATAGGTGTGAATAGTGTGTGTGTGCCCGGTGACAGGTGGGGGCACTGCCCTGGTTTGTGCCTGTAGCCTCTGGAGCCCCTGCAACCCTGAATAAGACAAGCAGTTACATTAACAGAAAGGATGGCCTACAAGTGACAGCACTTGCAGACCCATAAATACATGCTGCTGCACTGGGGACCAGGCAGATCTTGAAAATAAATGTTAATTTTGTTCCTTTTCATTTTAGCATTTGTCATTAAACACCCCCAGCATGTCAGAAATTAGTTAATTCTTTCTTGCATGCCTTGCAAATTTGTCATCAGTGTTTAAGTCAGCAGTGCATGTTATCACTTAAATATGTGTCATGGGTTGTTTTGCACATTCTACTTTTGTAGTCCAAAATCGTAACTGCTCTTGATCCTACAGGCATCCCAAGCAATATCAGTCTTGTTTTCATCAGGGTGTAATCCACAAAAGATCGTTAGTCCTTACAAAATGTTTTAAACATTTTGAAAATTATATTTAGTGTCTGTTTAAACTGCTGCAACATTTGTGTGAAACATTTCATTATATAAATATGCGATGCACTAAAAATCCTTTAAAAATCGGCAACAAATCTTGATTTTTATCATTTTATTGAAAATAATTGGAGGATGTGATTAACAAAATAATGCAAATACACAATGTATAACAAAATTTCAGTACATGAAAAAAACTAAATAAATATGTTACTTTAGGTGTCCATAAAAAAAGTCAAAACACTGATAACGTATAAACAACTTAAAAAAAAAGTGTACCGAGCACTTTCAGTTCTTTTTTAACATCTCCTTGTGGTTTGCTGATAGACCGAGTTCCCAGTGTAGTTTACATTCCCATGTCTAGGACACTGGAGCACAGGAGGGCCATGCATCTGCTTCTGGATACAGAAGGATGAGGCCCCAATTTGATTTCATTTTCGACTCTATTAGTCTTTTGTTTATGTCCCAATGTCAAAACGGCCTTGCAAGCGATATAATGCTTCCCAGGCAAAACGAGAGGCATAAACCACCTAGTATGTGCAAATTAAAGACGTTAATCCCCGATATCCATGAGTTTGCTGATCTTTTTTATATGTTGGTTTCTTCAGTTGGTGTTAGTTGTTCTGTTTGCATTTCCATGATATTATCGGGCACTTAGTGGCACTACACTTATATAATGGAAAAAAAAAAAAGTAAAAACGGCATTCATTTTTCCAGGTACCTAATTTCACTATTGCTTAAATCTATACATACCATATCATATCACAAAGGCGTTTTTTTTTTTTCCTACTGCACTGAACTTTACATGGAAAAGACCGGAAAACATTTCTTTCTGCAAGAACCTCAGGGTAAGTACAGAAAAGCAGCAGTGCTAGCAAGGAGTTCCTGGTACATACTGTATGTCTAGCAAACTGGGGGAAATCTCCCTCCCAAGTGGACAATTAGAATAAGGAGCAAATTTCAAAATGGCAGCATTGTTTCTGAAGGCTAACGAACTGCGACCGTGACTTTGTAATACATACGAGAAAATGCTGACTCCAGAACATTACATCTGGCTGACTTCATTAATGGCGGAACTTGGCTTAATTCCATCCTTCTGGCCAAGATATGCACGTTTTCACATTGACTAAGTCCTTCAAGTGTAACTGAAAATTTTAATTTCATTTTCATTAATAGTAGGTAGAAGCCTACTGGGGATCCAGCAGTCCCTGTAAACTAAAATGTGACTTTTAAAATAAAAAAATAAAAAAGAAACACAATGTGGGCTTTGCACTTTGCTTAGAGCAGCACACCACGCTGCTTCCAGAGCAAAAGCGCTCTGGGGCACCGGCCTATATTACTAAATTTCTAAGCTTTTATGTCTCTACAGAGAAAAAAAACCTATATACACATACTATCCCACTCTAATACTTCCAGTTAACAAAAAAGACTGAAATTAAACATGGGTAAGAAGTCAACAGCTGTTGGGTTACTTTTCAGAAAAATTATGAAACAGGTAGTACCTATCGGTGTGTAGCACAGTCAGGTAGTGTATTCCTCAAAGTGGTTAGAAACCGTTTAGAAAAGTGGCTTTAAGTGGTCAGTTTTCCTCGGTTTTTCCTGCATTTTTATTTCATCACTGCATGACACAGAATGGCAGTTTTGGAAAACTGAAGGAGAAGTCAGTCTTATGACACCATAATGCACTTGTTATGAGCTGGAGGAGGAGCATCTGTCTCGTAATAGAAATAATACAAGGTGAAGAAGCTGTATCAGATACACACAGCACCAGCACAATCGCCCGGCTCATTCCACAATACAGTAATCTGCTGTAACTTGGGCTGCATTTGAACAACTTGTGCAACACGTAGTATTTTAGGTATAATTACGTTTCAGTTTTACACAAGGGGGGTTATTCTTACATCCTTTCCTTGCAATTAAAGATATTTAATCACTTTTTTTTTTAAACAACCAGACGCTGTCACCTTTTAATGACTGTGCAGTACTGCCACAGTTTCGATGTGTCAGTTATGGTCATGTGACAAAAAAATAGGGTAGTCATGGCGACTAGGATGATATGGCCACGGGAGACTTTTTACTACGCTACTCACAGAAGGAAAAAAAAACACAGAGGTCTTTAGTTAAAAAACAAAAAAAAAAACAACAAGACAGGAGGAAGAATCTTGGGAAGGGAGAGGCTCCTGATTCCTCCTGCTCCTTGCCACCTTCCTCACAGGGCACCCCTGTGTCGACATGTGGGGGGTGCTGCACAGATGGCCCAAGCCCAGCCTCCCCCAGTCACATGACCGGTGTGCGATCCCCCTCTGCAGTAAAGGTGGGGCTCTTTCATGAGACTTAATAGTCACACCAGACAAAGAGGTTAAAGTTAAGGTTTGCAGGCTGAGGTGATCTTTAGTCAGAGAGCTTCATCGTTGTTGTTGGGGGGTGGCTGAAATATATACATATTCAGTACATATGCATCTGTAAAATTTTAACCATGTCACAGGGCAGGACCCTTGTAGCCCAGAGAGTGCTACAGCAGGGGCAGGGAGCAGAGTGGGGGTGGGGGAGTTCCATGCAATCACTTGTGGCTGAGGGGGCTCTCCTCGCCGCTGGGGAGCTGGCGGCTAAAGCGAAGAGCCACATCCCGCTCAGTCCCCTGGGGTTGGACCGGCACCACTGGGGCACCATTACCGGGCCCCTGTGGGCACAGGGGGCTTGTCTTGGGTTTGGGCAGGGTGGGGCTTGTCAGTCCCAGGCTGGTCAGAGCATCCAGTGTGCCATCTGGGTCCACCATGACATTTATGACTGAGGGAGAGAGAGAGAAATGAGCACAGCAGATCGACTGGACATGGGGGCGGGGTCTGGGGTGAGGGGGCGTGGCTCCTGCCCTTACTTGCAGAAGTTAAATGTGGTATTTATATATTCACGGTCTGACACATGAAAGTCGGCTGGCTCTATTCACATTAGGAACACAAGTAGGGCTAAATAACTGTCCAGAGAGGTCATCCCCCCCAACCCCGCCTCATGCAGCAGCCTCACCTTGGAGCTGCTTCTCCACCCTCTTCAGCTCCAGCAGAATCGATGAGATCTCCTGCAGGGCGCCATGCCAGAGAGGAACGAGAGGAGGGTTTAGGGAGGTGAGGGATGGGGGGGTGGGGATGGATATCAATGACTGCATCGTGTTCTGGTGCCCAAGTGAGTCTGACTCGTGTAATTCTGCAAGCATCGAAAAGTCATCACTGGCAGGTGGTAGTGGGAACTCTGATCTGCACTGCAGGTGCTAACCTTAGTATTGCAAAACATCACGGAAAACCAAGGAAGCAAACATGCGGTCTCGGAAGGTGCTCATATACTCAATTTTCAGGTCAATGAAACTGTGTTTAAAGGTCAATTGACTGGCCAGAAAAAAAAATGGCAGATCTTTAAGCATTTTATGGCAGTCAGCATTGCCCGATTAATCAGACGACATGGTCAGCATAGTGCTGACTGCGTGTGGCACTCACTTCCTCAGTGCTTCTGTGTGGTTTATCAGCACCTCAGCAGTGACACCCAAGGGCCCGAGTTCTAAATTCCTCCGGCTCACATCACCACAAAACCGAAAGGATGTCAATTCTGAAACATTGTCCTGTTACTTTTGTCAGAAACTGAATTATGAAATGACAGAGATAGAGCCAAATATGGTTAAATTATTGTTTTTGTTTGTTATTAATGTTAAATAATTATTTTATTAAGCAGTTACATTACTCAGTATTTTTCAACTACAAAAAAAATAATCAGCCTAATATCAACTATTGTCCCCCACCCCCAAGGAAGTCGGCATCGGCCACTCAAAACCCCGTATCGTCAAACTCTAGTTGTGCTACCCGTCAGTAGCTAGAGCTGTCCAGCTGAAGCTGATCAAAGCCGTCCACCTGACCATCCTCATAGGGGAGAACCCCTCATTAATCATGGCCCAGATTCGCTTAGCTGGCAAACCTAAGTGCTGCAGCGTGACTGACCAAAACTCAGGAATTTTTAGATTTACAGGGTCCAGGCCTGTAGCCTTTGGTGCAGAATTTACCGGATTTGCTTTGAAACAAGCTCATATATCAGATCTAAAATCGGCACCAGGACTCAAGGTCTATAAACATGTCGATTCCAAACCCTTCAGGTCTGACGCACCGTTGAGAACCAGGACCTGCTGCACCAAATTACATGAGCAGTTTCCTACAGAGCTACCTGGCCACAACTCACAGCGGCAACAGCCTGTGATGACGGGCTTAGCTGGATGGAAATCTTTAGTCGTCTCCATGGAGAGCAACCTGGGGCCCTTTGACAGCAGCCATGTAAACATGTGAATTGTAGGCATCACCACATGGTCAAGGGGCATTCTTCTGCCATTCTGCAGGGGAGGTATGGACCATGTGGAAACGCTTCATTGGCCCGACGGGTTCAGAAGGTGATGCAGAACTAAGCTTGCGTGTCATGAATTAATTCAGCTGGACAGCCCTGGTGTCTCAGGGGTGCCGGGCACAACATTACAAAAAGCTAAAGGATGCGGGGCGGAGAGAAACTTGGCATGGGGCCGCAGATTCTCACAATCGCCAGCCGCACCTCCTGGGAGCCGCCATGTGCCCACCCGACCGGCCCGCTCGGTGACTTTATGCACTGTATTGGGATTATTTTAGGGTTATTGGGCAGGATTTGGGGTCTGTCCCCTTGAGGCTTCCACTTACTGAAACCGGGGACCTGATCTTCCCATTTACTGTGTTTTTATACCTCTTAATACTGGCCCTTCCATCAGGCGCAGAAGACACCGGACGGCTGAGACTAGAGTAGAGTTGGCCACAGGGCACCGCATCATGACATTAGCTACACACTTTAAAAACTCTTCAGCCAGTCCTTTATTTTGAAATTCAACTTTTGAGTTATGCAGTGTCTGACAAGGAGGCCACGCCTTGGTCCATTTACTTTGTCGGTTTAATCAAAACTTTCCCTGACTGAAGGTCATGTTCTTGGCATCAACCCATCCTATCATTTATGGACTGCAGGCACATAAAACACCTAAACATTTATTAATTTCCAGAAAAATAGATTATAAACATTTAAAGAGGTTTTCTGTGGGCGACAGGGAAGTCACATAAATTGGGCCCTGGCAGGCAGCGTCGGGGGACGCAGATTTCTAGCTTGGCGTTTGTGTGATTGATCACCCCGTTGGGGAACCTGAGAACGCAACCCGCCTTCTCTGCCGAGCCTGTTAGCTTTCCTGGGAACTGCATCCCATTTAATTTGGAAAAACGCCCCCCGAGGCAATAATAATACTGGATTGAGTCTAACCGCACACAAGGGAGTATGGAGATCCTCGCTGCTTCTTTTATATTGATATTGAAGGCTGGGGTATTTCAGTCCCATCACCCTTATGCACTTAACAGCATTGTGGCTGAACTAAGCAGAAAGTCAGAAATATCTAACAAATAAAGTATGCATGCGGAGAAGCCTGCTACCTACCCACAATCCCCTGGGGGGCAGTGGATCATTGTTGCAAAAACCCACCGCTGGAAAGGCAGTGGCCCACTCACCTTGTTGGACGTCTTGAGAAGCGGTATGTCGCTCTCTGCCCGGAGTTTGCTCTCGATCTCCTCCCAGTTCCGGTCCTTGTCCTTAAACAGTATCCTGGGGGGGGGGGACAGTGTTAAACAGGGTCAGGATACCCTGATTGGGCCATTGTGAGTGTCCACGGCAAACAGAGACCCAGGCCTGGCTTCCATTCAAAGCTTGAATGGGCCACAGTTTTTGAATAATGGATGGCGATGTCAGAGGTGGCAGTAGTGCTGGGAGTGGAGGACAGGCAGACAGGCAGCCTCTGGCTCACCCATCAGCCAGGGAGCTGCACATCTCCCCAGGCCCCTCTGCCCCTCTGATTCGGTACAAGCCCCATGTGGCCTTTTAACACTGTGGCACTGCACTTTTTCCCCACTCATTTCTAGAGCTGTAGATGAGAGCTTCCCTGATAGAATGGGCTATGCAGATGCAGTGTGTGTGTGTGTGTCTGTTTTTATGGGGGTGGGGGGGGATGTGGTACCAGAATCCTGAGAGTCTGTCTGAGGAAAAGAATCAAATGTGTTTTTAGCTCAATGGCAAGACAGCTAATCTGTTTCAGCCTGTTAGACGTGCTTCACAGGATGTGCATTTGAAGTGCTGTCAGCGCTGACCTGCCTCCTTCCAGCTTGCTGCTGGAAAATAGCCAGCCATCCACACAATGAAGATCTGATGCATCCCTGAACATGTGTTATGTGTCAAACAGGAGAGGATGCAGTTGTCTCCTGTTTGAAAACCTTTTTTCAGTTTTCTCTTTTGAATTCAGCAGAATTGGCTATGAAAACAGGAATCTAGATACATCTGTGCATCTCACTACATTTTAATTAAGCCTGAATTGAAACGTCAGACTCGCCAAAGAGGAAAGGCAGACAGAAAAATATCCTTTGCTCGATATAGCCCCCTGCTGGTTCAAGAAATGCACTACAATCTGGCTGATCATTGTTCACATTCATTTGTTAAAAGACAGGAAAACAAACAGACCAGAGCTAATAAGAAACTGTCCGACGACTAACAGATTATATAGGATATTCTGAGCCACCTTCCAAATGGCCTTGTGATTCATTTACCCATAAAGCCTTTACAAAAGTGTCTCAGCTCAGACGGAGTCTAACAGGAACGTTACCTGATTTTTCCTGCCGTCTTGTCCACGGATTGGCGGATTTTTGCAGACAGCTGGGAAACAGAGGTGAGAAGCAGACTGTCCAGCACGGCCTGACAAGGGAAAACAGAGCGTAACCAGGGGACTGCACAGTAAACACAGACGAAGAGACAAGCAAATTATATACAGCAAAAACAAATACTTAATTAAAATATTTGCATGTTCATGGCAGTCTGTCTAGTTTGTGGAGAACGCGATAGTGGGGAGAAAACTGAGGAGCCAAAGAGACGCGGCTGCCGCCGCTGCTGATTACGGTTTCCAAAGGGAAAAATGCCACCCCTACCGGACTGCAGATACAACGTTAATAATGTTAATATTATTATTACTGCTTTTGCTGTTAGAGGAATAGAAAGGCAGAGCTCCTCCAATGCAGGCCAGCCTGACGGCCATCCTAGCTGCCGCAAAAAAGGCTCTGGAACTCTGGAATGGCCTGGAATGGACCCACCTCATCCCGGTTCCACGTGCGACGCCGAATGGCTGTCTGGGGGTCCTGGCTATCAGGGGCACGAGGGCGGAGCTCCACCGGACGTCCATTGATCTCGGGGGCCTTGGTCTGCACCACGGGTGGGATCTTCCTAAAATTGAGGCTTTCGTCGAAGACGCGGTCCACGAGCTGCGGGGTGGGTGGTGGGGGTGTGTGTGTGTGTGGGGAAGGACGAGGCAGAAAACGGGGTAACTTCATCTCTGGTGGCTTACTGTTCACCACAGTGAAATAAGCTGTCCTAACAGTTTCCTGGTTCTCCACCACTAGAGGAGTGGCATCCTTTGGGTTAAGTTCACCCACTGCGTACTTCCTGTACATTTACACATTTTAAATCAAGAGCGCCCTTTACAATCTATACTCCAGCCTTTCAGGACGGTCTTCACAGCTGCAAAATCCACTCAGAACATTCACACCTACTCTAAGTCACATGGCACGACACAGAACAAGTTGTTATTGTTAGCTGCACACGTCCGCGGTGCCTACCAAAATCTGTCATGTAGTGTAGGCTAATGGTCTGTCTGGGGATTGCAGTTCTAGCGACATCTCAGGAGTTCCGCTAAGTCTGCGGCCGCATGTCAGATTATCTGCCTCGCTGAGGCCTACAGTTATGTCTACATCTACCCTAGCGGCGATGTGTCTCAGGCTGTCCGCCCTTAGCTAGAAATGCCAATGGGTTCTCATCCTCATGGGCCATGAGGAGAAGCAGGATGGAGGAAGAAGCCATGGCTGACAGGTTTTGGCCACGCGTTCTCACATCACGACCACACACGAGCATTAGGCGGTTAGTTCGACATTGGCTGGCTGCAGATGAAAGGTGGCTGAGGGAAAGAGACGACGGCAGTTTATGAGGAATGGAATGGTCCTTATAAAAATGTAGAGAGCAGGGTGGCCTCAGTAATGAGAAATCTATCATTGGTAAGTGCCATCAAATTGGAAGATGAAATGCTTTCCTTCCCAGGTAACATTATGTGGTGCTGTATGCCTGGCCTACCCTTGAACTTGTGCATTCACACATTTTCCACTCAAACATGGAAGGATTTCCATTTATGTACCAACAAATACCAAATATATCAAAAAAGATTATCCATGTCAACTGGGGATACTTTAATCAGACAGTCGATAAATATTCCTGAGTTCCCAAGCATCTAAATCGCCCCTTCGCAGTTATTTACTGCAAACAGAGAGGAGTCCTGTGCAGGCCCTGCTAATCTTTCTCAATTATCCATCTGTTATCCATCCACCAGTCTTTTCCTTCTCAACAGAGTTGCACAAACTGGCAGTGCTATAGCTATTTAGGACAAAAGTCAGGCTGTGTTTCAGAAAGTTAAAATGTCAGCCTTTCAATGAAATATACATTATTATTGTGTCATTCATGACTGATTTAATAGCCTGATGGAGTGAAATGATCCACACAGGTGCACAAATCAGTGTGTTTTATCTATATATACGAAATAGGCCACGTCTACATTTTTATAAGGGGTGGGGGCAGAGACTGAGCAAAGCAAAACACATGGTGTGTGATGCTGGGGGGGGGGAGGAGGGAGGAAATAAAGAAAAAGAAAGAACCTTGCACACGCCTTCCTGAGACGGCCCTACCTCTTCCCTGGTGTCAATGGCGGAGCCTGGCGTGGTGGCCGCAGTGCTTACTGTGGTGCTGGGTGCCGTGCCCGACGAGCTGACCGAGTCGATCTCGCCCGCCACGTCGTGGATCTCGCGCGCCAGGATGGCCAAGTCCTTGGCCAGGTCCTGGCTGATCCTGCGCACACAGGGGAATAACCTATTACACATCAGACGGGGTTCTGGAACAATCGGTTCTCACACAGAGGTAATGTTCATTACAGGAAAAGGCTATTTCATATACGGCCGCTAGGTGGCCGACCTGCTCATTTGTAAGAGTCGTTCTGAAACCACAGCTATTCATTACTGAGAAGCCAGCATTTGGGTCCCTCTAGTGTACGACGGAGGTAAT
>JAODKN010000063.1:3349952-3366032 GCA_026774425.1 Petrocephalus zakoni
GAGATTCAACTACTGGCAGAGGAGACTACAGACTACAGAGCTGTAAGCAGTGATCCAGCATCCAGGATCCAAACCGAAGCTGTCTTAACCTCCCCCAGCCTGGGCACCGGGCCCTCAGGCCCCTGCCCCCGTGGCCTGAAAGAGACCCTCAGGCCCTCACCTGGCACACCGCTCTCCAGCTTTTTGGACTCCTGCTTGAAGGAGTTCTCGTCGTCCGCGTCCCCGTCGCCCCACCAAGACGGCTGTCCGTACAGCGGGGTCCCTCTGTGCAAGGCCGCTAGGTCTCCTACAGCACAACAGAAAGATATTAGTGTATGGCCCTGCAGAAAGCATGACTACATCTCCCCAGTGCTTCTTACAATTTTTAACCTCATTTTTGATACTTATTAAATGCTCTCCAAGGCATACCTATCGATGCTCTGTTTATAAGCCTAGTAGTTAACAAAGCAATGAATGCTGGGTATTCTTTCCAGCAGAGATGGCTGCATTACCCACTAACCTGAACGACCTTGAAACCTCGAGAAGCGTGCTGCTCGTTTTTAAGCGCGGCTTGGCTCGCCTGCCTGATGGCCGCAAGGCCGGACCCCCGCTATTCCCCTCCCAGGGAACTGATGCACAGTGGGCACTTTTACAGGACCCCCCCCCAAGAAACCCAGTGGGCTGCTGCGCTTTAATAACGCATCCGTGAGAGTAATTTGGCACTTGTGTAGCTCTGGAGTCAAATTCCTGTAGCCAGTTCTCACAGTACCGCAAGACAAATGCAGATTAAATTTACCCGCATGTTGTGTGTGCTGCTCGTTCAGCAGAGGACCAGCCATGTTCATCCAGCAAAGAACAACACAGCAGAAACGCAAAAAAATAAACAAATAATAATATTTCACAGTGACACAATGCAAGAGAGAAATACGTTAACAACAGCCTCTCCAATATGAGCATCTGTTTTTCTTTCCAGAAGGTTCTGAGCACTGAGCCCAGAGACGGACAGAGCAGTCGCACGAAGCCGGCAATTAGCTGGATAAAATATGCAGGTAGCTGTTTAGCAAAATGCTTTCTTTTAACAGCAGGAATGGTTCTGATGCGAAAGGTTCATCAGCCTAAATCAGTTAGAAAGCAAGACCACACTGGATTAAATGCGGCATAGATTAGCATGTGGTGCTAAATAAGCTACTGGGCAAAGCAGAGCACGATTAATGCAGGGTCTCTCTGGGCCGTACCTACAGAACCCACTAGAAAGGCCAGAGCCAGGTCTCTTCTGAACACGCCAAGTGTGGGTGATGACGTGTCACCCGCTAGTGGCTATGGCGCTAATGCTAACAGTACCTGCAGTCACCGGCAGGCCCACCCTCCATCCTTCCTTTGCCTTTAAAACGCCGCCTTCTTTTCCAGCCCTGGCATCCCGCCGGCCGCCTCATGCCGTCAGACGTGCGGATAGCGACGAAGCTGCAGCATTTGGCATCTCCCGGCCCAGTTCTGCACCTTGGCCCCAGCCCAGCAATAAGATTCACTACACCAAGGTCACCCTGCGTCCCCCCTTCATTTAAAAGGCCACGTGGCGCCGCCCACCATTTCCCATCTCGTGAGTCACCCACGGGAGGTGGGCGACACCAGACCGTTGCGAGGACGGGAGACGGCGGCTCGCCTTCCGGTGTAGCGAGACAGCCAATGAGGACAAGGCCGCCAAGACGGCGACCTTAAACGCTTACAGCGAGCAATTATTCCATACACGCTTGCGATGTCGCCCATTTCCTGTCGGGGTGCTAGGGAGGAATCACATAACAGGAACCGTGGGACTCGGAAACTGGGGCGGGCGATTTCACACTTTTCCCAGAGTTTACAACCCGCTTTGCAAACATCACTGCAAGCCGGTCTGTTTATTGCAGAGGGACATGGGAGGGATACAGCCTGAGACAGAATCCACTTGTCACAGCTTCAGAGAAGCCCCATGATCACAGATCAGGGACCCCACACGTCACAGCTTCAGAGAAGCCCCGTGATCACCGATCAGGGACCCCACATGTCACAGCTTCAGAGAAGCCCGGTAATCACAGATCAGGGACCCCACGTGTCACAGCTTCAGAGAATCCCCATGATCACAGATCAGGGACCCTACGTGTCACAGCTTCAGAGAATCCCCGTGATCACAGATCAGGGACCCCACGTGTCACAGCTTCAGAGAATCCCCGTGATCACAGAACAGGGACCCCATGTGTCACAGCTTCAGAGAATCCCCGTGACCACAGATCAGGGACCCCACGCGTCACAGCTTCAGAGAAGCCCAGTAATTACAGATCAGGGACCCCACACGTCACAGCTTCAGAGAAGCCCAGTAATCACAGATCAGGGACCCCACGCATCACACTCTGCTCCTTCAGGACAGCTTGTCAGCTGCTTTTCACTCCAACCCCCCACCTCTCCACCCCATAAATCCCTCCAGAAACTCTAGTTTCTACAGCTTAAGCATTTGCGTTTGTTGTACTAAAAAGAATTAAAAAAAAAAAAAACACACAGTGCTTGACATTTGGAGTCATAGTCACTATATAATGAGTTGATAATAATGAATTTGCATCAGTTTTTGACCAAAATGTACTTTTTTGAGGAGTAATGCACGGCAGTAGTACCTAGGAAGAGCAGAGCCGGCCTTCTCACCTGCTACCTTGTCCTCCCCCTTGGGTGCATCAGGTGGCCTGGCCCCCCCATCGCTGCCTCCCTCTGTGGTTTTGCTCCCTGATTGCTTGGCCTCCAGAGACTTCAGGGCTTTGGCAGGCTGCTCCGCCACAGACGGCTTCTTGGTCAGCTGCAGCTGGCTGGTGAACTTCTCATGCTGGGGGGGGGGGATGATGGTCTGAGGGATCTCCAGCCGGCAGCAACATCATCTACCTTCGCTAGAGGCTCCTCCCCCGTACACGCAAGGTACACGTGAGGTATACACGAGGTACACGAGAGGTACACGCGAGTCCCTCGGAAACCAGGTCTACACTAACCGCCCCTGACATCCTGAGTGCCTTCACATGAATCGCATGTCGCACTGCCACAAACAGTCAAACTCTAATAGTTTTATTTTGTTAACCTAATTCCAGTTGGACGTGTAGATGTCCATCTTGTATTTTTCAGAAGACACTACTACAGTCTTTTTTGTTTTTAACTGAATTTAAATGCTTGTTCAAAGGTCCTGACCGAGTTCCTTAAAAGAGCGCCAGTGTCCTACCTTCAGTGCCTCCTCCGGGACGTGCAGCTCCCCGCGGACGACGGTAAACAAGTTGGTATGTGAGACTGGTTAAGGCAAACCAAAGCACTGTGCTGTGCCGGGCTCTCCTTTCACCGGCACGCCCACGGAAGACCAGCCCACGTCCTCTCACCACAACATCCTACCCCACGGGGAGTTTCCTAGTGTCCAAGGTGCTTAGCCAGGAGGGGGACCTGAAGGATTATTGGCAATATCTGCCCTTACAGCTGAGAATTCGGGGTCAGACAAAACCTGAAGGTCTCTGGTGCCTGCTGTTGAAACAATGAGTGGCTGCTTAAATCAAATCCAGACCTTTAAAGTTAAAACCTTAACCTTCTATGGCTCAAAGGCCTGGCCAAGTCATTCAATTCAAATGTAACCAAACATGTGGGCTGATGTCTGACTACTCAGCTCTCATGTGCCCACAACATCCAACAATCTATTCCTGCGCTTGCGGCACAGAGCAGACATGAGGCACGGTGTAAGTGAGCCTTTGCATCTCCATGGCGACCAGCCCACATACCCCCCACCAAAGGAAAAAAAAAAAATACTGCATAACTAGGGAAGGTTTATCAGAAGGTCAGCAGGACAGATTCAGGTGGAGCTGCTGGAGGAGAGATGGAGAGATGTGGAGGTGGAGAGACATGGAGATGTGGAGAACACCTCCATTCCTTTTTCTGCGTGTATTTCCGTTTTTGGGGTAAATTTCATCTCCTGTTGTTGATTTGTCCTGATGTATGTGACGGAGCTCCTGCCAAAAAGAGTTTGCAAATCTGACACCCAAAAGGATATCGTATCCAAACCTCAACTTGTCATCAATCTTCAGAGTAATGTACATCTGCTCCTGGATCCTGACATCGTTCACGAATGTCTGTAACGACAAAAAATGCCCTTAAAGCACCCCTGTAACAAGCAGTTAGGGGCCACTGGCTGGACGGATGAATCTTACATGAACTGTAGCGAAGAGCCCAGATCATCTGAGACACAGCTGCTACAGTAAGAGCTAACGTCTCTCCTGGATGGTTTTGCCTCCCTCAGCCCATTTTGACAGCACCTGCTCGTGCCCAGGACAGTGAAAACAGCACCATCTTCACATGCAAAATGTCCAGCTAGCTGGAACGGCTAATCCTTCTAGCGTGCCGTGGCAGACAGCCAAAGACACTGTCTGCGTACCTAGAGCTCGGAGCACCATCAGTCAGCCCTCGTGGGGCCTGGGGAGAATGAACGGTCAAGCCCAGACCTTGGTAACAGTCGGCTTTGTTTAATGTTGCTGCTCTCTGATGGCTTTGTTTATTCTTTTACACACAATTATAATTAGCTCTTACGTTTTGGCACTAAGCCTTTTTTAGTAGACATTGCATTAAAATAGAGCTACTCAAATGTTTCTTCAGGGTGAATAGATCATCTGAAACAAACAAACGTATTTAGGGAGCCACAGCCTGCATCTTTGCACCTACACCCAGTGTGTCTGGACGTGTAACTAGGGCCTTTACGGCGCCATGGCTACGCCGCGCGGCTCAGAGGCGGCAGGGTAACTCCTCGGGAAGCTCGTGTGGAGGCCGCCATGCGGGAGCCGCACATGGAAATGTGAGTCAGCGGGAAGTGGCGGCGAGCTGGACTTCCTGTGTGCGGGGGAGGGGGGGGTGACTCCATGGCTATTAGGGGGCTTCAGGTTCTCTTTTTATATAAACGCATGAGTCAGTCCTGACAGGCAGAGAGAAAGGCATCTCACCGATGCAGTGTCATCCTTATTAACTCCTAACGACACACGCAGGGCATGGCTACAGCATTTTTCCATTAAACGAGTCCGGCTGTGGAAGCATCTACGATACTTCGTGGCTTCCCCGGTTCCGGAAGGTCCTTCCGCGCGCCGGCACTCACCCCGTTCAGGCTGCCCAGATCTTTCACCTTGTGCTCGTCGCTGGCCGCCTCGTAGTTGATGACGGCGTGCTGCTTGTCGACGCTGCGTGACTAAACAGAGAAAACGCCTGTGCTGAGCGTGTATCACAGAATAAGGAACAAGCAGAAGACTTGGGGCCGCTGGCACTTACGGAACAGGGAGTGCTGCAATACGCCACTATTCATTCTGAAATCACCCCCCAAATCTCGACACAGTTACAAACGGCCCCACGTGGCATGCTCTCGGGTTTCAGTGTTATGTGGTGCAGCGAAGCGCGTCGCACACGCCTGACGGCACACGCATCAGAGGGAGCCGGGCATGGATGGAGTGTGATGGGAGGGAGGACAATTTATTTACAGACTTGGCTTAAATAACTGAGCTGCAATCAGGATCTGCAGGGACCTCTAATGCTTCCTATGTTTCTATGTTTTGTTAGCAGTGGTGCTGATTAGAGCACAGGCTGCGGAAGGTTACATTAGGTTAGAGACTCAGAAAGTCGAATCATTCTGCCGTCTCGCTCAGGCGCTGGAGGAAAACCACCCTGGGTAGCAGGACGGGGCTCAGCTGCCTCTAGTGGCACTTTTAAAACAAGGAGGCCGTTTCAGCAGCTGTGATTCGCTGCCGTCCACATCTGCAATACAGCTGGGTCAAACCATTTTCACACCGAATGCAGGGGTGTCAGGTTTCTCACATGAGCTGAGCTTGGCATCTTGTGCACGGCCCACTAAGGCAGACGCAGACACCTGGGACCAGTCAGACATATGAGTGTGGCCAAAGCCCCACAGGGAGGCTAATTTCAACACTCTTCGTCAACGCTCTGCATCAGAGACACACCCAGAAGCTACTGCCCTGAGCAGGTATCTGCCTTCTTAATTTTCTGACATGGATTTTCTATATCCATTCACTTTGAGGAGTAGATTGAATTTACACGCAGAAACAAGTGACAGTAGCTGACCTGTCAATCCAAGCTGCCCTTATATCAGTATAACACAAAATTGTTAAAAGGGAAACATTTTCTGAAGAGGCCAGAAGACAGCTATTCTGATTTTAAGTCACCTGTGCAATGTTTCATTTGCTCTTGACCATCGCTGGTTTCTGGCTGCCAAACAGTTTGTCCTTTTGATGCAACATACCAGTGTTTACCTTGTGAGTGGCCATCTGGTACAGGATGGCCAGGGTCTTCAGCACAGACACCAGGCTCCAGAGAAGCAAAGCATAAACGGCATACGTAACAGTCAACAAGATGAACGAGGGAACCGAACCCCACCATCTTGTGCAGTGGTACGTTCCAGAATGACGGTAACCTACTCCTATCGGGGGGATGCTCTGGGCCCCGGCTGGAAGGTCACATGCACACATTCCTCAGCAGCTTCACAGCGGTTACAAAGCTGGAGCGAAACTAAGATCCAGATAAAATTTCAAAGGGTGGCAAGTCCTCCAGCCCAAAGGTTCATACATCAGTAGGCTTGTCATCTCAAACAAGTATTCAAAACCTGGTCATCTTGTATTTTTATATATATAAAAAGTGAGCTATGTAGCCTTCTGGTAATCATGTGACCACCATGAGCCAAGTCATAAGAGCACATCCACAATATTTTTACTGGGCAGAGCCTGCTATGTAAAGTCCACTTCCTTTGCTATTTCTATCCCTGGGATAGACACACTGGGGAAAGTAACAAAACGGGCCTTATCGTCATCATCTGCACCTCACTCAAGCAAACTTCTTGAACTTCTCTGAAATAGAGTCAGTGTGCAGGAGTGGGAGCAGGGGTGGGAGCAGGGGATGCGAGCGTCCCGGGATTCGAATGACATCCGAACGCTTATGGGCCGCGGAGCCTGACCAGAAGCAGGGACTCTCAGGCTCCACAGTTGCCACGGTATCCACACGCTATCCACACGCTATCCACACGCTATCCACACGCTATCCACACGCTATCCACACGCTATCCACACGCTATCCGTAACTGAAATGTGCTTCTTGGAGAAGCTTTGACTGTAGAAGCGTTGCGACATTATGAACTGTTGCATACTACCCTTAGAGGAGCACATCCCTGCTAATGCATTAAAATGACAGCCCCTGCTCGGCAAACTTGCATGCTGGGGGGGGCGGAACGCGGTTCAGCAGGTTAGGCGACTGTGCTTATGAATGGAAGGTTGCTGGTTCAAATCCCAGGATCAGCAGAACCAGTTCACCATCGGGCCCTTTAGTAAGGCCCCTAACCCCAGCTGCTCCAGGGACTGCCTGACTCTATTATCTGCATAATAAAGTGCTTTGTTCTGGATAAAAACATCTACAAAATATATAAAATATTTGTCAACCTTCTTTCAACACCATCTGCAACACAATTTTAAAAACACATTTAAAGACCTGAGCTATTTTTCCTTCTGGACAGTGTACACAACTCAAACAGTTAGCAGTTCTGGCACATCAAGGGAAACCGTCCATTTATGAAAAAGCATTTCTGTGGTCATACGGCCGGTTTTTGTCCCTAACATGAATTTAATCAAGGCTGACAAGTGAGTAATTATTTTTAGATTCAAAACTGAGAAAACGGGAGAGACTCTTTAGCTTAAGTGAAGGGGAAAAAGCAAACACTTTATCTGATGAATTTACACAGGGCGTCAGTCATCCAGGAGGCTAATCTTGTATAAATACATCTAGCGCAAATCTCAAACTGACAGACTGATGCCAAAGGAGGCCGTGGTGTGACAGAGAGACCAATCCCCCCCCCGCCCCCCCTCCCTCCACTCTGCACCACTTGGCTAAGCCCCCAGCCCCCACGTTAGTGTCTTGCTGGGCAAACCAAATTTAAGACAGAGGAATGTGCCCCACTTCCTAATAATATACCCGGCTTGTGCACCGTGGTACGGTGCGGCACAGGGGACAAACCTCACCGGCTGGCTACCTAACGCCACACCGGGAACCTCGATCCACTTTCATCACACCATGTAGAGCCTGGTTTCTGTGGACCTGTGCCCGGGTGAGAAGGCGGGAAGGACGTCCGGGGGCCGCGGTGTTACACAGTGCGCAACATGTTGTTTAAACAGAGACGCACTATTTCATTTTAAAACCTACACAGTAATCAAAGCATAAAAGCATCCTGGGGGAAGAGTTTTCAGGAATTCTCTTAACCACATCACAGACGAAAGCAAGGCGAGCCTGGAGGAAACAGTCAGCCTCAGGCTACAGCAGAAACCCAAAAACACCTCCCCAAATATTCTGTGGGGCCATTTAAAATGCCCCCATATTGAAGAGAATGCAGAATGCTGTAATTAAGAGTTGTTATACTGGAATAAGTTCAATGCAAACAGGGAGCAGTGTTTAAGGCAGGGGCTCAGCGAGGACCGAGGGGAGGGCCGCATAATATATTTGAAAGGTGTAAAAAAAAAAAAAAAATTATGATAAAGTTAGAGCTGGACAGTAGCCTAAATTGAACTTTCACAATATATTGATATATACTGAAAATGACATAGGATGACAATACTGTTTATAAAACTAGGGCTCTATTAAAGACTTTGAACTGAAACAGATATTAAGCATATTTTCAATGGTTGTCAGGCTTCTAATTTTAGAGACATTCACCAGATGAGTTTTAGATTTTTTGCTCATAAACATTCATCTTCCGTTTTGAGAGCAATGTCATAAACTGGAGGAATAAACAGCCTGATGGTGGACAGTGAAATGAAACCTTGCTTAAGTCGCATTCAAAGGAAATGGCACAGTCTGGCTGTGCCGCCAAAATGAAATATTTTTATACTAAATCAACGTTTTCGTTATCACTGCAGGATGCCTACAAGAGGAACACCATCATGACCCGTGCGGGGCGGCCCAAACACGTTTGCCTGGACAGGAAACTGCACTAAGGCACCGCTTTGGGGCCACAGATGGCACATGGTGGACAATAACAGTGGTGGTACAATAATGAGATCCCAGAACTCTTGATGGGAGGTCAAAGGTCATACATGTGGTACCACATGCTTTTGTGTGGTTGCAGGGCACCACACCGTAAGTGTACATCCATTAAGGGGCTAATAACCTAAATCCTTTGCCTAAAACAGAAGCAAAGCCCACGGCTTCCTCAGAGGAACAGGAAAACACACAAGCAGGATTTCCCAGGTAATGGAGGGGGGGGCTTACTCCCGGGTACAATGGCATACTGGGGAGAGCCCTGCCCACCTAGAGGGGGGCGTGTAAGCAAGGCGATCCGGATGTCGTGCTCCCTTGTTAGCGGCATTTATAACACAGGAATTTAAACATTCAGGGATACAAGCTGTGCTGGGACAATAAAGGCTAAATAAAAATATGGCAGCAGAGTGACCCGTGTGGCCCTGCAGAAGGGAACCTGCCGCAGACCCCTGCAGAGCTACTCGGCTAACATTAATCCACGGCCATGCCAAGGGGAACGGCGTGGGGTCACGGGGGGCTCCGGGTGGCCGAACTGGGTTCGGTCCATCACAACCAGGAACGCAGACTTGGGTGCGGACTGGAAAGTTCTGCCAAACGTTTCTCTTCCTGACTCTTCCTGACAGAATAAATAAGGCAGCATTTAATGATGAATTTTAGCATCAAGACGGCCCAGGTGAAGGCCGCCGCGGCTCCTGACAAGCGTCACACAGAAAGGCACACCTATCGGGCATGGTCTGGTACAGCTCGAGGAAGAAGAGACAGAATGCATCAAGCTGTATAAAGGGACAAGCCTGCCTTTTTACATGGAATTTATTTTACAGAAATAAATGCGACATGTGAATGTTTTGACATTAAGAACGTGCTGGTTTAATAACACAGTCAGTGATCTCCAGAGAATGGAGCACTGAATGCCCCGGAGACCCCGCTGGTTTCGTCTGGGCGGCGTCCTTCCCCATGGAGCCACCCCTCCCCCCCTACCTGCAGCATGAGCTCGCAGTCGTCCCGGCCCACGAAGATCATCTCGCGGGGCAGGCGATGCCGCGTGCCCCCGCTGCTCACCAGGAACCAGGACGTCAGGCTCATTGTGGGTGCTGCTGGGCCGGGTCCCTGCCGGGGCCTCTACGTCATCCTGTGGGGAGGAGGGGGGAGGAGGAAGGCAGTGACTTCAGAAGACAGCCTCTCTCGTTTTACAGCCCGGGTCCTCTTTAAGCCGTAACTCTCATCCGAAACCCCGAAACTGCCAGCACTTCCTGTCCAGTAATCAATCCCAGATGCTACAGGAAGTGACAGGGGCGGGAGGATGGCACGGGTTCCCTCCCATTCCATGGAAAAGGAGGTCAGCTCAGCTGTTCCTGCTTACAGCTGCTTGGCGTGAGAGGGAAGGCGGGGGGGGGCAGACCAGGCCTGACCTAAAAACCGAACAGATACTTTTGTAGCGACTCCATGACCCCAATCTACCCCCCAACAATTACAACACTGAGCTGGGGTTAGCACCAGACCTCAGCAGGCACTTACAGCACCGTCCCCTCGAGCCTTGCTGGCTCATTCTAAGCACAATCCCCCTCCCCCCCATTTGTGCAGGCCATGCGACATGGTCCTCCCAGCCGACTGGCAAGCCACTAGTTAAATTTTACCCATACTTCTGTGTGACAGAGAGACATACATACACACATATACACTTGAGAGGGCCATTAACCTCAAACAGTCCCATCTTACATCCACATACACTTTTGCTGTCTTGGGGACCTGCTATCCATTATGATACAACCCAAAAGGTTTCGTTTCTATAGCCATAACAGACACATGTGAATAAGTCTCGCAAGAACACAGACATATATATCATTTTTAAAGGTGAGCTGCTACACAAACAGCTAATTTCACACAGCGAAAGGCTGCTTCCATTTCTCAGATTTGCGAAATATAAATGCAAGATCTGTTGCTGACTTCAAGACCGGCCTGCAACTGATACCCCTTCCCTCTCCGTCTCTCTTAAGAGCCACACCGCTGGTCTCCTGAAGGGCGGCTCACAGTCACAGTCATTTTAGATGCCTGGAAGGGCAGCTTTCAATTAAAGGAAAAGAGAAAACTAAAATCAATATTTCATTATGCTCAGATGGAAGAAATTGCTGAAATGAGGATTTTCTGTAAGAACACAAACATCCTCTGCGCAGGGCAAGCGCGCATGCTGCCTGAGAAAGGTATTGCGTTTGGCCACTTTAGATAACATTTTTGTCATTACTTAACAACTAATTTTTATTGGTCAGACAATTTAGTCAAAATATACACTGGAGAAGAATTTCAGAGAAACATGTCTAGCATTGCACCATGGGTATAGTTACTAGGCTACTTAGACATCAGTCTAAGGACTGGAAGGTCTTCTTCCATTGTGAGCGGCACTGAATGCATCACAGTCCCAGCTCAGCTCGTCGCCAGTAGCCTTGGCTGTTAGAAACTGATGCAAGGGTCCATGATGAGTCAGGAGGAGACAGATATCAGCCGACACCTTTCATGACAGCATCGATGAGACCCCAATGCCCTGTGTCCCTGCCGCACACTTCCTTGGAGCTAAAGTACATTTGTTAGTAGCCGAGCCGAGCTGCAGTGGAAGAGAAGCCTCAAACAGAAGGGAATGTGCAACTTACAGATGTAAATACTTATTTATTGTTTAGGTACTTTGCATTAGAACTTTGCTGCCAATAGCACACTACAGATATTAATGATTATTCTTTAATGTTTGTTTAATATCAAATGCCTTGTTTCTTCATGCTTATGGCAAGCCAGCACACTTAAAGTAGAGGTGACCAGGGGGGGCATCTCCCTTTATTTAAAAAGTTGGACAGTGTGCCAGAATCTGTGCCCCAGATAGAGGACCCCGCACAGAAGGTGATAAGGTCATTCAACAAAACATGTAGGTCAAATACCTCGACTTCCTGTAAGAGGACACAAGGCAAAGGAACTTGACCAATCAGAATCTTTCCCCTCCTCCCAACCTCCCCCCTGGTATGATGCTGGCCTTTCCAGGGAGGAGACATGGGCCAGTCCCTCAGCGAGGCAGTAATGGCTTCTCCATGTGTGGCAGAGAGGCGGTGGCCCAATCACCATGGAAAGCCTCCCAGATGATGCAACAGCTGTTAAGCCCTTACCTCCTTAACATTACCTCATCACAGGCCCTGATGCAGGCTCTGTCAAGAATATTATGGGATATCTGGGACAGAAGGAGGGGCCACCAACACCAAAAATAAGTGTCTAGCTGTTCGAAAACTGTCAACCGTTTCAGATGGCTTCTGGCACTTCCGCAGTGCTTAAAGAAACTGACCGTTTCATCCAGAACTTTCTACATGTCATTTGCAGGCATGGAACCGGCATCAGTGCAGCACCGTATTGGACTCAAAGCAATCAGCAGGAGGTTGCACAGGGCCACAATAAGGTCACAGCATCACTAATGCAAAAATACAAGCCTCAGATAAAGCCAAAAAAACAGGAAACTCCCCTAATCCTTTCCAAAACAAGGATGAAATTGCACAGCATTTCTCATTTGATGAAGGCTAATCACTGCTCCCCCACTGAAATCCCCTACTTGTCTGGGAGATGAAATATTAGAAGGGTGTATGACGCTTAGCTTGCACGCCAACAAACCGCTCAAATACCTTCCACATTACCCAGCCGCTGCATTTGTCCCGTTACATGCAGCGTGACGCTCTGAGGAGCGCCGTATTATGACGACAGCATCAGGTGTCCGGCCTTCACACAACATCCCAGCCCATGATCGATTTATGAGTTTGCAATTTACAGCTAACTGTAGCACTGTAGGAGCTTGGCACTGCAGAACTGCAGAGTGCTTATAGGTAAAAACAGGATGGAGACGCCCCTCCTTTTGGATCAGGTTATACATCTGCACCAGTATGGCCCATCTTCTTCTCTTTTTCATCCAGACATTGATCAAATCCATCGCCTATTACAGTCCTATCTACTGCAACAGCACAAAATCAATGCAGCAGGTCTGAGCTTAATGGCGGATGGGTCCGATGCTTCCGAGGGGTCTCCGTGTATGAGGCTATACGACAATCGTGGGTATTTTCGGAACATCTCAGAACAGCGAGGCTTTGAAATAACAGGGTTTCTGACAGCCTGGAGAATGCATCCCTTCAGCAAGCCCACGGACTGCCCTGCTATGGGGAGGGTACAGGAGGCTAGCCGAGGAGGAAACCGAGGACACATGCTTCCCTTTGCCAGATCTTCAGAAGATATCTGAAGTCATCACTTGTGCCTGGCCAACACAATGAGCCCATTGTTAAAGTCTTAATTCAACTGTATTAAGAAAGTAGTTTTGGGTGGTTTAAATAAAATTAAGTGTTTTGAATTGCAAATAAATATGGCAGATAAACAGTTGCGTTGTAAGCTTTTGGTTAAACTTTGGTTTCTGATAGGCACAGCAACGGAAATGTGAACAAAGACATTTCAATAGAATAGTGGAAAGCAAAATAAAAAATTACATAGTTAAACCACCTGACAACTATTTTCCAAAGAATATAATTCCCATTCTCTGAAAACACTCCTTCAGCCCAGAAAATTTCAAAACATTTGGCTGGCTCATTCAGCAATGCTGCAAACATGCCAAGTCCAAACCACAGCCTTCTTGCAACATTTTAATATGTTAGGGTCACATTATTATACATTTCAGTGCTCCTTGTCTGCATTTCTGCGACCCTTTTCTAGACTGTGGGGCTACATTTTGTAGCTGGACACACTAGTGCCATTTGTCTTTTTAATTTTTTAATTACTTTATAAACCATAATCGTATTTCACATGAAATAGCAGAATGGAGAGTGGATTGGTGCGCAGGGGGTTGGGGACTGATAAGCGGTTCCAAACTGCAGATGCTTCTAAAAAAAATTTTGGTTCCACTTATTGATTCTTACACACACGCACACACACACACACACACAACTATGTAAGAGGTAATGCACAACAACTCCACTTAAATGTATGTACTTGAAATTACTTTCACATCTACGAACAAAAAACGCATTTATTAGTAGACGTACTTTTTGGGCCTACCATGGTGCCGTTTCCTGTCTGTGAAATTGTATCTTGGGTATTGGTTTCAAAATACCGGTTGTGTTTCTTTTTAAACTACAGTCGACATACCATCATACCCGAGTGTAATGTCTGGATGATATCAAAAATTAGATATCACCTACAAATATGAAATATTTTGGTTATATGCACTGTCAGAAAAAAGTAAGAGAGTAAGTGGCTGTAGATACCTTTGGAGGAATGGGAACTGAACCGACAGATTTTTATCGTATTATAAATCGGAACAATTAAATCGATAAGAACGACATTTAATGAACGTAATCAGATTTGGAATCAATAAAATCTAGCCAATACCCAATGCAATTGGTGTGTGTGTGTGTGTGTGTGTGTGTGTGTGTGTGAGGGAGATTGCGGGTGATTAGCTAACATGAGGCTATTGTCACCATAACAACACGCCTTGGGAATGATTCTGCACCAAATGCCACCTAGCAGTGTCCGGCCTATAAGCTCTCAAAAAAGCTCCATTTAACTTAGTGATATTTTTTCTCTTAAGCTCTACTTCACTCTGTGATCGTTTCCTTCAAATTAAAACATCTTATCATTATTTCTGTAAATTGTATGTTTATTATCAAAGCATTTATCTGAAACACATTTAAGATATTAATGTGTTGCTTTGCATGTCGATTTAAGTAGTGCATCTAAATTTTGTGCTGTGCTCCTAAAATTTTCAGTGAGGAGCACCAGAGGCACTAGTGGAAACAGCTAGTTGGGAGCCCTGCACTCATTCTGCTGTATATTCTTATTCAAAGGAGCTTTAAAAATGTCCAGAAGATGTGAAAAGCCAGGTAACAATCAAGTGGTCATACAAAATAACAGCGTATTAAAATAACTTGAAAAAAATGTCCAGATTTTTTTAAATAAAAGAATGAACATGCTGTGGAATAATACAAATAGGTAATGTTATTACACCGCCTAGATTTGGTATTTGAAAGGGACAGCAGTAATGTTTTCTTCCATGGTCGACAAAAATCAATAACGATAACATGCTGCGCTTTCTGTACAGTCTGGCGGCATTCACAAAAGAAGGCACAGGCAGGATTTTATAAATGCTAATCGTTTTGAACTTCCTGTAAACCGCTCATTGCCTTAGATGATCTGCATGGACATCATAACTAAAAGATCAAAAATACATTCATTTAATGTTTTTGTGCAAAGAGACATACAAGTGCAGAGAGGCAAACAGCACGTTACAAACACGTGGCCATCAAGCAGCCGACTGGGCGTGAGTGCTTTCTGCAAGGTCAGTAGACCTCCCTCGCCTTTCAGTTCAGCGGAACATTTTGGAGAACCAGCAGGGGAACAGGACAAACAGCAAAACAGCGAGGATGGAGAGAGCACCATATGGTCTCTGTCGAATCTAAAAGAGCATGTTAAAAAAGGCACCATGGGTAAGACCCTGAAAATGCCTTGCCAACACGACACATAAAGCATCCCCCCGAGGGTAAGAGGAATGTATGCATTAGCTAAACTATTATGCCAATTACAGATCTTATATGCTAATCGATTATTGGTAGGCATCTGTGGCAAATCTGTTACCATATCAAAATCATAATAAATGTATTATCAGGTGATATGTGCAGGGGAGCATCAATCATTCAATGTTATAGTTGCCTTTACCAGACATTTTGAGGTTGTTCAAAGCTACTTTATTGCAGCCATGTAAACAAAACAAAAAAAAAACTGGGATAAATTTAGTGCCTCATAAATCAGAGGTCAAAATTCTTCTCTCCATTAAGGGGGAAGATAAAAAGATTATTTCGGCGTGGAATCATTTCTCCAAAAAAAAAGTGACAGTAAGACAGGAATCTGCATGAAAGTGCTGTAGACCAGCAATCACATAATTTGTGTTTTGCAAAATAAAAAAAATAGGATGACAAGCAAACTCAGCACAGCTGACCTTAACTGTCACAGACAAGGTGATCAGAGGAAATCAAACTGCAGAAACATCCGACT
>JAODKN010000063.1:3369347-3391491 GCA_026774425.1 Petrocephalus zakoni
GTGGTGGTACCACCCCTACTCTTTGGAAAGACCAGGAATCTTTTATGACCTCAGAGAGTCAATCCCTCAGTTGTACATCTCATGTGAAGGATGACACCATTATTACAGCACCCACCACTGCACTGGGGCATCGAAATCCACCCAGAGCACAGCATGGGCTCTTCTCTCGGCCACTCCAAAACCACTACCGGCTGCAACTCAGCCTTCCCAGCTGATCTCCCGTCCAAGTACGGGCCAGGCCCAAACCTGCTCAGCTTCAGATGGATTACCTAGTCTGAACTGCAGGTGGGAGGGCTGCTGTTGCGTTTAATCAAAGGAAACCCATTACAGGGACTAGTTACTACCCTGAAAAATCACTGCATACTCCATGTCCATGTCTCATCCACATAAGTGCTATTTGAAGCAAAACAATTTAATGCTGCAACCACCTCTGTTACATGCACAGTGACCTGAGGCTGGTTCTCCAGCAGTAAACCACATCTTATAAAAACACCCAAAAGACGTCCTTACACCAGAAAAAAGAACATCCTGACAATTCCCAGAATGCCTCACTGCCTTCCACATGTAACTACTCAGCCACCAGCATCAGTTTGCCAGGTTCTTCAAAGCGAAACGTCTCACTGATAGCTCAGATCTTGAGAAGTTTGAACCTCCTCTGCCTTGGATGATGTCCAGGCTTAATGGCCATTTCTAGGGACCATAGCAAAAGCCTATTCAAAATTCATAAACAACCTCCTTGCCTGTGCCTGTGGTGAGGCGTCCAGCAAACATGCCAATCACCAAATCTGAACCAACAACCTCACCACAGGACACCGACAATCTGACAGACACTTCTGCATAAATAACTGATCTAAACCCACTGTCAACGAGTCAAGGCACACATCCACACTCTGACATTATGATAGGTCATCCATAGTAACCCAGAGCTCTCTCAAGCACTCGATTACCTGTTTCCTGGTGGAACTTCAAACAATATGGAACACATTTTCAAGGGTGAGTATCTGGTCTGGGCTGGTTGTCCTATCTTGACCCTCGGGGGCTGCCCAGATGTGGACGACGCGGAGGGGAAGAGGCCAGCCCTTATTAATGATGGCAAAGGCTGTCACCATGCCGAAGAAAAGGACTCCTTTATCCGTGTCCTGCTACCAGCACCAGGCACCGGTCCCGTACGAGCAAACATCCATCTGAGCTGCTTAACAGCAAGCCAGCTCCCAACTTTCACAAATTTCCTGTGCGGCATCCCCGAGCACATGGGCTCGGGCAATGAGGCCTCTGGAAATGCACTGTTTGGCTGCACACGTCTACGACGAAACATGTTTTAATTACACTACGTGTCACACTGACCCATATTGTGCCATTAATCTAACTTACACCGAGCGCCTTACGTCTAGCTCATTAAATAATAATATACCCTAAATGCCTGGGATATTCTTCAAAGACTGTCTGACAGGGCTAACCGTTTAAGACAATAAGGCATATATCACGGTGGCTACATCAGGGAAGGTAACAGTGTTGCGATTTCAGATATTAGGACAAAAGCTGAACGACGTTTTTAGACTCCTAAAATAAGGTTTAGTCAACGTGAAAATTCGGACAAAATTTCTAACGTCGTTTTACACAATAATAATAATAAGGTTTTTTTTTTTTAATCACAGCACAAATATGAAAGATGTCATTAAAATATTTCTGAACTGTCAGTTTGCACGGGATTCCCCCAGAACGCGCGGCTCCGCCTGGGAGCGGGGAGCAGCTCCGCTCCTACCGGAAGGTCCCCTTGGAGGCTGGGCGGAGGGGCGCCGGCTTCCCGGGCAATAATATCCGCAGATATTCAGCCGGGAACCGCTCTAATCGCACAATTATTCACGATGCATTAACACCGAAGGTCCCAAAGCGGACGCATGCACAGCCACATACGGCCGCCCATCAAAAGCAAATCCTACCTTTATTCAGACATAATGCTTTAAAACATGCAATATCTTTTTTTTTTCCTGTGAAATTAGTAATAAATCGGAAACTCGCCGCACGCATGGACGCCAGAGTCTAGTCCAGTTTCCACTGCTGCCACTTCCTATAGAAATCTCATTACATCGTTTAGTCATCTTTAATTGCACAATTAATAGCCGCTTCAATGTTTATCTCATATATAACAAATAACTAGAATCAAAAATACGGCCGCTGTTAAGGTGAGGATTTCATACTTTGGTACATTGCCAAAAATATACACATTTTAAAACGATTGTTAAATGTGCCATTTTTCTGGTATAAATTACTGACGAGAATTGACTGTACAAAAGGTAATGTGACTATAGCGGTGCAGGGATCTACATTATGGAGGGAGACCATTGTTTACATCCAGTAGAAAAGACGCTATCAAATCTGGTTTTCAAAACAGGCTCGAGTGAAGTAAATACTAAAAAAAAATCGCGCATAAATAAGCCGCAATATAGGACAACAAACGACGTGTTGTTGCGCAGATCTGGTAAGATGGCCATTTGATGGGGCTGGCCGGATAGACGGTGCAAAACTGGAAACCGTTAATGCGAACCTCTGCATCACTCTCAAAAAATTCTGTCTATTCCTTATATTTATCGTCCAGCCATATTAAGTCCGGATGGCAGCAAACCACCGATCCAGAAAAATGATTTTTCGCTTACCCCTTTCTCCTAGGTATTATGCTGTTTGTGCAGCAAGCCAGAAATCCTGTTATTTGTATCCAACGCAGCTCTGTAGCTATACAATGTGTCCGGAGCCCAGCCCAATCCCCGTGCTCGCTGGTCTGCTATCGGTATCGGTTGCTCGGCAATAACATTATTCCCTGCACATAGCGGCGCTGGAGAGCCAGCCGCATAATGCAATAAGCGTCCACAGTTCCAACACGATCCGGTGGGCGTGGCCGTGAAACCTTGATTGGCATGTGCAGTAGCCTATTGGTGAGGGGAATGGGGAAATTTGCGAGGCACTTGGTTATTTAAGCCAATAATCGAAGTGTACGTCACAGGAAGCGGCGGGACCACGTTGTTACCGACTGACTGAACACAGGTCGCGCGCTTTGGAAAGGAGGTCCTGGCAACGGCCGAGAGGCGGGGGCAGCGTCTTAGCAACTAGGTGCACGTCTGTTCTTGTAGTTTTTTGGGTTTACGTTTGCCGCCAGAAACAATGGTTGGGTATTCTCCAAACAACTACCTTACCCATACGCCCTCAATACTAACGAATGTGTATGCTTTAAAACCCATTGGTCAGCTTCTCGGCTTTACTGTTAAAATTTGCGTTGACACCACGCCGCTGGAAGTTCACTGCTCGTAACGAGAATATTAAAGTTAAAAAATTATTTTCAAGTTTTCTTTTGCACGTTGACCAGAAAGGCCCTGTTGTATTCAATGAAGTCGCTGTCGGACTCGGACGAGGAAGAATTTGGAGAATACCAGAAAAAGCTGAGAGGTAGGTAACAGACTAAAAGTAGTGAGACTAGCTAGCAACTGTCATGCTGCCTGTGTGTGACATTTCTTACCCTAGTTACTATTTGGGTGTCAGTTTTATTTTATTTATACAGCTTATTTCAACAGCATATAATTCATATAATTCAGCTAGACATATAAATGTTACCTTTGCATTATTTTGGGAAAGAACATCCAACGACCGGTTACACGCATCTGTAAGCATCTCTATGTAGATTTCTTAACATGTGCAGTATGTTTAGCTAGCAAATTTCCATATTGATTATAAGATGTATGAATAAGCATGCAGATATCCTGGAAAGCGAATGCGTATGAATCATTTTGAGATGCCAGTCTAAGTGCGGGTTCATAGTCGCCCTGCGATACTATGTTACAGTTCGTGCTGCGGACTGTTGGCGTTGGTCGGCCGCTAGCGTTGCTGTACCAGCCGATGTGCCGGTGGGGGAAGCACACCGCTTTACAGCAGAACTAATAAAGCTAGGATGGATGTACGTGTACGGCTCAGCACATGCCATCCTCTCTGCTTCTCAGAAAGGGCCAGCATGCTGCAGCTGAGTGACCTCCTTGGAGATGCCAGCTCCGAAGCAGGAAGTATGGATGCTGGGGGCGGCCAGCAGACGGAGAGCATCGTAGGGGAAGACTCCTGGCACCAGTTCCAGCATAGTGATGCAGGTCCCCAATCAATGCTACTGTGAACAGCCTCTGTATTCTGTTACGGTCTTCCTGACAGAATGAAAAAATAATTCTTATCGCCTTTCGGGAATTTTCCAGTAACTTTTAAAGCAAACATCTTTTTTTTAATAATAGGAAATAGAAAAGCATATAATATAAAGTCAAGCATGTTGTTCACCCTTTGGTTAGCTAAGCAGATGAAGATAACTGTTGGGGTGTACTGAAAGTGTTCTATTTATGCCAATTGGGTATAAATAGGGCAGTGCTGACCTAATGGTTAGGGAAGCAAACTTGTGATTGAAAGGCTGTTGGTTCAAATCCCCGACCAGCAAGATAGTGCCCCCAAGCACTCTTCCCCAGGAACTAAATTAGCTGCCCGCTGCTATGTCACAATGTCACATATGGGTTAAATGCAAAGGACACATTTTGTTGTGGTGCGTCAACAATGACAATTAATCACCTTCATGCAAACTTCTCTTTTTGCATTACAGTCAATCAGCTGAGATCATTACTGATAAAGCAGGAGAAAGAAGCAAATCTGCAGAGCACAGCAAAGGAGAAGCCCATCTCCGAGGTACTGCGCACACACTAGCACACCGGTTTGTACTAGCACATGTCTGATGACAACTGAAGGGGGATATTTAAAGGGGAAGTCAACCTGTCATTTAAAGGGGAAGTTCACCTATCAGTATTCCATTTTGACTGAAGAATTGTTTTGCATACTATGCACAGAGAACTTTTGCCCTCTGTATTTCTGTTCAGGTTTGAATTGGATGTTTTGTATTGCAAAATTTGTTTCCGTGTCAGTGTGTTTTCTGATCTCAGTGTTTCCTCTAAATGATTGATTCCTGTACTCTGTGCTAATGCCAGCTGCAGAGGTGATTAGCCTTTCATAGCTTCCCATTTCCCTTCCTCCGGTCAGCAGAAGGCCTCCCATGACACCAGTGTACCTGCTGTTCAGGATCTGGTGCCCATCCTTCACAACCAATCTGAGTACATCCGACACCTGGAGGCTGAAGTCAAGTTTTGCAAGGTCTGAGCGTGGAGGGTGTGGCATGGTATCGCCACTGAGCATCTGTCAGGTTCAGCTAATCAGATATTAGACAGTGATGTATAACATGTGGGGGTGCCAGGTGATAGGCCTCAGCCATAGCTTCTGGCCAGTGTATTGCCATTGACGTGTAATTGTATGCGAGTTTGTAGAATTCATCTTATTGTCATCAAAAGTAGTAACTCCTGATAGTAGACCCTTAGTTTTAAATACCAGAACTTTTTTGTTTTAGTAGTAGCAGAAGTAGTAGTAGTAGTAGTAGTAGTAGTAGCAGAAGTAGTAGTAGTAGTAGGAGAGACAGGGGTTAGACTCATTATACGCATCAAACTGTGACACTCTGGGAAGTCCCGTTAAAAGCAGGCATGTCGTTGTCTGTTTGTTTGTTTTCAGGAGGAGCTTGTGGGGATGAAGCAGAGGATCAGGGTGGTTGTCTTGGAGAATGAGAAGCTGCACGGAGAGCTGAAGTCCAAGGCAGTGGAGGACACCCTGAAGGACTACACCATCCTGGATGCCACGGTGATTTGCTGTGACGCGCCACCTCGAACACCGGGCAGAGGAGGACATGCTCAGCATGGGTTTGCTGGTGGGACTGGGAAGGCCTGACTGCAGTCTCTCCTGCAGACCGACAGTCCGGACCCGACGGGCAGTACTCCCAAACCAGCCAGGGCGCAGCACGCAGTGCAGACTGCCGCAGCTGTTTCCCAGCACCTGGATACTAACAAATGGCAGAATGAGCTGGTTTGTGAGATGAATCCATGTGTCCTTGATGCCCTCAAACCTGTTTATTACCTCCCTTTTCATCCCAGTTGTTCTTTGAGTGATATACTTTCCACATATTTGTTGTATAGTCTTACTTTCTCTTTTAATTTTTGCTCTTATCCAAAATGTTATTGGCAGTAAAGATACATCAGCAAAAGAGATGTCATTTGCTGATTGCAGTTTGCTCTATACCCACATGTGTAGAAAAAGAATATGAACAGACATACAGTACATATGGGTGGATAATTTAATACATGAATGCTGTATTACTGAGGGGTGGAGGGATCATTGTCTAGCATCAGTCCACATGAGTAAATGCACATCAGGAAGTCTTGACTGGGTCCTTAGCATTGCTCATGGAGGGTTCAGGTTTTCCATGTGTGTTTTCAGTGGCAGAAACGTGTCCCCTGTCATTGTCGGTCATGTCGTACCCACTAGGTGCAGCTTAAGCTACTGTATCAGGCACAGACCCAGGCTTTGGAGGCCCAGGTGGTGTCCCTAAGGTACATGTTCAGTCGCCTCTGCTGTCTCATGCCCTGGGCATCAAGACAACTCTCTAAGTGACATTTTTTATTTTCTCTGGAGAAATATGCAAGGTTTATCTAAAAAGATTGTTGCATTTAGGGGTTTAGAATCATTGTAGATTTCTGCTTAGTGAAGTTATGTTTTAAAAGCGCCACTAAGGAGCGGTGTGGAAGCAGCCTGTGTACCTGCACATGTGTGTGCTGCAGGAGATTGTCACGCGTGTTAAAATGGCTTTGGTGCCACCCCACCCCTTCGCAGGAGGGAGCTGGCCACCTCTCAGAAGGAGAGCGAGGAGGTGAAAGGTCGTCTGCGGAGGCAGGAGGCAGGGTCCCTGCCTGGTGGCGGCCCGCGGCCTGGCCGCCCATGCCTGCAGTGTGCCCAGCAGGAAGCCGTCCTGGCGCAGGCCCATGGCAGCATCCACACCCAGACTGTCGAGAGACTCACCAAGTGAGCTCCCCTGTGGGGCTTAGCCGTCCGCTCACCGCCTGCTCTTTGTGTTTTTACAGCTTTTAATGGGCTTCAACAAGGCTTCTTCTGAGAGCTTATTCTGTTCGCCTTCTGTCATCGACAGGCACTATCTGATACCAGTTACCATTTTTGTCTGTAAATATGGACAGAAATAGACAAAAAAGAGAATAGAAATAGCTGTAGAAATGTTTAATGACCTAGAGCTCCCGCTAAGCAAGCCACGGTATAATCAGATGTAACTGCTGCTGAGTGCTCCGAGCAGAAGCTTTAGCGTTTCATCTGAGGCTAATATTAGCAAAGATGTATCATGAAGTTAGTTATTGAATTTGAACTTAAATTTGCAAGATTGGTCATTAAATACAAAGATTTGACAGTAGACTTACTGAAGTTAGCAAATGCATATTCGATCTGGATTTTCGGCATATCATGTTTCACACCATTTCGCTTGATGGGGTGTGTAGCTCCATTGGTGGCCCTAGAGAGAGCCTTGCACATATCCCCTGTTCAGGGAGCGGGATGAGCTGATGGGGGCGCTGTCCTCGCTGCGAGCCACGCAGAGCGAGATGCAGCAGCGGGAAGGGAGCGCCTACCAGCAGGTGAAGCAGGCTGTGGAGATGGCAGAGGAGGCCAACTTGGAGAAAGCCAGGGTGAGACTCCCGTCTGCCACTTACGTTCCAAACTCCAGGATCGAGATGGACTGGAGATGCACAAATGTTTTGGTTTGTTGTTCCTGGGAGCTCTTCAGAAGTGAGTGTTAAGCATGTTTATGCAAAACCTTAACTGGCCCTTCTGCATCATTTTTGATCCAGATACACAACTCCTCCACTGGAAGGAAGTTCTTCCAAGACCATGGAACAATTTCAGAATCAATATTAGAGCTTTCTCTGTGTTTTTCCAGAAAACGATAAGGTGTTTAGAAAGCTGAGATGCTGAGCACTCAGGGGCTTGATGGTGAGCGTGTGTGGGAGTGTGTGCAGTGTTCTGTGCTGGATGTGAGTGTGTCTGTGTGTGTGTGTCTGCCTCCAGGCCCAGGTGCAGTGTGAGCAGGCCCGCGGCGAGCTGGCCAGGCAGCGGCAGCGTCTGGAGAGAGAGCTGCTGGCCGAGAGGGAGAGGGTCAACCAGGCCAGGGAGGAGGCACGCAAGGAAGCCCGCAAGGAGAAGGAGGAGTTGGCGTGGAGGGTCAGTCTCAGCCTTCTGAGATGTGCTGTCTGGGTGCCAGCGATTCGGTCAGGTCGTCATATTTACAGCAATAAAGTGGATGACTTGTCCCTGAAAATCAACAAGTAGAGCACTAGGCTAACAACGCGATGGTCGTGGGATCAAATCCGAAGAAGCACAGAAATTGTAACCCTTCACTTTTTTTGTCAATTGCACCAGATAAGTGTCTAATTTAAACGATTAAGGTGACCCAGCTCTATCGGCTAACAATTTAGCAAAGTTTTTTTTTATTTTCTGTTGCTGCCACCTAGTGGCGACATTCTATAGTTATTTAATCATTTTTAGGTAATTGGATTACAGGCGGCCCTCCTTATTCCCCGGTTCCGCTTCCGTGGACTTAACCAGCTGCAGATCAAAAATATTTGATCCTCTATCCATCCAACCACCCCCCCCCCAAACTTATGTTAATATTATAGTATCACAATACGAATAATTATTTTGTATTACTTGTACAAATGTACGAGTTGCGTGCATCCTGTAACTGGTTTCTGGTGTGTAAATATAAGATTGCGTGTATAATTGTATATATAACATTTAACAATGTATATAATGATACACACACACACACACACACCAGCATGTTCATCTATGATATTTAGATGCTACAGGTGATATTATATGAACTGGAAGGAATGAGTCATTTAAGATGATCTTGCTGTTAACTGGGAGGTTAAATATCACCTTTTGCGTAATACATTTTTGAAGTTAATTAAATTTAAATGAGTTTCAGTAAGTGCCTTAAATTCACACTGCACTGCAGTAGTATATCACAGCTGTGTTGTTAGAACATAGTCATCCTGCAAGCATCTTGACTTATGGATAATATAACATTTTCAGTATTTCTCAAACCCAAGTCTGACCTGTAGCCCTTTACAAGTATTTGGATGCTCTGCTCCATCCTCCAGAGTATCCCAGCACTGTGCTTCTGAGGTTTGCGGTTTGTCTCTCAACCATGGATGTCGGTGGTATAGTTAGCCAATTAGCCTTCCGTAGATGTGAGGGGAAAATGATGAGATCACAGACTGTTATGAAGGCATGTTTTGTCTTTTGCGGCTGTGAAGAACAGACGGGTGTGTGTGTGTGTGTGTGTGTGTGGGGGGGAGTCATGTTTTCACGCCTCCCCGCCTTTCTCCAGGTGACAGACCTGTCCCAGAAGGTGGCTGAGCTAGAGGGCCAGCTGGGCCGTGGGGGACGGGAGAGGTGCTCTCTGTCCGCACAGCTGGAGGAGGCGCTGAAGAAGCTCAGCTCTCAGGAAGAGGAGAGCAGCAAGGTGGGCCTGCAGCCGGGTATGTCGGCCAACCGGGCTGGGATCCCCACCCCATTTCAAATCTCAGTGCCAGTGGCCAGTTGCCAGTGGCTCCGAGAATAGTGGCCTGATGCTAAATGCCAGGTAAGTCATAAGTCATCTGACAGTTCACTTAGGGCGCTTTTCCACCGCACAAAGTTCGTTACTTTCGCTTTTCCATTGACTACCGATCGAGTACCAGTACCTAAAATTCAGTTGCAGTACTTCTTTGGTACTTAGGTACTTCGGGGCGTAACTTGCAGCGCTTTCGCTGTTACTGGTTATGCAAATAGCCCGATTCTGAACCACAATGTGATCGGCGTCTTGACAAAACGTTACGAACTCAGAAAACGGCAATAAATGAAGTAAAAATAATAATAATTGCGTTCTGGTCGGAAGAACAGATACAACAAAATTTAGACGGCATAACAAGACATTTAAAAAGGATTTTATTTAATATATAGTCTACTACTGCAGCGCGGTACTGGAGAGTCTCCAGATATAGCGATGTGATTTTGTTGTAATAAATATTGGGGTATTTATAAGTTAGTTAATATAAAATAAAAAAAATAGTTAAAATAAATTTCTCACAAACGAGTCTAGGAGTGATTTAAATAGCAAGGGTGAGAATGATTATGATCGTCTCGGAGAACGCATGCAGCGCCCAAGCAAAAGCAGCGGAGGTAAACTTTAAACTGATTTTAAAAACATATATTGGATATAATATATGCAAAGAATAATCGTTAAAGTTAGCCAAGCTTTTTCCCTATGCCAAAGTAAAAATGTTTTAGTGAAACATTAACCCCCTGCGCTGTCCGTATAATGTCCGTACAGAACTGAAATCTTAATGTAGCTGCCTAGCGATGTGAGAACTGCATGTGCATAACATGCGATGTTAGATATAATATCAGCATCGTCCAGCTGCATACTACAGCCATTGTTCGGATTCAGTACAAAGTGCCCCGCTTTACGTTGTGCTTTCATTCAGCGCCGGTACCAGTTTTTACGCCAGTGGAAAACCAGCACAAAAGAAGTACCGAACTTTTGGTACTTTAGTGAGGTACCGAAAGTGCCAAAAGTACGGTACTTGCTGCGGTGGAACCCCCCCCCCCCTATTCCACATTATATGAACCTGATGGACTTGCATGGCCCTAACTCGCCTCTGGGTGGCGCCAATTTCCTGCAGACCTCTTCATTTTAACGAATTGAAGACCGGTGATGAAGCGACCAGAAGATTTCAGGCTACATATATAAGAGATGTACTGCTTCTGTGTTTTACCCGTTCTTGACTGAAATGAACTTTTTCCACTGGAATCGGAAATCAAGTGATTGTTTAATAAATAAGTGTGCTCTCTAAATAATTAAAATTTATATTTTTAAAGGAAAACCTTACAAATTAGGTTTACTAAGTACTGTTTTTGTGAGCATGAGCTCACCCTAGTCACCTTGCATTCATGAGAATGGTCTTTGGGTATCAAGGTGACTTGGACTTAACCTCCCAGGATGCATTGCTCTGTACAGGTGTGCGCAGATCTGCGGCTGCAGATGACCCAGTGCCAGCTGCGTAGGGAGGAGGCGGAGAGGGCCATGCAGGAGCAGAGCACCCGCAGCACCAGGCAACTGGAGCTGGCTGCTCAGGTGAGGAGCCGCCAAAGCCTGACAGGGCTCGCGCACGGCCACACTCCAAATGTCACTCCTTATCTGTGCTCCAGGTATCTTCAATCTCTGCACCTTCACTAGTGGTGTCTTTACTGCCTCTGGTAACCCTACCTATTTCTTTATAAATAACCGGGTGATTTATGTGATGATTGGATGTACTTTGAAATTGTACCTGTTTTCCTAAATTCTCCTTCTCAAAACATCTCATTGCCCCCCCCCCCCCAAGAAAAGATGAACTTGTTAAATGTCATCTTTTTTTGTATGAGTATTTTGCAGATTTTGTTGTTTCACGATGCTTCAAGTTGTTCCACTAGATGGCACCAAAGACACACTCAATGGCGTATCCTAAAAATTGTGTCTTGAGTATGCATTACAAAGCTGGAATTTTTAATACAATTACATGAATATCTGCAGCATTTAAGGATCACATTTTAAAATGTTTAAATCTGAGTGGTTTTAAGTTTGAAACGTCCTGGTGTGATTATGGCCTTGTGGCCAGTGTGTTAAATACTAATGTGGAAGGATTAGCTACCATTTCTGTAGTAAGTCTTGGCCACAGTTCTACCTGATATTCTCGTAACTCATAATTAAAATGGAGATTTATTTTCTGTCGGGTCACGAGGTTAAATGTTTTATTGGAGTTAATAGGTGCCTTTCCTCCTCTTTTTGCGCGGCACCTTCCTGAGTGTGGGGTTAGCCTCACCGCGCCGTGATCACTGCAATGTCGAGAGGGAATGGTAGCGGCCGCTCCCCCTGACAGCACTCTGCTAACGGGCACCGTCCCGGCCTCTCCTTCCCCGGGACAGGAAGCCGCCAAGCTGGCCGCGGAGCTGAGCGGCTGCCGGCAGCGCCTGGAGGTGGCCCAGCGGGAGGCAGGCGTGGCCCGGGCGGAGGCGCTGGGCCTGACGGAGCGGCTGGGCCGCGCGCGGCACCAACTGCACCTCACCAGGTAACCTCTAATCCTATTACATGCCACGGCGCCGCCCGTTCCGTCGGCCCTCTTATTAAATGCGGGGGGACCAGCTGCCACAGTGGCCCCCCCTCCCCCGGCATGGCCCCAAACACCCCCGTCCTGTCGGTCCCCCGCCTGCACGCAGGAGCAATGGTTTAGCTTGTGCTTCCTCTGGGCGGGTGTTTCGGGGCCGGCGCGGATTCCGGGTTTCACAGGGTGCGCCGGCGCAGGGGGCCTGGGGCCGCCTCGGTCTGCCCAGTCACTTTATATATAAATGTGCACTTTTTTTGTTTAATGTAATTTAACCTTTAGCCGTTTGCATGATTTCACGATAGCTTGTGCTGGGTGTGATTTAAAGCTCGTAAAAGTGCACGGAGCATGTGGAGGAGCGCTCCGGCGTTGGGGAAGGTCCTGGGAGCTTTCATGGGGCTGGGCATCGCCGTGGCGATGGGCAGGAAAGCGGAAACGGCAGCAGCGCGGCAGGATGCTCGCGCAGCGCCCCTGCAGCCCTTACATAACCAGGCGGGTTGCTTTATTGGAGTCTGGGAGGCTTCGGCTTTCGGCGAGATTTCTGGGAGAGAAATAAAAAGCGCTTCCGCTGCCAGTGAATTGGACCTGGGGTCGAAAATGGTATTATTCATGATAAACAAAAAAAAAATGCAGCTTTAGTGCCCATGTGGTGATGCATCGCTGTCTGCTGGACTTGGAGTCCTCATGCGCTGTAGAGCCAAGAGACGCTAACAGCGCGCAGATGAGTGTTTAGGTAAGAACGTCATCTGGCTGCTGTGCCCTGACATCGCCGGCGCCATTGCGGCGGTGAGCGCAGCGGCTCCCTGTAGCCGTCAGAGAGGGGTCCAAGCCAGCAGCCCACTGGGGCCACTAAGAGGGCTTCCCAGGTAAATTCTGCAGCAGGTGCCATCAGACCATGCTTGTGTGATGTGCACCTCTCCAGGTTTGGGCGGATGTTTAGGGTACGGCCGGTCTCGGGTCCGCCGCGAATCACAGGCCGGCGTCCCCACAGGGGAAACGCGCCAAGGCTAAGAGAGGCACGTGAGGTTCACCTGGGGGGGCATCCAGTCCTCCCCAACGCCTGGTGGAAAGCAAACCCTGCTCTCTAACATCATGAGAGTGGGCGGACTCTGATCCCTGAGGTCAGGCTCTGCAGACAACTTGTTTTTAAATTCCACTGAACGTGTTACTTATGACTCATTTAACAACTTTGCAGTTACAGAATCCTGCTTTTTTTTTCTTCTTTTTTTTGGCAAGTGGTCACTGAATAGAGGCATGTGAACCTCGTTCTGTGAGGGCCGTGTTTGTTTTTCCCGTCTTTCTCCGAGTGGCAGTGATCGCTCGAGCGGCAGGCTCTCATACTCCGCGGGTCGGCCGGCGCTCCGATTCAGCTGGAGGGAGATCAGTTGTTTTCTCTCTGTTTTCAGTCAGATATCCTGACCATGTGATGCCGTGTTGTGTTTGAACTGAGTTTGTGTACATCAGCCCTGTCTTTCATGTGACTTGGGTTAAATGAGTAATATGGCCCTAATATGTCTTTCCATTCAAACCAGTTTTGATCCAGCTCGCTCATTTAATTTTATGTATTTTTTTTTTGTAAATAGACAAGGCCTTTGCGAGGTAATTTAAAAAACAGGCTTGTTTGTGTGTAGAGTAGGTATTTTGTGGAGGCGGGTCCCTCCGGTGCTGAAATTCGGTGTCTCCGTGGCGATGCCATCTTCGGTATTTCCCCGCTAGCCAGTGCGAGATGCGGCCCGCGGGTCACACGTGCGGCGAGAGACCCAGTGCACTGACCCCAGCCCAACTGTGATGCCTGGCACCGTGGTATGGTATGGCTGATGCGGCAGAATCCCGCGGACCTGCTGGCTGAGCCCGCGGCTTCCGAGGAGCTGCGGGGGGGGGCTGGGGGTGCCAGTGGGGGCGGGGCTCCCGAAGCCTGGGTGGGCGGGGTTACTGTGAGCCGTCAGCGCTGAGCTCCTATAACCTACTTACTGTGACTTTACTTTATTAGTCGCCTTTTGGTTAAACCGGGTGGTGCGCTAATCCACCCACCCCAGGACATACTGTTCTGGCTGTGCTATCACTGCCCGAGACCAAGACGCCGGCCATTCCCATGAAAAGGCGAGCGTCTGGGGCAGCCACACTGCAAAGGCTGGACCCCCCCCTTACCGTGACCGTGGCGTCGCTGGGGGGCAGCCGCTACCTTCTAATTGGTCCCCGTCTGCTCCCTGTGCAGCGGCTACCAGCCCTCTCGCCTTCGGAGGCTGAGCCGGGTCGGCGACCGGCATGGCAGGGCCGGTTCTGTTTGTCTACGTGCGCCGGCGGCCGGTGCGAGGCCAGATGGGGGAGGGGCGGGGTGGGGGGGCTCATGCACAGATGCAGGAGACATCTGTCTGGCCAGCTCAGCTGCCCCTGTGTGCCCCCTGGGCTCTCTGGCAAATGGAGGTGCAAAGATGGTGTGCGGGTGTGAGCTCTGTGTGTGTGTGTGTGTGTATATTAGTTGGGGGGGGGGGGTGCATNNNNCCCCCCCCCCCCCCCCCCCCCCCCCCCCCCCCCCCCCCCCCCCCCCCCCCCCCCCCCCGCGGCAGCCAGTGCCCGAATGATCACAGCCTCCTTGGAAAATGAGGAGTGCAAAGCGGCTGCCTTTGTTTGTTTGATGGGGGTGCTCTTGCGCACCCCCGCCCCCGCGTCACATGCCGGTGGGGGGGGCAGCGGCTCCTGCGTCGGATCATCAGCCAGCTGTGCGCGAGGCAGGCGGGATCTGCACTAAGCCCTCCACTCTGTTCGCATCCTTCTGACGCTTTGGAGCCCAGCCTCCGTTCTGTTTGTTTGCTCATGCCTCCCCCCCCTACCAGCCCCCACCTAATAGCTGCCACTGGCAGGTCTCCCCCCACCAGGAGCCCCGCCCCCCCAAAGGGCACAACAAAACACGGCTCAAAATCAAGCTGTGCATTCTCGCCACCCTGCCCGCCAGACGGCACTGGCCTCCCTCTCAGCGCTGTCGTTTTGGAAGTGCCCGACGCGTGAAATCTGCCGCCCGGCGCCCGCCCCAACCCACCCCCACGTATCTCTCGGAGGAGACCTCCGAGTGACGCCGGGCCGCTCTGATCCCGGCCCACGTGTTTAAAGAGACCCCCTTGTCCCCCAACCTGCACATCGTTACCCTTTTAATTAAACAGCGCGCTTGTGTAACGGCGCCGATGGCTGTGCTTTGCGTGCTTTGCCGTGTGATCTCCTCGTTTCATTCACGGTGTGGCTGCGCGACAGATGAGCAGGAAATGCCATTCGGGAGGCCCTTGCATGCAGACTAGCCATCATTTTTATACAGGGTGCATAAATATTAAAAAATATGTATAAAGAGAGAGAAAACATTGATGTCAGTGTTTAGCAGTTAATGTAATATCTGTGTTTAGTTGTAAAATATTTTCAAAATGAACGATTTGAAATGTCTATCTCACACCCCTGCATAGGACAAGCAGTTATAGGGAATGGATGGATTTAAAATGGGGCTTTAGATTTGGTCAACAATGTTTTTTGTCCATGGTGCCCATGTGGTACTTGGAAGTATGTTTGGTCCAGAAGGACCCCAGCAGAGGTGCCCTGGTGCTGCCTGTTGCGTGTGACACAAAGGATTCCCCTCTCATATAACCTGGATTTGATGGGAAAGTTGGTGACTCTCTCCACGGCAGCTTTCGTGCCGGAAGGGGAATCTTCAGGCTGCCACCATGCTTCCTACACCTTGCTGTGGTGCCAACAAGCTGTATTTCTGTGTGTGTGTGTGTGTGTGTGTGTGCAGGTTATGCATATATTATAGTACCAAATGTGATAACCTCTATTGTGAGAACCACCTATTTGGTCACCCAATGCCAAAACCTTTTTTTTTTTGGTATTTTGTTTGGTTACTTATGGTTAAGGTTGTCATTGTTGGGATTAGGGTTTCTCCATATACAGATGAATGGGCAGTCCCCACAGAGATGAATACAAAAGTGTGTGTGTGCGCGTGTGTGCGTGTGTGTGTGCGCGTGTGCGTGTGCCCTTCCAAGGATGCTGCATGCAGGTTTTACAGAAACTTTTGTTTTGGGGCCAGTGCTTCATAGAGGTCTCCCGTCATCTTAATGTAGCCTCAGAAGCACAAAGGCACACAGGTGAGCTGCTGTCAGAGCCGCTCCTGATTGGTCAGATGGGTGCAACTTGTTCTGACATCAGTCAGTTAAATGGCCTTCAACAGGCAGCCATGGAAAAATATGGTAAAATAAGTGTGAGAGAGGGTGGCTTTCCCCATCCTAAAGCAATCCTGCTCCTCCGCCCGCGCCTTAAAGCATAAATCACACCGTAATTGCACCGTGGATGCCCGTGGTCTCTAACAAATTGTGGCAAGTCCAGCTACCTCATTTGCAGTGTTATTATTAATATTGTGAGATTCGGACCGATGGCCCTTCCTCTCTCACGGCTTCCGGTTCCGGGACAGGGCGGGCGGAGGAGAGCTCGCTGGAATGGAAGTTAGATGCTCTGTTCAGTCGTTTCGACTCTCTTTTCCATCAACCTAAGCAGTCTATCTCTTGGCTGTCTGCCTTTTGGGGAGGGGGGGTAGGAGAAATGGGGAGGGAGGGAATCTGAGAATGAATAAAATAGCGAGCAGATGCCGCAACACGCCACAGGGAGAGTGCGCGGAGCGCGAGATCTGTGCGCTACAAAACTGCGGTGAACCCAGGCAGCGGGAGGCGGTTGTACTGGCAGAACTGGGATAAAAGGGGAATGACAGACAGACCGGCTCCTGTCAAAGTAGTAGTAATGAAATGCTGGCCGGCGCCAGCCGAGAGAACCTGTGTTAGCACTTCGGGGTAAGCGCAGGGGCGCGGCGTGCCAGGTAGGAGGCCAGGCGCAGGGAGCTGGGAGGCAGCCATCTTGTTTGGGAGCAGATGGCGGGCAAGGCTGGCAGGGGAGGGGCTGTTTAGCAGAACTAATCAGACAGTAACGGATAGGGCAGCTGGGAAGGCTGCCGGCCAGGCAGGGGGGGGCTGGGGGGAGCGCCGGGATGTTGACAGCGGTGTGCCCGTTGGCCCGGGACGAGACCTTGCCGCGTCCCCTTCGCCGCACCGAGGGGAGCCCCCCCCCCCCTTCACCGGGTGGCGGAAGCCAAGACGAGCGCTCTCCAGCCACAACCGTCCTGTCCCTCTGTTGCTGGGGGGGGGGGGCACCAAGCCTCGCCGAAAGCAGGAGACGCTGCTTAGGATGCGAGCTCGTCGGGCGGGGGGGGGGGAGCGGTGCCCCCGGCTTCCAGGAGGTCGAGCAGCGGGCGCTGAAATCATCGCATGCCCACTGCGTCCCTCTAAGGAGAAAACGACATAAATTAATGAAGGCCTGGCAGCGGCCCGCCTCCACCAGGGGGCGAATTAAATGATAAAAAATAAGGAATGTTAATAAAAGCAAACAGAAATAAAATAAAGTGCTTTTCAGAGACATTTTGCAGGTTTATGCCACTTTAATAAGCCCATATTCAGTTATGGAGTCTGAATATGTGCAGAATGCCTCCGTATTGTTGTCGACAAAACGCGCAATTCTGGGAATTATCACGGCATAATTATCATTATTTAATAATTATTTTCATCTCGCTCCGGGTTTCCGAAGTGCACCGAGTCGGCCCTTAAACGCCGGCTCTTGGCCGGGCTCCCTCCATCGCGGCGGCTGGCTGTTTGTGTGCCGTCGCGCCAGATGCTCCCGCGCTCAGCGCTTTATGAAAGTAACGGGGTGGGCGGGGGGGGGCTTGTGCCGCCACGAGGCCGACGTCCTCCGCAGCCGGAGGATTTAAGGCCGCCGCCGCTGCCGCCTCCCGCTCGCCCCTCCGCCGTCCGCGGATCTGGGCGAGCGCTCGCTCGGCAGTGCTGGGAATTCGGTGTTTTTGAGCTCGACTCAAGTGCTAATTAAAGAGCCGGGTAACGCAAAGCCGCCGAATGCGGAGCGCGGCCATACCTCGCAGCAAGCGGGGACACTGCCAGCGTATGAAATATTCATCTCATTATAAAAATACGCTGTCGCATTAAAGAGAAAAATGCCCCGGACGAGCTTCTCGGCCCGGTCCTCGCAAAGCAACCTGACACCCGCCACCACCGCACGCCCTCCTTGGGGGCGTCCTGGGCTGTTGGACTCCTACCGTGGCCGACGCCATCAGAACCCAGGCCCAGAGCCCAGTGCTGTCATCGGCGCTCGATTGGCTGGTGGGGGGGACACGGCTCTGTGAGGGAACTTGGTGACAGCAGTGTCAGAGTCAGACACTGAGACAGCCCCTAGCCCCCTCCTCCTCCAGCCTTTCCTGGAGCGTCCCAGCAGGGTGTGAGGAAGGACTTAATGTCCAACGCAAGGCAGACCAAACATTTCTGAAGGTTTAACAGAAGACGTGACGGGGCACTGCCCTCCAGCTGTGAGACATGCAGCCAAAGGCCGTTTAACACGGGTGTTTCAGCACGGCCCTCCCGTTGGGCCACTCTTTCGCTTAAATTTGCACGGATAGCCCTTACAGGATGGCGGAAATGCAGCGAAAGTGATGTGCACAGCACAGAACTAATGTGCACAGCACTCGCTAATTTAACGCTGTCAGCTGCTCAAATATATGGCAACTTCAAATCAGGATTTCTGTTACCAGAATGCAGGGGGACCATTCCTCATTGGAACAGGATACCTAACTGCGGTGCCGTGAGACAATGCCCGTGACCCGGTGTGTGGCAGCGTCGGGGGTGCGTGTTGCCGTACAGTCACCCTCTGTCCCGAGCGCACATCTTGCTGTGTCCGCAGAAAAGGATGTTTCCCGTGTTCTGCAGGAAATGCTTAATGATGGCCTTCTTAGTGATGGCAGGTCTTACTGTTCAGAGGGCAGCATTAACGGCAGCGAGCTGGGGGGGGCAAATACCCCAAAAAAGAGTTTTGCTTCTATACATTAGGACAGGAAAAGAGAGATTTCCTTTAGAAATATGGTCCTCCTGAAATTTTTATCTGATTTAAAAATGTATATTAATGACATTTACTTATTTATTAAGAAACTTCAAGTTCTTAGAAAGGAGGCTTTTTTCGTCTCCTAAGACTGAGGATGTCAGCCTTTGTGTATGTAAAAATCTGGCCAGGCCTGTGGGGGACGCAGTGTGCTGGGCGGGGGGGCACAGTGTGCTGGGCGGGGTGCGGAGGCGGCAGCCGCCCCTCCCCATCTCCATGGCGGCTTCGAAGCCGAGGGCGTCGCCGCCTGGCGGCCCGGGACACGGCGGGACGCGCCGTGGGCCCCAGGCGGAGCGCAGGCAAATCTGTTGGGTACAACTGTTCCCACCCCGGCCAACACTGCCCAGAGAGGGTGCCCTACTTACTGTTTCTGGAAGCTGGGTCGCTCATGCTTGCTCTTGCGCACTCGCGCGCACGCTCTCTCTCTCTCTCTCTCTCCCATCCTTCCTTTCTTTTCTTCTCTTTCATCCTTAAGTCATTTCTGTAGGCCTTCGATCACACAGCCTCTCTTTTCCTAAAGAAGTGTCCGGGTCACGCCGGCTGTCGCCCCGTCAGACCTGACATTCCCGTTCCCGGAATACCGTGCGGGCGGGTGTACGATTCCCCCCCCCGGCTGACAGCCAGCCGAGGTGCCTCCGGCATCCCCTGTCCCACCTGTGTGTGAGCCCGAGCTCAGGCAGGTCCCGCTTTTGGAATTGGCCCCAAATTCCGATTCACTTCATCAACTGGAATTTGAATTTAATTCCACGGAATTCTGAGAAATTCTTCTAATTGAACAGAAAAGCCTAGTTTATTTCGAGGACTATGCCTCCACCACCTGTCACTGCAGACAGCTCTAACGCCTATTATATGCTACCTTAATTGCCATGTCATCTTTTTTATGTTATTATATGTATTATTGATTGTGAGAGATGGGAAAATCACACGAAGCTTATAGTGACCCTGCCAAGCTTCGGAATTTAGCTGAATTGACATTCCCTGAAATTTAAAGTTGATCCTCTTTTTCAGTTCAGATTCACTGACTGAATCGGGAATTGGCAATTCCTAGTTGGAGAAGAACGTAGGATTATATCACAGAGAAGCGATGCGCTGACTTCTAATGAAAAGGCTGTGTGTGTGTGTTCCCCTGATGGGGCCCAGCTGGTGGCGTGTTTGCGTGCAGCCGCGTGTGATTTTCCTGACCTTTATCGCGGTGCTCTGGCTCTGGCCCCCGTCAGGTTCCTGCTTCTTTCCGCCTTCCGCGACTGTCACCCGCACGTTCCCGTCTGTTTGTGCAGAGAGCAAACAAGCCTCAAACACTTTCCCAGCCTATTCCAGCTTTTATTTATAACTTGCATATGGCTGATTAACATACGATAAAGCCGCAAGAAAACAAACACCGGGGCTATAGGTATGAATCAGGCGACTGGCGAGGGCCCGGCGGACTGGCGAGGGCCCGGCCTGGAAAGCGAGCGCGGGAGCCCCGGGCACACCAGTGACACGGGGAAGAGCCTGTGTGTGCGCGCGTGTCCTCGTGCACCCCGGTGACACCCAGCGGCTGTGGCCTCCGTCCTGGGGGAGCGTACAGATTACGTATCTCCACCCCCCCCACCCCGTCAGCGACATTATTGCACATAACAGATGGTATAAGGAGTTTATTACAAAGGGAGTCGCAGACGAGGGAGCGGGCGGGTGGAGGCGCGGCCGGGGCCCCCCCGACCCCGGGGCCCGCCGCCCCGGCGTGTTAAAAGCTTTTGTTTGCCTCTCCTCGCGCTCGGCGGCCTGGGCCCCGGCTTTGATTCCCCGCTGTTGGCTCTGGCCGCTTGTTTGTTTGCTGCAGGTTGGTTAACGTGCCCCCCCCCTCCCCACACGCGCACACACACACACACACGCACGCACACACTGGTAGCGGATTATCAGGGCAGCTTTGCTCGGGGCCCCCCCTCGTGAGAGCGTGTGGCACAGGCTGTGGTGCAGCAGGGCTCCCCGTGGGGAGGCTCGGTGGCGGAGGACCACGTGACGCCGGTGTGAGCCCCCCCCCTCAGGTGGTGTCACAGCCTGCTGCTCCTTGGGAGTCAGCTCTCCCTCTCTCTCTATCTCTCTCTCCCTCTCTCTCTCGCCATCGCTCCCTCTCTCTCCCTCCTTTCATGTCTTCCCACCCCACTGCAATGCCGAGGACACCGTCGTTCAAAATGCATGAATTAAGTTTTATTTAATAAATCCAATCTGTGATTACTGTAGGGGGAACAAGCAAATTAAAACATGCATGTAATTTTATCTTGAATGTTGTCCATGAAATAATATTGGCGGAATAATATCAATTGCATAACGAAATTGATTACAAATAATCATCATTATTCAAAGGCGGTCAGCGGTTCCGTCCAGTTAGCCGGTAAACGGCATCATGATTAATTCAGAGCGTGCCTGGCCGGCTCTGAAAACGTGTCATCTGTAGGATAAGCATAAGACAATCGCTGAATAAAGTAGGTAGGCTGGGGACAAATACGTCTCTCTGGGGAATTAATTCAGGCTGCGGTCTGCAGTGCGGCGGAGAGCCGCCGCGGTCTCGGCTCCAGTACAGATGTCGGGGAAAGCGACGAGCGAGCGCGGACTCCGGCGGGCCAGCGCCAGCTCACAAAGTACCGGGGGAAAGAACTTAGTTCGCAAAGTAAGTCTCTCTCTCTCTCTCTCTCTCTCTCTCTTTGCCGTCTTTGTACGAGAATGTGCAGTGGGGGGGGTGGGGCCTCTGCAAATTGCCGGCGGCTGCGGTCCGCCTTCGTCGGTGACCTTGAGGGGGGCTCGTGCTTCTTGAAGAAGAAAGCAGAAGCTGGCAGTAAACAAAGTTCACTTCTGACAGATGGATTGAATGACAGAGAGGTGGCGGGAGCCAGGACGGCCTGGCAGCGGAGGAGACGCGCGACGCGGTCCAACAGGAGAGGAGGTGTGAACAGGTGCGGGACTGCTGAAGGAAGGGGGGAGCAGATGGAGGGAGCCAGAGCCAGTTTAGTTAAAGGAAAAAGGGTGGGAGGGAACAAGGGCGGGGGGGATGAGGGAGGGAGGGAGCGGGTGGGAGAGGGGGAGATCCTGAAAAGCGATAGGACCGACGGAGAAGTATGCAGAGGGTAAAT